>WOXC01006231.1:0-93157 GCA_011680675.1 Gymnobelideus leadbeateri
GAGGAGAAGGACACCAAAACATAGAGGGTTCCAGGCTAGCTTGGAAAGTGTGTGTGTGTGTGTGTGTGTGTGTGTGTGTGTGTGTGTGTGTAAGACTAATGTGGAAAAATGTTTTATATGACAGTGAGTGTATAACCTATATCGGATTGCTTGCCATCTTGGGGAGGGGGGAAGGGTTGGAGGGAGAAAAATTTGGAACTCAAAATCTTATGAAAATGAATGTACAAAATTGTCTTTACATGTAATTGGGAAAAAATACTATTTCTATTTTTTAAAAAAATGCGTGTGTGTGTGTGTGTGTGTGTGTGTGTGTTTCCCAGTCCTTTTCCTACTTCTCTGTCTCATTCCTTCCCTCCTCATTTTCTGCCCCTTTTTAACACTGGCATTTTCCAAGGTTCTGTCCTCAGCTCTATTCTCCCTTTACAACTCTCCCCTTGGCGATCTCATCCCCTTGACTTCAACTTTCACCTTTATATGGAGAACTCACAAATCTCTGTCTCTAGCTGTGACCTCTCTCCTGAGCTCCAGACCTTCAGATCTGTATCTCCAACTGCATGTTGGATATTTCAATCAGGCTCCTGTGTACAAAACTCAAATTTATAATCTTTCCCTCCAAACTGGCTTTCTTTCTTGACATCACCATTTCTATAAATAGCAATACCATCCAACAGTCAGCCAGGATTCAAACCATATTATTATCTTTTGACTCATTTCTCTCCTTCATTTCCTGCATCTAATTATTCCTATCAACTATATTTCTATCATATCTCTCACATCTGTTCCCAACTTTCTATTTCCATTATTACTACTCCAATCCAGGTTACCTTCTTCTAACTAATCTCCCTGCCTCCATTTATACAATTGTGAGATTAATCTTTTTTTTTTGTATACAGCTCTAATCACGTCATCCTTCTAAAAACCAAAACCAAAACCTTCAGCAGCTACCCAATATTTATAAGGTAAAGCCCAAGTTCTTTAGCCTGGCGAAATTCAAATCCCTACACTCTGACTCCAATCTGCCCTTCTGGCCTTCTATCAAACTACTTTTTCTATCACATATCCTATACTCCAGTCATCCTGGACGACTTGTCATCTCTTATATATCTCCCACATTTGGACAACTCCATGCATGCATCTATCTATACCACATTCCCTGTGTCTGGATTCCACCTCCTTTGGAAGCTTGTCTGTGCTCTCTCCCAGTTGGAAATGATCTTTCCTTCTTTAGATCTTCCTATTACTTTGTATGTCTCCTATTCACATTCTATTTTGTATTATGGGCATTTGTGCACCTGTCTTTTCTCTCCCATTAGTTTGCAAGGCCCATAAGAGCAAGGACAGTTGCTCATTCATTTCTTTAACCCCCACAGTGCTTATGGAACTGACTTGCTTAGCACAGTTGCATAATAAAGGTTTGTTGAGTTGAACTGAATGCATCTGAAGGCCTTGTGCTTTTTTTTTTTTTTTTTGAGGTAGGGGGTAATGAAACAATGGTGCTATGATACCTTGAGTACTCTGCTCAGGGACCCAGAACAAAGGAGTTTGGTTGTTTGGAAAAGGTTGTTCCACTTAGGGCTGTCTCCCCACATGGAGAGCTTCTATGATATAATATGACCAGTGCTTTCAGTTAATGGGAAGGTGGACCTGAGCTGCCTAGCTGGATGTTATTGTATTCAAGCCACGTTATTATGATCTGGATTGAACCCTTGAGGATGGTGCCCTTTCAAGAAATCATCGTATCCTCCGTTCTTAAACTTGCCCAAATGTGAGAGATTTGGATTGACCTTTCCATCGGACACACGGCGCTTCCCAGCACTGCTAAGGGGTGCACCTTGCTAGTTACAATCTCTCCTAGCAGGCTCGCTCTGTCATTCTCCCTCTCCAAGTTGTCATGGAGCCAGAGGGGAGGAAACTGGGGTGGGTGGGGGAGGCGGGGAGGATGAGGCAAGTGTCTAGCTGCTGAAGCTTTGCTAATCTTCTCTAGAGGAGAAATCCTTAGGAAGGAGCCTCCTAAGTGAAGAAATCCATGATGATTAGGAAAGTATGAGGTGATAGAAACTGCCACAAAATGGGTACCAAGAGGCTTGAGTTCTAGTCCTGGCATGGCTATGCCACCTTGACTCCTGCTCTGGGGCTGATATGAACATGTCAGCATGTGCATTGGAAAGAGCGCTAGATATGGAGTCAGGGATACTGGGTTCAAATCCTGACTCTGTCCTTTTATTACTGGGATGACCTTGTACAAGCTGGTTGAGGGGGTTGCATTGGACTAAGTAGCCTTGATGTTCCATCCCATTCTCAATCTATTATCCTATGAGTCTATAAGATGAAATTCAATAGAGATAAATGTAAAGTCTTGAATCTAAATGGGAAAAAATCAACAGTACAAGTATAGGATGGGGGAGACCTGGTTTGGCAGCAATTTATGCTCCATATGAGCCAACATTGTACTGTGGCTGCCAGAAAACATTACCTCAATCATAGGCTCCATTAATAGAGACTCAGTGTTCAGATCAGGAAAGTAATAGTCCTTCTGCACTCTGCTCTGATCAGACCACTATTTCATCCAACTTATGGTGCCACCTCTAAGAGGGACAGTGAGAAACTGGGGTATTTTCAAAGGAAGGTGGCCAGGATGGGGGTAATAACTGGGGTATGTGAAGAGCATGAAGGGTGGGTAGCCTGGAGAGATGGCAGAGACATGATAGCCATCTTTAAATATGCCAAAGGCTTTTACATAGAAGGAATAGACTTTGTTGTTGTTGTTGCTCTAGATGGGGACCCAAGAACAGAGCAGAAGTTGCTATGGGGTATAGTGCAGCTTAATGGACAGGTGAATCCTATCAAATTAGAGACATTCAAAAAGAGAATGAGCTTTCTGGTGTGGTAGTGAGCTCCCCTTGATTGGAAATGGTCACATAGTGGTGGGGTGATCATCTGGCAAGGCATTCCCCTGCTTAGCACAGTGCCTAGGTATATAATGTATGCTTTAAAAATGTTTATTGATTGATTTGAGGAAAGTTGAACTCAATGATATCTGAGGTGCTTTTTGCCTTTATGTAAGATGCTACTGGATTAGAGATGGACCCTGGACCTTTGATTTCACTGGCATAGAAAACTCTCAGATGAGGAAATGTCCTTCACCAATGGAGGTCAACATCCCCGCAATTTATAATCTCAGAGAGTTGCCTAGATCTCTGAGTGGTTAGGTGACTTGTTCAGGGTCACACAATCAGTATGGATCAGAGGCACATCTTGAACATGGATGGGTCATCCTGGCTTTAAGGCCACTTCTCTATCTTCTATGCCATGCTATCTCTCAAGAGGTTGTGATTCTATATAAAATGGGGACAATACTCCTTGCCCTCATTCCCAGAGTTATTCCAAAGATCAAAAGAGATAATGAATAAGGAATTGCTTTGAAAGCTCAGGCATAACCCCCTCTTCCCCCACCATGGTCAATTGATTCTGCAAAAACAAGAAATTTAGGGAAGCAACAGTAGAGGGGATGCTTAATGCTATAAATATGAGCTACACTTGTGAGTGGCCAAAATTCAGCCTACACAATTTTTATTTAAAATTTATTTATATAAAATTTTTACTTTTTTTTTTTTACAGAGACCTGAGACTATAAAATCTTTTAAATGTTAATAACAACTCCTCATTCTGTGCAGCTTTCCTTCCCCTTCCCCAGAGGTCTTCAGTCTCCCATGCAACTGGCGGGGTTAAGAGGAAGAGCCACTTCCTCATGCCTCTTTGTGTTTGACATGGGTTAGGGGCATGGAGGGAGAGCAAAGGTGCTTAGACTTGCCTCAATACTTGGAGAAACTTTATGCCCTCTCCAAAGGCTTTCAACTATTGTTGTTCATCCTTAGTTCTTAAAGAAGACCAAAGACATCATGAGGGTGATTCCTTGACTTATGAGAGAATTGGACATAAGTAAGGAAAGACATCGAGAGGGTGATGTTTCGACTTTTGAATGAATTGGATATAAGTAAGGCAAAGGTTTTCAGCACCATGGGGAGAAGTATAGATCCATTATCATAACCCAAAGAAACTGAAAGGAATGAAAGGGGACAGGGTGGGAAAAAAGACCATTAATAGTATCCTTGGGATGGAAGCAAAAAGGAATTACATGTGTCTGCCCACAGTCAGAAATTGGAAGATTGGCTTTCTTGGTCAAGGGAAGGTGATGGCTAAAGAAATGTAGGATAACATCATAATAACAGACATGGACTTACAAAGTCAGTCCAAGAATAGAATTAATGGGCAGTATTTCTGAACCTCAGTCTTCTGTGTAGGAGAGAGGCAATTTCCCACGCTGTGTGATTCTACAATCAGTCCTTACCAGAGAAGGAAGAATTTTTGGGCAGCAACAGGCTTAGGAGTCACCTTGAGAATAATCCTAAATTTGAGAGTTTGGGGTCCTGGCTTCTAGAGAGAGAAGGATAGTTACTGCTCAGTGTGTCTCTGGAAAAAAAAGAAGATTGTCTGCATGGCTCCTAAAGCAGGAGAAGAGATATTATGGAGGAGCAAGCAATCAGGCTTTTGCCTTATCTGCTGCTATCACAATGAGTTATTCTAATAATGAGGGTCCAATGGAAAAGGGATTGCCTATTAAGAAATTGGAAAATTTATTTGCCATCTCTAGGAAGAATCTATAGGAGGAGGGAGGTAGTATGACTTTTGGAAAGAATATGTCAGAACCTGTGGAAATTCACTGAATTTTGGTATGCTGTCCCACCGGCAAACCTGAGTTCATCCCTTTGTGAATACTTTATGTATTGGGTTTTAAAAATCTGTTTAAGGGCTTTTAAAATAGCTTCTGTTTCTTTTAAGGGACAAAAATAACGATACCTGCATTTGTTACCTTGAGTGCTTATATGGGAACTATGAACCTCTTTTACACACATCTGTGGAAAGCTAGGTGAAGCTACAATATACTTGAAGATTTTCACACAGTAACTTCCAAGTAGAGGTAACAGGCCAAGATTAAAATGGCCTTTTGGGATCAGGCCCTGAGAATGGATCTAGTTTATGTGAGCTTAGCATCTTGGGGGATCCTTAGTCACAGGTTACATATACAAAAAAAAAAAAAAAGACAGTCACACTAATATTGTACTTTATATAGAGTCTCACTTTGCATTCCTCCCCTCCCCCAACCCCACCCCGGGGTTCTGGAATGGATGTCGTGTTTAAATAGGATGTTCTCTGGAACAAGGCACTGCACTTGAACCATATCTGTTCCCATTTCTAGGCTTGTTTCTATTTATTACATGTTGATTGCCTCTACTCTTGGTTACCCTCATCCTTTCACACTCCAGCAGAGGTTCGAACATAGCAACAGGGGCCAAACCCCTTTCCTGTGGAACTTTGAAGAGGGGCTGGATAGAACTGTAGAGAGACAAACTTAGGTTTGATAAAAGGAACTTCCTAACCATTAGAACTACCCCAAAATGGATACTTCATGAGGTAGTAGATTCATCCTTATGGGGGATCTTCAAACAAAATCTGATCTATCACTTGCAAATCATGTTGTGCTGGGGACCCTTTTTTCAGGTGTAGATTGAACTAGATGGCTTTCGAGGTTCCTTCAGACTGAAATTTGGTGATTCTGGTTACCTCCCTCAACAGGACAATTCAGTACTACAGAAGCTATGAAAGCTAGGGAAGGATGCTTTTGGATGACATCCCCACCTCCCAAACATTGAAGTGCATCGTACATGTTTATCTCACAGAGAAGGACATTAGAAAAGCATTGAGTCTATGCTCTGTGGAACTCTACCTTGTAGTATCTGGTCACCTCTTTTCCCCCATGTTGTAAATCTATATGTTTTTCTCTGGTTCAGTGCCATGTTCTCTGGTCCAAGGGAGAGGAGTCTAGTTTTTCCCAGGTGTCCCTGGGAGATCAGAACTCCTTTGCAGATCTCTTCAGGTCCTCAGGTTTTTGAATGGGGTAGGAGGAATCCAGACATGGTACTTGGGCCAGTTATTCAACTAGAGATTGGCAGCTGTTGCTGCTATTCATCTTTAGCTTAGTCTATAGATTCGTCTCTGAAAATGTATTAAGAACTTTGCTTACCCCAATGTGCTGAGCAGCAGAGAGAGTAATTTGGAAAAATAGAGCATCTTCATGTGAATATAGCAGGTATTCTAAGCATTTGTAGAATCAATAGTTTTTCTTCTTGTGGACTAGGGGTAAAAATGAGGCACAGAATGGGATAGCCACATACTTCAGGTCACATGACACCTAAAGGTACATTTGGGAGCATTCTAGCTGTGTGTGTGTGTGTGTGTGTACATGCGCATGCAATGTTCAGTCATACCTGATTTTTGGTGACCCCATTTGGGGTTTTCTTTTCTTTTTTTTTTCTTTTTGGAGGGCAATTGGGTTTAAGTAACTTGCCCAAGGTCACATGGCTAGGTTTTTGTTTGTGTGTGTGTTAAGTGTCTGAGGCCGCATCCGAACTCAGGACCTTCTGACTCCAGGGCCGACGCTCTACTCACTGTGCCACCTAGCCGCCCCAATTTGGGGTTTTCTTGACAGAGATACTGGAGTGGTTTGCCATTTCCTTCTCCAGCTCATTTTACAGATGAGGAAACTGAGGCAAACAGGGCTAAGTGACTTGTCCAGGTTCACCCAATTAGTAAGTTTCTGGGGCCGGATTTGAACTCATGAAGATGAGTTTTCCTGACTCCACTCCTGGCACTCTATCCACTGTGCCATCTAGCTCCTTCATTGCAGCCCATGTTTATGGGACTATTTTGCTTCCAGGCATCTTTTCTTTCTTTCCCCTAGTATGGGTTAAATAAGGCATCAGCTGCCTTCCTGCCAGGGAATTCAATTTCAGAGCTTAGCTTTACATTCAGTCAGGAGGGGAAACATGGTACTAAGGGAACTCCAGCTTCCTAGGACTGGTACCTAGCTCTCCTCCCTCCACCCTCTGTAGCCACAGGCACATCCCTAGGCTTTTCTGAGTCTCTGCTTTCCTTGCCTTTATGAAACAAGGATAATGATAGCTCCTGTTCCTCCCAGTGCTGCTGTGTGGATTAATTAGTGTTAATTAATGGGCTTTGAAAATGAAAAGCACCTAGGTAAGCGCTAATCATGATTATTAATGGGAGCTGCAAGCTTGGAGAAGGCACAGAACAGGGTCCTAAAATTATACAGTTTAAAAAACAATGGGGTGAGGTAAAAAGAAGGGGAGGGATTAGCCTCTCCCTGAGGCAGTCTGGACCCTAGCTGCCTGCTTGCCAGGTGCTTTTAAAATAGAACAAAAACCTTCCCAGCTGCTCTTTCGTAAAGCTACTCGCTGATCTTGGGACCTCCCAGCATGGGAGTGGAATCTCTCCCACAAAATTCCTGACCTGGATGGGCCCTGCAATAGTCATTGCAGCTACTCCTCTGGCTCTCAGAAGGACCACATTCAACCACCTCCAGAAGGATAGCTCACTGCACCTTTCTTAAAGTTCAGTCCAATAGTGCCTTGCACATAGCTGCTGTTTAAAAAAAACTTTCCAAGAATGAATGAATGAATGAATGAACGAATGCCTCATGGTCAGGAAAGCACAAATGCAATTTTACAAAGCTACAGAGTTCCCACTGTGATCCCACTTGCTGAATGCTGTGCACTGCTCGTCCCCCCTTTGGGACAATCTCTTTCTATACTCCGAGACTTGTTCTCAAAAACCCTACCTTACACCCATCCATAACAAACAGCCATAGTTTGGCTTCAAAATAAAAAAAAATCCCATGAAATCCCACCACAGCAAGACTCAAAAAGGAATCCAAATGTCACAGAATTTTGAAGTTGAAGGGAGCTCAGAGAACATCTTAGTTCAATTCCTTAATTTTACAAGTGGGAAAACTGAGGTCCAGAAACATTTTGCCCAAACTCACACAAATGCCAAGCAAGTCGGGCCAGATAAACTGTGCCAGGACTAGAACATCGACTTTCAGTCCACCAGCCCTCAATATTGCATATATTATTTCTTCTGAGGTCTGCTTCCTGATTTCTTTTCAGCTCCCCTGCCAAGTTTATTTGAGGCCCATGTCTTACAGCTTTTCAGTATAAGACTGAACCCCTGCTCCCCACCCCAGCAGGGTCTCAGGGTGCAATGTGCTTTGAAAGACATTGAGTTGCTCCAAACTGTCTTTCAGAAGTGCTGAGCTGAGGCTGTGGAAGGGAGGCAGGGGAAGGCAATGTTGGCTGCAGACCTAGCAATTAGCACATAAACAAAAGCATCTTCTTAGCGCCTGGGTCCCTAATGACCTCTTGGGCAGAGAGAGATGAGCCAGGCTCCAGCAGCCCACGTGACCCCTTGCTATATCAATAATTATTAAGAAGCACATGAAAGTGTGTTGACCTAGTTAGAGGTTTTATAAATATAAATAAATTAGGTGGTTAGGCTTAAAGGATGCCTGGGTGAGCACGTGGGCAGACAAGGGAGCAGGGGGCCTCTGTGCGCAGAAGATGGATCCTGGGATTTACTGAGTACAAGCCGAGTGTAGGAAGCAGGCATGAAGGGAAGAGGGGGACACGATCATGATATGTTATCTATACTAGACACTCACCCTGGCCTCAGGTCCTGCATTTCCACGGCTGTATTGAGATACAGTGAGGCATAGTGGGTGCTGGATTTAGAATCAGGAATCCCTGGGTTCTCATCCCACATTAGATACTAGCTCCATGACCCTGGCCAATCACTTACACTTTCTGTTTCCTCATTTACAAAATGGAGGGAGGGGTTGAATTCATTGACCTCTAAGGTCTAAATCTATAATGGACTTGTTGTTCATTCATTTTTCAATTGTGTCCAACTCTTCTTGGCAGAAATACTGGAGTGCTTTGCCATTTCCTTCTCTAACTCATTTTAGAGATGAGGAAACGGAGGCAAACAGGGTGAAGTGACTTGCCCAGGATCACACAGGTGATGAACAGATTTAAACTCAGGAAGTATTCCTGACTCTAGGCCTGGGGCTCTATCCTCTCCACCACCTAGTCTTCTAAGAACCATAAGACCTTTGTGGAGACAAATGAACCTTTGAGCACTTTGGTGCTGTCCTTTGTCTTTACCCTGTTTTTTTATGCCACAATTATAGAATCACATCATTGGAGAGCTGGAAGGCATCTCAGCTGCCATTGATACCAAACAACATGAAAGGAATCTCCCGCTCCAGTGTACCAAATGAGTGATGGGTCAACCTCTGTTTGAAGATCTCTGAGGATACTTTGTCACTGTGGACAGCTTTAAGCATTAGGAAATTTTTATCGATGAAACTGGTCACTTCCGCTTATGGCTCCTGGTTCTGCCCAATGGCCAGACAAAGCAAGCCTGACCTCTCCTCCCCACGACAGCCATTGAAATACTTGAAGATAGCTATCTTGTTCCATCCCCCCAAGCTCCCATCCCCCATCTTCTTTTCTCCAGGCTAAGTGCAACTAGGTCCTCCAACTGTTCCTTGTGTGACAAACTAGGGCCCTTCTTCATCCTGGTTACTCTCCTCTGGACAGGCTCCAGCTCATCCACGCCCTTCTTACACTGAGGTGCTCAGAATTGAGCATCAGAAGATATGATGAGGGCAGAGTACAGTGGGACCACCACCTACCTACCACTGGAAGCTATGCCCTCTTAATGCAACCCAAGATCACATTAGTTTTAAAAACTATTCATGTACATGTCGTGCCCCTGTTAAGCTCTTCAAGGGTAGGTACAGAATCAATTTCTTCTAACTATCTTACCCAGCAGGCTCTTAATAAATGTTGATTGAATTAACTTTTATATGGTCATTGCTAGGCTTGTAGGGAGAAGGGAAAGTATCTTGTTAGTTATCTTTGGTCCTTTTCTCTTTTTCACCCCCCACACCAAGGTCCTACTGGTGTATCCTTCCCAAATATTTTTTTACATCTATTACTTTCTTTCTATCCCCACAGCTACCACCTAGTTTTAGCCCTTGTGACTTCATATTTAGACCACTATAGTACCCTCCTAACTGGTCTCCTTGACTATCATCTGCCTTCTTTTCCAATCTACTCTATCCTGTTTCTAAAATCTTGCTTCTTAAACCCTTCCTTAAACACAGAGGTGAGGGCCCAAGTAAATATTGCAAATGGCCCTTCTTCCACCTCTCTGATCTCATCCCAGAAGAGTTGCACCTTAGAATGCCATGTCTCAACCTCCTGTCATCCTTTCAGGGTCCTGACACATTGCATGGGTTGCTTGTGAAATATTTAACCTGAGGTGAGGTACCAAGAGCTCAGTATGTGCTCTGAGAGCTGGGTGGAGCTGTGGGGGAAAAAAACCCCAACAACAACAACTATACCAGCAAAAATCATTCCCAACTCAACGGTTTCTGCTTCTCCACACATCTGATTCATGAGCAAGGCACTATCTGAGGATCAACGGGAGCTGTCCTCTCATCAGTAAAGAGTGATAGTCACACTGTCATCCTCCTGACCTGAGGCACCCCTGCAGCTTCCCAATGCCTCCTTCCACTCCAGCCTTTAGGGCTCTGTGCTGTGGCTGTGACTCTAGTCACCAGGTAAGGCCTGCTCTTCCTCTTGCTTCTTTTTTCTACTTAGTAGGAAAGGGCTTGGCTAAAAGGAGTCTGGAGTTTTGGCTGAAAAGTTGATGTTTTCTTTTTTCTTTTAAATTAATTTATTTTTATTTTTAACATTTATTTCCACAAGATTTTGAGTCCCAAATTTTTTACCCATCTCTTCCCCTCCCCCCCAATATGGCATGCATTATGATTACCCCTTCCCCCATTCTACCCTTCCTTCTATCACTCCCCCCACCTCTTATCCCTTTCTCTCTTTTATTTTCTTATAGGGCAAGATAGATTTCTATACCCCATTGCTTATATATCTTATTTCCCATTTGCATGTAAAAACAATTTTTAACATTTGTTTTTAAAACTTTGAGTTACAAATTCTCTCCCTTTTTCCCTTACCATCCATCCCCATTGAGAAGGCAAGCAATTCAATATAGGTTATACATGTGTAGTTATGCAAAACACTTTCATAAGTCATGTTGTGAAAGACTAACTATATTTCCCTCCACCCTATCCTGCCCTCCACTTATTCCATTTTCTCCTTTGACCCTGTCTTTGCTTCTGACTGTCCCCTCCCCCAATCTGCCCTACCTTCTATCATCCCCCCCACCCCCCCTTATCCCCTTCTCCCTTACTTTCCTGTAGGGTAAGATTCCCAGTTGAGCATGTATGTTATTCCCTCCTTAGCCAAATTCAATGAGAGTAAGGTTGACTCATTTCCTCTCACTTCCCCCTTCTTCCCTTCCATTCTTGCCTCTTTTATGTGAGATAATTTACCCCCATCTATCTCTCCCTTTCTCCTTCTCCCAATATATTCCTCTCTCATTCATTAATTTTATTTTTTAAGATATCATCCCTTCATATTCAACTCACCCTGTGCCATCTATCTATCTAATCTATTTATCTATCTGTCTCCATATCCATACACACACACACACACACACACACATACACATACATTTTGAAAGTTTATGTTTTCTGCCAAAACTAGGTCTAAATATCTGGCCAGGGCTTTCCAAGCTGGTACTATGTAGATTATCTGTATAGGTTCACTGCTGGAATCTGGTTCTTATCTCATTGGTCAATACCTGTGGCTCTTGTTCTTAAAAATAAAAGCTGTATTTATACTTTTGAATTTTTACACATTGTAGTCACTTCTCAATATTTTCTTCCCTGGCTCTAATCCCACTCCTCATCCACCACAGAATCTTCCCTTGTACCAAGGATAATGAAGAAAAAGAAATCAATGCAGTGACCATGTCTGAAAATGTAATATTCCTTCCACATTTATAATGCTACAGCTCCCTTTCAACAAATACATATTTGGTTATTTATTCAACTTCAACACACATTCATTAAAGCACCTACTATGTGAGGAGCCCTAAAGAAGTCTTCATGGAGTAAGTTGCACTTGATTTGGGTCTTAAAGCATGGGTTGGAGAGCATCATGAGTAAAGAGGTTGGACAATACAAGGCATGGCAGATTCTTCTCTTTAACCAGAGAGAAATAGCAGTAGGTGAGTTCTGGAAAGGAAGTGTGGAACCTGGAATGGCAAGATAATGAGCTTACATGATAGCAATAGGGAGCCACTGAAGGTTTTGAGCAGAGGACTGACATGATGAGATCTTTTCTGGAAGTTCTCCAAAGATCCCCATCCCCCTGTCCCTCCTCTACCTTCTTCCCCCCTTATTCCTCACCACTTCCAGCTCCAGGCCAGGGCTCTACCAGTGATGGATGGAGTGAAATCTGCATTCCCAAAGCCTTTCAAAACTGATGGGATACAAATGATTCATTTGTTACAGCTGCTATTCAAGCCCAGCTGGCCAGCATCCAGCGGCAGCAGGCATGGCTGTCCATATTTCTCCAATGCTCTTTCTGAAGTGTGGGATATGAGACAGTAATTAGATTTAGGGGGAGAAACTTGCTTGACGTCACCATGGCAATAGCAGGAAGGCTCATAAGTCAAATGGTGGCAGTCACCAAAGACAAGAGATTCATTCTTATTGTGGAGCCCATGGAAAGGAAGAGGAGAAAACTTGAGAGCCCAGTGGACCTAGGTTCAAATATTGACTGACACAACTCAGATGACCTTGGGTAAGTTACATGACTTAATCTGGGTCACAATCCTCTCACCTATAAAAGGAAGGAGTGGAACCACAGAAGTCCACTTTATCTGTAAGTGAATGGCAGAAACAAGCATTTATTAAGGACAGATCCTATGCCACACATTGTACAAAGTGCTTTACAAATATCACTTCATTTGATCATCACAACAACCCTGGGAGGTATTTGCTAATGTTATCACCATTTTATAATTGAGGAAATTGAGGTAGATGGTAGTTAAGTGACTTGCCCAGGATCACATAGTTAGTAAATACCTGAGGCCACATTTGAACTCAGGTCTTCCTGACTCCACTCCATCACCTATGCTGCTCTATTTCTGACACTTGTGCCCTGGACCCTAAGGGGCACTATTTCTTTCTATCAAATAGGGCACTTATTTCTAGCTTCCTAAAATCTCCACACATCTTAGCCTTAGTGTCTATTAGGAAACTAACCTTGGGCTTCATCCAGATTACATGGAGGGGAGACCAATAATAATCACTTATATTTACATGGCACTTCCTGGTTACAAAATGCCTTCTACAATAATGGCTGGCACTTGTACAGTAC
This sequence comes from Gymnobelideus leadbeateri, assembly GCA_011680675.1. Lineage (NCBI taxonomy): Eukaryota > Metazoa > Chordata > Mammalia > Diprotodontia > Petauridae > Gymnobelideus > Gymnobelideus leadbeateri. The sequence goes on from WOXC01006231.1 coordinate 13,230, forward strand.
TTTACAATTTATAAAGCACTTTACGTACATTATTTCATTTGATCTCCACAATAGCTCTGTGAGATAGATATTATGAATTATTATTATCAGTCCTATTTTAAAGAGGGGGAAACTGAACATCAGAAAGATTAAATGACTGTCCCCAAATCCCACAGCTTGTCAGCAAGAGAGTTGGAATTGGAATCTAGGCCTCCTGATTCCAAGACTAGGGTTCTTTCCACCATACCAAGAGGCACTCACATTTATGAAGAGCATTCAGGTGGGTAAAGGCCTCTCCCCACAAGAACCCACCAAGATCAGTAATGTAAATATCATCATCACCCTCAATTTACAGACAAGCAAACTAAGGTTCAGGGAGCCTAGACTCACCTATCGTCACATAGTTAGTTATTGTCTGAGGCAGGATTTGAACACACTCGTTTTTGGTCCCAATACTGAGCTCTATGCTGCTTCTACTTTTTCATTGACAGACAACTCAGATAAGATGGCTATAAGAGGATCCATCATGGTACCCTTAGGGCCATGGTAATAAGGCAAGTGAAGCTACTATTAGTTGGCTTAGCAAAAAACAAAACAAAACATTAAATCAGGAGTTAGAAGAGCTGGGAACAAATCTTGCCTCCACCACTGACTAGCTGGGTGACCTTGGGCAAATTCTCTCCTTTCTATCCTCTTGTAATGAGGTGATTTGATTACATGAACTCTAAGATGCCCCCACCTTTGACTGTCTATCTATACATTTGCATGTGTACACATTAACTCATTTCAATTTCCCAGGTGTCCAGGCCACCCCCAGTGCTTCATGTCTCCCTATTTGAGGTGCATGAGTAGAGAGGATAACCAGAGAGGGTAAAGTTGCTTGCCTGTGGTTCCATGGTGACTTGAGTATCTGGGTGATAAGTCCAGGATCTTGACCTGGCACCTGGTTCAGTGCAGTGCCAAGGGACAGACTATGTGTTCTCATTGTAGTTTTGTTCAGGATGTGAGAGCCAGTACCACCTACTCAACTCCCCTTCATTCCTCCAAAGAGGGAAGGGAAGACAAAGGGAATGAGCTTTTATTAAGCTCCTACTATATGCCAAGTACCAAGCTAAGTGTTTTGGAAATATTATTTCATTTCATCCACAAAACAACTCTGTGAGGTGGGTTTTATTATTATCCGCATTTTATAGTTGACTAAACAAAAGTCAAATGACTTGCCCCGGGGGTCACAGAATTAGTAACCGCCTGAGATTGGTCTTCTAGACTCCATGTCCAGTGCTCTAGCCACTGTACCATCTCAAAGAGGCTGGAGACTCCAAGTTAGAACATTAGTACCAAGTCTGGAAGTAAGTTAAGGCTATCCTTTAGCTATTTACAAATCTGGCTACTTAACAGGTTCAGTAAACCAGCGTCTTGGAAGAAGGCTGAGTTCCCAAGGTTCTCCTCAAATTCACTCTAAAGGAGCCAAGTCTCAATGTATAGAAAACACTCTTCAGAGAGTAGAATATGACAGGGAGAAGAAATAACACTGAAAAAAATAAAAGAACCTGTTCTCCTTGCCTCTTAGAATTAGGTGTGTTTTCCCTTCTTCCCCTGCCCTTTAAAGGTAATGATTTTTCAGTTGCAGGACAAGCCTCAAGCTTCTGCATAGACAGATGGGGGTCCTACTGAGGGACTTAGATCAAGAAATGGATTAATGATTCTGCCAAAATTCTTCATCTTGAACAAAAAACACATGATGTAAAAAAAAAAAAGAGCACTAGACTGGGAAAGAGGAGACCCTGTCTAGTCTTGGCCCTGTTACTGAATTGCCTTATGATCCTGGTCAAACTTGCCTTCACCCCTGTTGCCTAGATTTCAAAAGGTCTTCTCCGGTTCTGATATTCCATCAGTCAAAGTGAGCAGGCTGGTTTCCTCCCTGGAGGTAGTTAGCTTTGGATCATCTGTGCCAACTGAAGGGGTAGGGTGACACTGAAAATCAGTGAGTAATAGAATAAAACAGGGAGGCATGTGGAATTATGGTAGAGAGTCTGCTTTAAAACCAGCCAGAATTGGCTTGGAAGGTCTAGACTCAAGTGCTGCCACTGATATATACTGGTTATGTAACCCTGGGTAGGTCATATCAGCTCTTAGTGCAAGGAGCAATTCTATGAGAATTATGAATTACAGAGAAGGGGAATCTCTCTGTCAATAAGTAACAGTGATATCTCTCAATACTGAAGCAGCTCAAGTGGCCAGAGCACTGGATTTCAAGGCAGAAGACTCAAGTTCAAGTATCTTCTTCAATACCTAACTTTGTGACTCTTGTCACACACAGGTCGCTTAACCTCTCTTGGCCTCAGTTTTCTCATTTGTAAAATGAAAATAACAATAGCACCTACTTCACAAGGTTGTTGTAAGGATCAAATGAGATAACACGTAAAAACTCTAAAGCCCCATATGAATGCAAGTTAATATTACATACCTTGTATCTCCAGGGACTAGACAATAGGACATGTTTATTGAACGGAAATGCTACAATATATGGCTAAAGAGTGAGGATGACTGGAGGCACTGATTTAGAAGACCTAGGATTCTGGTCTGGCTAGACCATGGCTGGGAGATCTTCCACAAGATACAGACTCTGATTCTCTGTTTCATCTCAAATGGAGATGATCCTATCTGCCTGCCAAATTCCCAGAGTTACTGGGAGGATCAGACAAGACAGGTCCAAGTGTTCTGAAAAGAAGAAACCGTGCTACTATTAGAAAGGTTACACAATGTGCCGGCTTCACAAATAAATAATCTCCATTCTCCCAGAGCCATATGGAGAGAGCAAGAAAAATTTAATACCTTTTTAAAACCTTGGGCAGGTTACATCTCTCTCTGGGCCTCTGTTTCCCTTTTTGTAAAATGAGAGGGTTGGAATAAATGATCTCTAAGGCTCCATCTATCCACATTCCTATGATCCCATTACCCTAAGTCACCATTTGGCCCAGGCTTTCCCTGGGGGAGGATGAGTCATTCAGCAATTGGTGTAAGCTGGGAAATCTGAAGGACTTATTTGCAAGACCCTTTGCTTTACATTCAGTCTGATTGAAACCTTACAATCTGCAGGGAGTAAATTAATCCTGGCACACGCTGGCCATAGCTTCCAGAAGAAGATGCCTTTATCCAGGGGCCACCACAGCTGGCTTGGATGAGCGAGCCTAGTAGTACAAGGTGTTTTCTATATTTTCATGCAAATGTGCCCACGAAGCCAATGCCACAGGGAGATACATATAATGGGCTGCCGCAGCCACTGAGCTGGGAGAGGCCATGGCTGCTGGGCTGTGTGTCTCTAGAAAAGCTTTGAATACACAGACAAGGCAAGGGATCATCAGGGGACCTCCAGCATTTCAATGGAAGGAAAACATGGAGCAACATTGAAGGAAGAGGATTTCAGGGGTAGGGTCTGAGTGTTCCGAACACAGACTCCCTCCCTGTTGACCCTCCTTCCCCTTACTAGATGAAGAAAAGCCTTCTGCTGATTTGACTCTTAGCCTAATGGGAATACAGCAAGGCTGATGAAGCTTCACTGGGGTCAGGCATTGGGGGGGAACTGTTTTAAATGTCTCTGGCGAAAGCAGCAGCAACCACTCCCTATTTCTTCTTCCCCTTCCCACTCCCTCCTACCCCCAAAGTCAATCACAACTAAAGCTGAGCTCATGAACAAGGGACCCCTACTGCCACCTGGAGAGAGACTGGGAAGGGCCTCCCCAACCCAAACAAAGAGGGTAAATAAGCAAATGAGGACGGCTGCTTCAAAGAAGAACCGAGCAGCTGTTCTCCCAAAATGCTGGGGTTGCTAGCAGACAAGGTGGGCAGAGGAAAGAGGTGAGGATAGGGGAACAGCAGCCCACCCCCATGCTGGCTAACTAATGCCAAGCATCAGACAGGACTGGGGAAGGCAGCAGTGGCATCTTTTGTCACCCGCAATCAAGCATATGCCTTAGAGGGAATCTGTATATGGAGAAAAGCAGATGACAGACATCTCTGCATATTAAACTGTAGCCGACTAGAGCGTGCCTCGCCTCCCGCAGCCTTTGCAATCTGCCTTGGAGACAACTGCTAGACCGGGCTGTGTTAAGTGGAACGGGATGCTCTTCTTTCCACCTTTCATTTATTTGTTTGTTGATTTGTTTTATTTATTTTAAAGACCCTTTTTAAAATTCTAGGTGGATAAAGCAAACATACTACTCGGGCACCCCCTCCTTCCTCTCAACTCAATGTGTTTTCATTAATATAAACTGTTTGCAGTGGGCAAATTAATTCTGGAAATGGTCTTCATACATGACCGATCCTTCTGGTGGAGAGAACGTATGGCCGGCAGAAGCCCTTCCCAATGGGGCAGGCACCAGGGATCTCAGGTAAACAGAATGATAATGAAAACAGTAAAGGTCCAAGGTTCGAATAATGGCCAGGCTTCAAAACCATCCTGTTTCATTCTCCACATTCTTATAATTCTGCTGTGTCGGAAGTCATTCAGGCTGTTACCCTGGCTCCAGGGCATACAGAACTTCTGTATTGCTGATAATGGGTAAACAGAAAAACATCTCTAGAAGCAACACAGTAGAGTGGCAGGGAGTGCTGGGGTTAGAGCCAGATGACCTGGTGGGAGTATCTGCTGGTTACTACCATTGTGACCACAGACAAGTCACTTTACCTCTCCAGGTCTCAGCTTTCTCACCTGTAAAAATAAACAGTTTGTACTAGGTGACTCATAAGACCCCTTTGAACCCTATATACATGATTCTATAATTCAGGGTCCAGTAACTTTGGTTCAGATAATAATGTTTGAATGCTTAGACAGGTCCATGAATTCACTAATCAAGTAGGCACACCATTCTATTAATGTAGACCAAAAGCCATTCACACTTCATCCTATGTAATTCTTATCTATATCATCAGATTAAAACCTCCCTTGAGGAGCTATCCAGTACCCTCAAGGCCTTTCCCTGGGTTTAAAAAATGTTTTAGGGACCTTTCTTAATGGGGGTGGGCCTTTGGTATTACTTCTTGCATGTGAATTATCACTGGTTATATGCTATAACCTGCTAACACCCACCATGCACCTTTCAGCTGCTCGCTGGGTCACCTGCACCTATGATGCTTGATCTTGACATTCTGTAAAGAGCAGCCGTGCAGTATCATTGGGGCAATGCTTCAGTACTCTTGGCATCTGTAATTTCATTAGTGTTTGTGACCCAGAGCATAGTCTCTCTGTGATTTAGTTGGAGGCCTTCAAGAATTGCTATGGCCCTCAAATCCCTCATCCTACGGCCAACTGCGGTGATGAATCTTTTGGAACTTACTTAGGCTTTTTCTGAGTCAAAGTATATTCAGGCCATCACTAAGCCCATTTTCAAAACCTTTCTAACGTGGCAGAATCTGTGAGAGCTTGTGCTCTCACACTTACAGCCCTCAAGAACCCAAGGTCATTACCATGCCACCATAAAGTATTAGAGCTAGACTTTTCCTAGGACCATATTGGTCTTTAAAAAGATGGTTTTTATAATTCAGTGAGCTTAGGATCATTGAAAGTACATTCAACTTTCCTGAGTATGATCCTTCCTGATCTGTTCAATCTTGAGTCTAGTTCAGGCATATGCAAACTATGGCTCATAGACCACATCTGGCCTTCTGCCAGTTTTGTACAGCCAAGGGCCCGAGGATGGTTTTTATATTTTCAAATACAATAAAACTTTATTTAAAAATGTAATTTTTTCCTTTTACTCCTGGGCTATACAAAAACATGCAGCAGGCCAGATGTGGTTAGTTAGCCATAGTGTGCCAACCTCTTGGTCTAGTTCATTGATCATTTGGAGCACCTGTTCAAGATAGATGTACTGGCAAACTAAATCCATGGGTTGCCAGTCCATCTGCATGTCATGATCTGTGAAACAGGCAGCCTTCAACTTCAACTTCTCTCCCACCTGATAATAATTCATGCTTTTCTATTACTTTAAGGCTTACAAATCACCTTCCCCATAACCTTATGTGGTGCATAATACAAGTATCATGACTCCTGTTTGATGAGTGAGCTGAAGCCCAGAGCTGGGTCCAGGGACATGTATTTGTCAAAGCCAAAACTGAAAGCTAGTTAGCCTGTCTTTGAGTCCAGGACTCTTTCTACAATACCACCTTATATCTCTGAACTCTGGAGGGGCAGACAGAGCAGATCTGCTGTGCCAAAGCAGGTCTGGATTCTTTATTGTGGAGAGTCATTTTCAGTGTATAGAGTAAGCCCTGGTCTGTAGTCTGAAGTAGAATGAAGACAGAGGGTAGAATGCTTTCCAAGTTACAATGGGAGCCATAAAGATCTGGAATAGGAAAGATGTGTGGTTTCCATGATTTAAGGAGGTTTACACTTCAGTATCCTCAGGGTAGAAGGTTCCTTGGACAGGAAATAGTGAAAATGGATCTGTGGCTAATTTGCTTTGACTCTGGACAGTCAACGTCCCATCTCTGGGCCTCAGTTTCCTCATCTATAAAATGAAGGAGTTGGACAAGAAGCAAGAATTCTCAAACTTTTTGTGTCATGGACTCCTTTAGCAGTCTGGGGATGTCTGCTGACCCCTTCTCAGAAAAATGTTTTCAAACATACAAAGTAAAATGCACAGGATTACCAATGAAGCCACTTATATTGAAATGCCATTATCAAAATATTTTAAAAAGAAAACAACAAAGGAATTCACTAACCCCAGGTTAAGAAAAACCTGAACCAGAGGATCTCTAAGGGCCCATCCAGATGTGACATTTTCTAAGTCTATGGATCGTTAATGAAAATTGACCCCAGGTTCTCTCAGCTGTCAGAGAAAAGGAAGACATTCAAAACCTAGAGGGAAACATGGCCAAAGCTGGCAATAGTGTGGGGGTGTAGAGAGTAGGGACCCAGGAGAAGATTTTGGTTGAGGGGGGGGCCAAGTTCCCCAATCATGCAATGTAGATTTCTGGCATCTCCCAAATTTATCTTCCCCTTCTTAATCTGGCCATGCATGCCTCTCTGTTAGCCGCCATGTCTAGTCATGAGCTCCTGCCTCTGTAATGAGGAGTGATGTATAATTGATGAAAGCACAATGTGATACAGTCACAGAAACCTCGTCTGCTAGAAGACATCTGTTCAGCACACAGAATTCACTCAGCCACTGTCACAATGCATTTACTGTACTGGATGGGAGGCTCCCAGAATGTGCACAGGCCACGCAAGCTGAGATCTCTGTTATATTATATGTCTTGGGATGGAGAGAGAGGCAAGAACCTACGCGTTTGTTGGAGATATTTATGCGTCTAGGCCTGAGCTCCTTTCACTTTCACCTTTGAGCCTACATTCCTTCAGAACTCTTTCCATAAATTTCCTAGGCTCTCTGATGGGCTTTTAACAGGACTTGGCAGCTGCTAACTTCCCCCATTCCAAAGCTTCCATGAAGATAAGGAAGCCTTTGGGAGTGAATGGGAATGACACAAGGCTGTGGCACAGGCTGATGGCTATTGTTGACTCTGCCTTTCTGAAATTTTAACTTGCCAGCATCTTCCTGCTGTGTGTCCCCAGTAATGGCTGCAAGGGCCTCTCTTTTCTGGAAAGTCATAGCATGGCAGAAAAGACTATTGGGCTAGGACTTATGGGATTCTAGTCTAAATCCTGGTTCAAATGCTTCCGAACTGTGTGCAAGTCCCTTAAACTCTCTGAATCTCCATTTCCTCATTCATAAAATGGGGTGATAACATTTCCATTTCATACCTTGCAGGGTTGTCATGTGGGAAATACTTTGTAAACCTGAATGCGCTATATAAACAGGAGTTAATGCTCCCCGGGGATCCTCCAATATGGTCCGTGGAGATTGTTGGTAAATAGAGAAGTGGTAATTCTGGCAAAATGGCCAGGCAGATAACACCTAGGCCCATGTCAATCAACAGATCCTCTGTTCTCTTGTCAGTGTTGACTTGGAATGATCAAGGGAAGGACCAGGAATAGAGAAGAGAGTCAGAATCCCTGAGGCTCAGACTCACAGTGAAGCTTTGGTACCTTCCCTTGCATTCCCACTCTTCTCTGCCAAGTCATGGCCCTCTATCTCCAAATCCTTCAAAACTTTTCACTTCTGGGAAACCTTCACTGTATAGCATTCTCCAAGCTCAAATTACTCAGCACCCCTCCCTACTTTCACTCTAAGTTCAGATTCTATCAATTTGTCTTTGTTTCTGTGAACTATATTACTAAAACCAGGGAATCTTGGCATTGGTGAGTACCTTAGAGACTATCATGTCCAACCCAGGCTTTTCCCAGAAATGTGAAGTGACTTGTCTCCAAAATGATGGGACTGGACTGGAAGACTGCCAAGGTTTCCAAGATTCAGATATTTTATGATTCTTTAGAGAGTTATCTGTACGCTACAGTGCAAGAGAAAGGCCCCTTCCAGAGCTACTAGTTCTTACATTTTCAAGTTCAATAAAACTTTACTGAATGGGGAAGTGAAAAGGATAATGGATTTGGAGTCAAAGCATTTTTGCTGGAGATCCACACCTGCCATTTAAAATCTAGGTGACCTTGGCTGAATCACTGATCTTTTCTAGTTGGACTGTTGTTCTTCAGTTGTGTCCTACTCTTTGTGACCTCATTTGAGATTTTCTTGGCAAAGATCCTGGAGTGGCCAGATTTGTACTCGGGTCTTCTTGACTCCAGATCCAGCATTCTATCCACTGTGCCACCCAGATGCCCTGACCTTTTCTAGACCTTTTTTCTTATCTGTAAAATGGAGAGCTTGGATTATTTACTTTTTACAGTATATTTTATTTTTTTTAATTAAACAAATGATTTATTAACTTCTGGTTTACATCATTCATTTCCACCAGATTGAGTTACATTTTTCCCCTATTTTTTTCCCTACCCACCACCCCGGAATAGCAGTCCCACCAGATATCCCCTCAACCAATCTGCTCTCTCCCATATCTTCTCCCATACCCCCTTCGACTTTGCCATTAGGGCAAGGTGAATCTCTGAGCCCCACTGCCTGGACATCTTATGAAACATTTAATTTTAGAACTTCGATTTTCAGATCCATTCCCTTTCTCCCTTGTCACCCACTCCCTCTGAGAAGATAAGCAATTCAGTATGTGTTGTACGTGTATATCTATGCAAAACATTACCATAGTAGATATATTGTAAAAGACTGCTTATATTTCCCTCCCACCTGTCTCACCTCCCACCTGGTCCATTCCCTACTTTGATCCTGTCCCTCTTTGATAGTGGGTACTTCTAACCTCCCCTCTCCCCAGAATGCCCTCCCCTCCATCATCCCCCCTCTCATCCCCCTTTCCCCTACTCAGGAGAGTGAGTGAGGGTAAGATATTCCATTTAGTATGTATGTGATTCTCTCCTTGAGCCAACTTCAATGAGAATATGCTTTTGCCTTTTTGCCTTCCTGTTCTTCCCCTCCCCTGCAACTACTTCCCCTTGCCTCTTCTACATGAGATAGTTTGCCCTACCCTGTCTCTCTCCATCTCCTCTTGCCACTTTCCTCTCTCACCTCTTGACTTCACCCCTTAAGAATCATCCCTTCCTTGGGGCGGCTAGGTGGAGCAGTGAGCAGAGAGCCAGCCCCGGAGCCAGAAGGACCTGAGCTCAGATCTGGCCCCAGACACCCAACACACAAACAAAAACCCAGCCACGTGAACCTGGGCAAGTCACCCAACCCCAATTGCCCTCCAAAAAAAAAATAATAATCATCCCTTCCCATCAAATTCAACCTGTGCCCTCTATCCATGTATACCTGTGAACATATGCCATGTACCCTTCTTCAATTATTTTCATAATGAGAAAGGTTTCATCAAACACAGTTATTGTTTTTCCATGTAGGACTGTAAATAGTCCAACTTTGATAAGTTCCTTTTGATTTCTTTTCCTTGATTACCTTCTCAAGCATCTCTTGCTTCTTGTGTCTGGATGTCAAATTTTCTATTCAATTCTGGTTTTTTCCTCAAGAATGCTTGAAAGTCCTCTATTCCACTGAATGACCATATTTTCCCCTGAAACAAAATACTCAGTTTTGCTGGGTAGGTGACCCTTGGGTTCATTCCCAGCTCTTTTGCCCTCTGGAATATCATATTCCATGCCCTTCGATCCCTCATTGTAGAAGCTGCCAGGTCCTGGGCTATTCTGATTGTGTTTCTACAATATTGAAATTGTTTCTTCCTGGCTGCTTGTAGTATTTTCTCCTTGATCTGGGGATTCTGGAACCTGGCTATAATATTCCTGGGAGTTTTCTTTTTGGGATCTTTTTCAGGAGGTGATTGGTGGATTCTTTCAACCTCTATTTTGCCCTCTGGGTCTAAAATGTCAGGGCAGTTTTCCTTGAGAATTTCTTGAAGGGTGATTTCTAGGTTCTTTCTTTGATCATGGCTTTCAGGTAGTCCAATAATTTTTAAATTGTCTCTCCTGGATCTATTTTCCAGGTTAGTGGTTTTTCCCATGAGATATTTCACATTGCCTTCTATTCTTTCATTTGTTTGGATCTGTTTAATAGTATCTTGGTTTCTCATAAAGTCACTAGCTTCCATTTGCTCCAGTTTAACTCTGAAGGAATGAATCTCCTCAGTGAGCTTTTGAGATTCTTTTCCATCTGGCAAATTTGACTTTTTAAGGCATTCTTCTCCTCATTGCCTTTCTGAGCCTCTTTTGCCATTTGAGTTAGTCTATTTTTTAAGGTGTTATTTTCCTCAGTCAGGCTGTTGACTGTCATTTCATACTTTTCTTGTATCTTTTTCATTTCTCTTCCCAAATTTTCCCCCACTTCTCTTATCTGCTTCTTAAGGTCCTCTATGGCCTGTAGCCAGCTTGTATTTTCATTTGAGGCCTTTGGTGCAGGAGTTCTGACCTCACAGTCCTCCTCCATGCTTTGAGCCTCTTTGCCCCTAAAATAGGAGTCCAATGTTGAACTTTTCTGTTTATTTTGTTTCGTTTGCCTAGGCATATTGCCACTTAATTACTTGATTTTTGGGCTTGTTGCCACAGTAGGACTCTGCCACCAGACAGGGGAGCTTCCGCCCAAACGTGGGGTCTTCACAACTTCCGCCAGTTGGGTGGCCTCTGTAAAGCCTCCACCCACTCTGGCAAGTTGGATACCCACCCCAAACTTCCCCCCCAGACCACAATCCATATCCAGGCAGTTTAAAGCAAAAGCAATTAACCCCCAGACTGATTGCTGGATCTTCCTACAGTTTGCAGACCAGGAGCTAGAGCCACTACTGACGCTGCAAAATGGCTTCTGTGCAGCTGTTTCTTCAGCAGCTTTTTGCCCCCAGGGGAGGAAGCCACGTGTTCCCCAAATACTGGTCCCAAAGTCCATAGGGCACTAACCTCTCACTTCGTCCTAGGCATATCTGTGCTGATAATTCTGGAATCACCATGATTGCTGGTGTTCTGGGGTTCCACCAGCCAGCTGAACGCCCGGCCGCCCTGGGGCTGAAACCGCGGACCTGGGCTTGGCTCTTCGGGCTGTGCTGTCAGTTCCCAGTGCGCTGTGCTGCCTGCTCTCAGAGCGCTGTGCTGGCTGCTCCCTGCAGGGCTGCTGGGCTGACCTCAGCAGGAGGTTAGCTTCTCTGTGCCGTTCTGTGGGTGCTGTGGCTCCAGAAGTTGTTCGGAGCTCCCTTTCCGAGCTTGGATTATTTAATCTCTAAAGCTCTTCTAGACCCAAATTTAGGTTCTTATAATAATCTCTTGATAATGATGATAATAATTATAATTAACAATAGTTAGAATTTATATAGTTCTTTAAGATTTTCAAAACACGTGACAAACATTATTTCAGTTAGGCCTCCTAACAACCCTGGGAGATAGATTGTGTTATTATTCCCCATTTTATAGATGAAGAAACTGAGGGTGAGAGAGGTTAAGTGATGTATGTGCCCAGGGTCACACAACTAGCAAGCATCTGAGGGCAGATTTGAACTCAGCTCTTTCTGCCTCCTAGTCTGGCACTCTCTTCATTGAGCCAGTCTCTGTAGATCTCCAGTGACAGGAAGTTCACTACTTCCTAAAAAAAACCCATTATACTCTTGGCCAGCATAAATTATTAGGGAGTCTTCCTTCACACCAGACAGAATCTGTTTGTCTTCCAGATCCAGCTATTGCTCGTAGCTTTGTCCACTGGTCAAGCAGGAGAATTTTGACCAGTTTTCCACATGACAGCCCTTCAGATACTAGATGACAGTTCTCATGTCCTCCCTTCCCCATTTCTCCAGTCTCATATGCCCACTTCCTTTAGTAGATCTTATATGCCTTTGACATCTCTCATACATCTCCCCTTCTATCCACTTACACAGCTACCACACTAGTTCATGTGCTTATCACCTCTTGTCTGGACTATTCTAGAATCTTCCTAAATAGTTTCTTTGCCTCAAATCTCTCCCCACTCCAATCCATCCTTCACTCAGCTGCTAAAGTGATATTCTTAAAGCATAGGTCTGACCATGCCACCCCTTCCCCTACTCACAAAACTCCAGTGGATTTCTGTTATCTCCAGGATCAAGAATAAAATCCTTTAGCATTTACATCTCCTCATTACCTGACCCTTTCTCACCTTTCCTATCTTCTGACACTTTCCTCCCCTCCACATACACCATACTAGCCTAATTTCTGTTCCTCAAACATGATACTCACCTCCTGACTTTGTGGCATTGCTCAGATCCTCACAGATACCTTAATGTACTCCCTCCATCCCTTCTTCTCTCCATCCAATTTTTAGAATCCTTGGTTTCCTTTAAGATTCAGCTTAAATACTATCTTCTCAGGCCCAAACTGGGAATCATACCCCTAGATCAATGAACCAATCAATACTATTTTCTTTAGGAGACTTTTCCTCAGTCCTCCCAGCAGTTTTTCCCTGTAAGATTAACATCTATCTGTTCTGGATAGGTATAATGTATACATAATTACTCACATGTGGTGTCCGCTATTAGGATGTAAGCTCCTTGAGAGCAGAAACTATTTTTGCCTTTCTTTGTATTCTCAGTGTTCAGTAGAGTATGTGGCACTTGGTAAACACATAAATGCTTACTGACTGATAGAACTGATTGACAAGGCACTATTTCTAGTCCTATTAATATTCTAGTCACTCTTTTCTAGATATAGCCCAGCTTTTCAATGTCTGCCCCAAAACATGACACTTGGGACTGAACATAACACTTCAAATATGGTTTGAATGTAACATTTCCTTCCCCATACTGGGGACTGTGTCTGAAACTTGGTGCTGTAGTATGAAGGAAATTGGTTTAGAGAAAAAACCCATTTTTTAGAGAAACACAAGAAAGAAGAAGCTCCAGATGTTTACAAAGGACAGAGGACCTGTATGAGATTCCAACCTTTGCTGAACTAGATTAGACAACTCAAGAACAGGGTACCTAGGAAACCCACATTTTTCTAGCTATATTCCCTCTTTCCTCTCTACTTTGTTAGATTCCCTAGGGCCCTGGTTTATAATCTTCCTGGGGAAGGTCTCACTCCAAGTTTTGTGATGTCTGCATCTGAGGACACATTGGGGGAGTAGAGGAGGGGTGTGTCTCCCACCCTTTTTCACTCTAAGATGGGACTCCCCTATTGTTCAGCCTCTCTGTCTGCTTCTGCCTTTTGACAGTTTTGATGATGGGATTCTAGTAATTCATTGTTACCTTTGTCAAGGTGGCACTCCTCTGCTGCTCAGCTGTGTCTTTCTTTTGAACCATTCTGCTTTGCATTTCTATGATGGGCTTCCTCTTGCCTAATATAATTATTACTGTCTGTTTCCATCTCTTCCTCTACTTTGTCTCTTGATGCATCCCCAAGACAACTCTCTGAAGGTTTGAGTGTGAGAGTAATATGTTAGGGCTATAATAAGGAAGAGTTTCCTCATGGTGGGAGGCAGTTAAACACAAGATTAGGTGACCAAGGAAGACACTGGGTCCTCTTCCTCTAAAAGGATTGAAAACCAGCACAAAATCTCATTTGGAAAAATAATGTAGAGATTACCTTTCACACTTCTGTCATTGAACAGATGTAATTGAGGTCCAAAGATAGGAAGTGCCTTGTCCAGAGTCACCTAGTCAGTGGCTGAGCCAGGACTAAACTTAGGTCTTCTCATTTGAAGACCAGTGCTTTTTTCACTATGCTACATGTCTTAGTATTTCTTGTAGCCCTGAGCTTCCATGATTTCTCCTGCTTAATCCCTTCTGTAAAAATCTATGGAGGAGGGCAGCTAGGTGGCGAATAGAGCACCAGACTTGGAGTCAGGATGACCTGAGTTCAAATCTGGCCTCAGACACTTAATACAAAAAACTAGCCATGTGACCTTGGGCAAGTCACTTAACCCCAATTGCCCTCCAAAAAAGCAAAAAAAAAAATCCATGGAGGAGGGAAAACACCATTTTCTTTCTTGCCAGTGCATTTCACTGTCTCACAATCTTTATTGCTAGGAAGAGTTTTTTAATTTCATTTTCACCATTGTGGGGTTCCCCCATATTATACCATATTCTGAGTTCCAGCTCTGCCTATCCTATGAATCAACAACAGCCTTTGTACTCGAAATCTTAACATGCCAAACAGACTAACCACTTTTCCTCTGTACACTGTCCAAACATTTAGTCTCCCTGGATGGAGGAAGAAGTAACAGGGAATGGAATAGTGATGTTGGGGGCAAAGGGAAGCATAAAAATAGACATAAATAGAAAAGAAACAAAATGTCATGTTTCAGGCTACAAAAGAAATCATGTGGTAGCAAGAGACTTATTAATAAATTCTTTTTGTTCCCTATTGTCTATGATAAATGGTCACACTCAGCATCAATAACTGCAAACATCCCAGGGAAAGATACACACATAAGCCCATCGCTCCTGCAGAAAGCAGTGAATTGAATTCAATTTTTGTTTTGAAGGCAAATTTCACAGCTCTAAACAAAATTATCTTAAAGAGATACCACCACCACATGTGTAATAAATGTAAGAAGATCATAGCCAAAGTAGGGGAATGTTTCCCTTGAGTTGTAGATCTTAAGCCACTGCCTGGTGAAGAATTACTATGCTTAAGTCCAGGTCTTTAGAAACCATAAGATTCTTTTAAAAATAGAATTACTACTAGTAAACACTGTCTTACCAGAACTTCACATTATCTCCAGATCACTCAGAACTTGCTGTTACTCTCCAATAAATCCAGCAGGGTTCAACAAAGGCTCAGAGAAGTCAGTAACAGGTGGGAGAGGAGATGCAGGGTTGGAAGCCACACTTCTAATTGCAACCACACATTTCTCTTCCTGGATGTGATTCCAGGAGAGTTAGGATTTTAGAAACAGAATGTAAGATGAATAACCAGTCTGTCCTTCAATCATTGCCCAAGAAGTCTGTATTTTCCTTTGCTCTTGGGAACAAGGGATGGGAGAAAGTGGTGAAGAGGGATTATTGGGGCTTTAAGTTAAAAAAACAAAACCTCATCCACCGAGTACTTATCATGACAGGGAAGGGTAATGCATGTGTATTTAATACCTAGGAAGGAAATGCTTGGCTTAGAGCATGGAAGCAAACTAGGGTGCTACTGATGATTACTCTAAAAGCTTGCAGAGTAAAAAGGAGAGAGAAACCTAAAACCAGCTTTGGGATCAACTTGTTTGGCATTTACAAGGTTTCTGCATTAGTGGATTTGTCACTGCTATGGGCTTTTTTTTCCCTTTGGCAAAAAACAGTTACTGTGATGAGCAGTCGTATAAAGCACAATATAAATTTTTATTATTATTGGACTGGTGCTGCTGCTGGAACTGCACCGTTCTGCATGGAGGTTTTCAGATGTATTATAATTACATTCGGTAGGTTTGCAAATAATGACATAACCCAGTCACCTTACTGTGAGTATGATTTATTGCAAATAACAAAATGTTATTATATGGAAATTAGTCTCCACACAACAGCAGACAGGAGGGGAGAGTGCCCAGAGCCACTTTAATCACCAAGACAGTAATCAGGAGCATTTCAGTACCATGGACAGCACCAAGCTCCCAGCTCTCTCCCTTGGCCCTCAGGGCTCTTCAAGAAGGTGGACTATAAGGGAAAGTATGTAGGTGTGGGGCTGTGGGTATTAAAAAAAAAACAAACTTGCTTTTCAAAGCTAAGAAATACTTCTTGATGCTGGGAGAATGAGCTGCTGTTGATTTTAGGGCCTTACTAACTACTCGTGCTTTCTCTTGGATACTGTCTTTACACAGCCCCTTTCTTTCACTTCTGCTTTGCCAGTCTTGCTAATCTGAAAGCACCAGCTAGAATTCAGGAAACAACTTGAGCTGTAGTCCCTAAGTTCCTGCATCATTTTAGTTAGTATTCTGGGCCTTTAATTTGGGTCTTCTCATTGGTAAAATAAAGGATGATTCAATGGTAGCTAAGATTCCTTCCAGATGTATCAATCTAGGAGCCTAGCAACTTACCTTGAAAGCATTCTCTTGTCCTACTCCCCTCTCCTATATCCAATCTGTTGCCAAGGCCTATCTATTTTGCCTTTGTAATGTCTTTCACATTCATTCTTTGCTCTCCTCTGACATTGCCACCACCATGGTTCGGGTTCTCCTCACCTCATGCCTGCACTATCACAGCAGCCTGATGGTTGATCTGCTTGCTACAAGTCTCCCCCCACTTTAGTCCATCCTGAACTCACGCAATGATCTTCCTACAATACAAGTCTGACTGAGTCACTTTCTGACTCAATAAATTCCTTATCACCTCCACAATCAAATGCAAAATCTTCTGTTAGGTATTTGAAATTCTTCATAACTTTTCTCCTCCTCTCCATGCAGAAATTTCTAGTAATCTTATACTTACAGCTCCTACACACCCACCCATACTCTTTAATCTAGTGATGTTGGACTCCTTGTTGTTCCTTTAACAAGATACTCCATATTCCACTGTTGTGCATTTTCACTAGCTGTCCCCCAGCCCTGGAATGATCTCTGTCCTCATCTCCACCTCCTGGCTTCCTTGAAGCTCCAACTAAAATTCTACCTTCTACAGGAAGCCATTCCTGACCCTGCCTTAATTCTAGTGCCTTCACTCTGTTGATTATCTCCAATGTATCCTGTATATATCTTGTATGTACATAGTTGTTTGTATGTGGTCTCTGTCATTAGACTATGAGTTCCTTGAGATCAGGGACCATCTTTTGCTTCTCTCTCTTCCTCTCTCTCTTCCTCTCTCTCTCTCTCTCTCTCTCTCTCTCTCTCTCTCTCTCTGTGTTTTTTCTTTTTGTTATCCTCAGCCTTAGCACAGTGTCATAGTAGGTGCTTAAAAGATGCTCATTGACTATTGACTGACTGATTTGGTCTTGCATTTTGGAGAGATTATCAGTTAGGCAGTCAAATATTATACATCTAATATGACTCATTATTGTGCCAGATGCTATGGAAGATATAAGGAGTCTAATGATGTACCAACCTAGTTGTGAGACAAGATGTACACACAAGAGAATATAACTAAAAATAACAAAGCAGTGTATACTAAGCAGAGTAGAATTCTGGGTCATCAAGTACAATTTAATTTCAACAAAATCAAAGGAACATGAGTCCTGGCTAAGGGTGAAGGTGGGTTGTTGATATTTAGTCTTCCCTGACTCTCTGTGACCCCATTTGTGGTTTTCTTGGCAAAGACACTGGAGTGATTTGCAATTTCCTTCTCCATCTCATTTTACAGATGAGGAAACTGAGGCAAACAGGGTTAAGTGACTTGCTCAGGGTCACACAGCTAGTAAGTGTCTCAGGCTGGATTTGAACTCAGGAAAATGAGACTTCCTTACTCTGAGGCCAGCACTCTATCCATTGCACCATTTAGCTGCCTGGTGGAGGTGGGAGGGTTCATCAATTATGTCAATTACATTAGTCACTTACTTTTATCCCTCCTGGTCAATCTGATGCATTTCTTCTTAAAAGGTCAATTTTCATTCTGAGGAAACTAGAGAGAACTTGGCAACTCCCAAACCTCATCACTTCCCAATTCTTTCCCATTGTACCCATTTTTCAGTTGACGATTTAAGAGTGTCCATACCCTAGGTTTTACTTGAGCTTTTCCTACATAATGTAATTATTTTTGGTGGTGTGGTATTTAAAGGAAGGGTGATGATCCTGGAGGTAAACATTATCTAAGCCATATCATCTGTAAGCTGTGCCACATTTAATGTATCACATTATAATATTTGTGAGGCACCTACTATGTGCAACCCCAGTCCCTATCCCTACTATGTGCAGATTTTGGTACTAGACTGAATACAAAGTTATGGCAGACTGGAATATTAATCAGCCAAAAGATTTTCACTAACACCTTCAGGGAAAAATCTTTTCTGAATTGAACCTAGCAGCCTTACATTTAAGCACATTCACAGCCTCTCCCAGCTCTTTTTATACCCTAAAACACAAAGCATAACACAGCGTAGAGAGAACCCTGGACATGGAGTTGGGTGGCCTCAATTCAAATCTTGGCTGTGACATTACCTAACAGCATGACTCTAGGTAAGACTTTTTACTTTTCTGTGAGTTCCCCCCATCCCATCCCTTATATCTAAAATGGGCACATTGATTCTTATACTATCTGCTTCTCAGGATTTGGGGTAGGGGGAGGTTGATGAAAATTCCATTATGAATTGCCAACCACAAAACACCATATAAATGCACGTTGTTCAATTTTGAAGTGCTGCCTACAGTACACGGGAGATGTTATTATGCCCCTTATTTATGCATTTAAAGGAGGGATAAGTGAAAGGGCAGCAAGATATTTTGCACTTGGAGAAGAGAGTCAAAGTAGGCATTAATTTTTTTTGTATGGAGTAGACTCAGTTCAGCAGAACCAAAGTGAATTAAGCCTTTAACTCAAAATCTGGATTGTACAGCTTGGATTTAAACTGATTAGAAGGCTCTGAGAGTACAGAAAAAGCTAGGTGAACATTAGCTGTGTGGCAGGCATTGGTTTTCTTTTTTTTTCCTTTTTTCACTGTTAATTCTCTAACCACGTTTCTCTGGGCCTTAAGTTGGAGCACCATAAGTTTTTAAAGGATAAAGTGCATTAAGAGTTTAAACGCTTGGAAAGCTATCACTCTGTGACATTTTAATAACGCTAATGCGCTTGAATTTACAGAATTATCACAGTAATACAGATTTCAACTCCAGTTTCCTTGTGGTGATTAGACAGGATTCCAGACCATGGTAACATGGGAACCTCTGCCATTGCTGAAGTCCAGTGGATCATATTGTTAGCTCCATCAAACCTGAATCCTTGTGCCTCCTTCTAAGATTTCTCTCCCCACTGGGGCTCTAGGAATAGTCGATATTGACACCAATGTTATATGTCAATAGTTATGTATGTCACAAAACCTATACAAGCAATAGAAAATTTTAAAAAGTAAGATAAAGATGAAATAATATTTAATCATAGAGTCAATAGACCCCTAGTGAGTTTTAATGAGTATGGAAGAGACATGGTCAGGCTTGTACTTTAGAAAAATTACTTTGGCAGCTTGGATAGTTCAGAATGGGAATGGACTTGAGGCAAGGGGTAGGGGCAATAATGAGGCTATTGTAATAATCCAGGTGAGAGGTGATGAGGGTGGTGGCTGTGTGCATATAGAAAAGGGGAAAGACACTGATTGGGTACAGGAAGTGAGGAGGAACAAGCAATGAGATTTCAGGTCAGGGTTACTGAATGGTGGTGGTACTCTCAACAGTAACAGGCAAGTTTGGATGGGGTGGGGATCTGGGGATTATATAACGTAATGAATTCTGTGGTAAAGATCACAATCCCTTCCATGTCTATAACCTATGCACTTACTATCCTACCTAAGAAGGAAGGAAAGATTTATTAAGTGCCTACTCTGTACCAGGCACTAAGCACTTTACAAATATCTCATTTGATCTTCACAACAACCCTGGGAGGTAAAGTACTGTTATCTCCATTTTACAAATGAAGAAACTGAGGCAGACACAGGTTAAGTGAATTGCCCAAGGTCACACAACCACTCCAAGTCTGAGAATTTATTTGAACTTCAGTCTTCCTGACTCCTGACCAAGTGCCACATACCCACCTAAAATGAAATAGGAGGAGGTAGGACTCTTACTCATTGGTTATTCTCTGGAGTACAAAGCCTAGTCTCTGAGAGACAGCTGTCATAGTCAGGAGGTGAATGTGGGGGCAGGGAGGGGATATTATTGGGATTTGGGAATATTTTCCAAATGGTACCTGCCCACTTGCTGGTATTGGTGCCAAGGTATCAGTTCAGTTATGATTTCCCTGAGGAGCCAATGACTGATTCAAGGTGGAAATCTGAAGTTTACATAGAGTAGGCATGGCATCAGAATGGAGGAGTGTTGGGGATAAGTGTAGGTATGGTTGTGGGAGAGACAAACCTTATTATTGGCTATTATGGGGGGGTGGGGTGGGAGACTGATTATCTTCTTAGCCTTTGATTCAATGATCAATGAGGTTATATCACAGCCCACTTGAGGTCAGGCCTTGCTTACCTCAAGGAGGCCATACTCCATTCCACACTTTGTAGCTACTGATCTACAGAACAAAGTGCAAATTAATCTTTCTAGAATTCAGGATCTTCCACCATTCTGGGTCAACTTACTTTTTCAACCTTGTCTTTCATCTCTCCCCCATGAACA
Organism: Gymnobelideus leadbeateri; assembly: GCA_011680675.1. Classification (NCBI taxonomy): domain Eukaryota; kingdom Metazoa; phylum Chordata; class Mammalia; order Diprotodontia; family Petauridae; genus Gymnobelideus; species Gymnobelideus leadbeateri. Next base: position 33,878 of record WOXC01006231.1, read on the forward strand.
ATCCTTTTCAGGCAGTCTAGCTTGGTGGTTGTATCCTGAGCATACATACCATATATGTATCTATTCCTAAATTTTGGTTCATATTGTTCCCTGAATCTGTAAAACTTTCCCTATTCTCCAGCTATATACACCTACCATGTGCCAGCATAAGTGCCACCTCTTCCATGATGTCTTCTTTGAATATTCTAGCTAATGCTTCTGAAATATTTATTTTCTGTTCTACTCATTAGATACTTTGCTATTTGTTATTTAAATTCTGACTCATGCAAATCTTGTCTCCCCAGTGAGATCATAAGCTTCTTGAGAGCAGAGGACATGCCCTATATTTATTCTGAATTTCCTAGTTCATCAACATGAGGCTAGGCCCACTGTAGGAACTTAACAATATTTACTGAATGAATACGTGAATGAATGAATGGAGTGAATAAAAGACTGAATAAGTCGAGTGAGTAAATGAACAGAGCCACCAGATGGCCAACACTTTATCTTGTGTCGGTGCCCATGCTGGTCTGAGGGCAAGTACCTTTAGGATGATTCATCCAACCACCAGTGATTGGCAGAAACCCCAAGGTAGAACTGTCTGTCCAGGAATATAGAGTGTATTTTTCCATTCTTAACATTTATAATGATCCCAAAGATGACTTTTCTGAGGAGGGTGAGTATTTGCAGGGGATTTTCCTTAAGCTCTCTCCATCTCTGCCCTATCTAATCTGATAACAAATTATAGAAACCTGGCTTAGAAATTAAGACCAAGTTTTTTAGCCTGTCACTTAGGGTTCCTGACAATGTAATGTTGCTCTGTGTGCCCAGGTTTATTTAATTTTATAATAGGAAGCTAGGTGGTACAGTGGCTAGAGCACTAGGCCTACAGTCAAGAAGAACTGAGTTCAAATCTACCCTCAGGCACTGAGTAGCTGTGTGATCCTGGGCAAGTCACCTCACCTTTGATTGCCATAGTTTCCTTAACTGTGTAATGGAATAATAATAGCACTTATCTCAAAGGGCTGTTATAAGGATCAAATGAGATAATATTTATAAAAGTACTTAGCATCATTTCCAGCATCTAATCAGTTCTATAGTAATGCTTATTCCCTTTTCCCCTTTCCTCATCATGTACTCTATATTCCAGCCAGTCTGAAAGATAATACAGACATTGTATATACCCTCACCTCTGAATCTTTCCTCCCATTTTTGCCTGGAACACTCCTCCTCGCCCCATTGGCACCTTTATCTCTTCATGTTGAAATCCTGCCTATACTTTTAATACTTAATTCAGATGCCATCTCCTCCATTGAAACATTTTCTGTTTACTCCAATTGGAAATGAACCTTCCTTCTTTGCTCTTTGCACAATCCTTTGTCTCTGTCTTACACACTTTTTTTTTTGAGAGGCAGCCTTGTGTATGTGAACAGAGAACTGCCCTAGAAAGCAAAAAGATCTGGATTCAAGTCATTCTGACTCATACTGGCACCATGACTCTGGGCAAGTCATCTACCTTGCAGGGCACTAAGCAACTCTAAGGTATTATAAATCGAAATTTATATTATTGTATAATATATTTATATATTATACTTATATTTTAATTATTATATATTATATGTTATATATAATAAATATATTTTATATAATTATAAATTGCAGAAAAGGTGCCAACCTGCATTGGTGGGCAGAATTTCCTTGCCTGGGAATCACCTATAACAATGAAATTGCAAGTTTAATCCTATCCTATCCTTTATGTTTGATGACATAAACCATAGAGGCCAGCTAGTAAATTCTCTCATTTTACAGATGAGAAACTGAGACCCAGAGAGGTTAAATCCCTTTTGCCTAAGGTCACACAGGCAGCAAGTAGTTACCATATTCTCTTCTGTGTTATAGTCATTAGTACACATGTTTTCTCACTCCTATTAGCCTGCACTCTCTAAGGACCACAGGCAATCCTGTAAAGAATGCCAGACCCTGAGTCAGAAGCCCTAGGTTTGAGTCCTAGCTGCATAACTTAGGTTTCTCTTTGAGGGTTAGATGGCTCATTTACAGTACTGAGGTAATACTCCTATTATTACCTATTACGTGGGACCATTGGGAAGAAAATCCTTTGTAAAGCACCATGTAAATGGGAGCCATTTCAATCACTCATTCATTAAAAAACAAAACCCAAACCATTTAATAAGCACCTACTAAGTGCAAGAAGGTCTAGTATACAATGATTTTAAAAAGAGCAGCAACAAAACCTTCCATAAACCAAAGGTGTCAATCTCAAGGTGCTTAAAACTATTTATCTTGGTATTCTCCCAGTGCTTAGCCTCTTTTTGTCTTATGGCTGAGATTTAATGAATGTTTTTTCAATTGATTTGAATCCCCAACTGGATTCAGTGATTTCTTCTGAATGGAAGGCAGATACCCAAGACACACACAAGGATAACCACACCAGCATGTACACATACACACACAGACAGACATACAGAAAGAAAAACACAGACAAACATACAGATAGACAAACACACAGACACACACAGATACAGACAGACACAGAGATAGATGGACAGATGGACAGATACACAGATAGATACTCAAGACACACACAAGGATAACCACATCAACACATACACATATACCCTCAGACAGACATGCAGATAGAAAGAGACATACAAAGACATATACACCGACACACAGAGACACACACAACACATACACATACACAGACAGAGACACACAGACAAACATACAGATGCACACAGGCACACACAGAGATAGATACACACACCAATGGACAGATACACAGATAGACAAGCTCACAGATGTCCAGGTAATATATACCCAGGGACATGGGAGAAACACCCATGGATACAACAAAGCCCATGTTATTATGAAGTCCAAAACTTATCCCAGACATTGGTGACACTAGGGATGTGCATGGTGCAGTTATTACTAAGTACTCCAGGTTTACCTAAAAATCTCTTGCTCTGTCTCTGTCCCTAGAAAAGCCATGCCCCTGTGACTATTCCTAGGTGTACACATGATGGTGGGTAAGCCTTTCTCAGCCTCCCCTTCCTTCCCTCCAGGCCAGCCAAGGTAGGGGGAGAGGAGTTGTTAGACACATGTCCTAACTACACAATAGGAGCTCACAGCTGAGCAGCAATGCATAAAAGGATTTACAGATGTAGAACCATATCTCCATCACATTGGGGAGGGAATAGATCCCCAGCTCTCACCACACAGCTCTGCCCTGACAGGTCAGGCTCCAGCAGAGAGGAACTGCTGGCTTCCACTAATTCTCTCTAGGTTCAGAGTCCCTTCTGACCGTAGCTCATCCCCCCTCCTTCCCCACTCTACCCTGATTGCCTCCTCCTCCCTTCAGTTTTCTCCCAACCCTGAGGGATTTTGAGCAACCATAACAGGCGATGACAATTAAGCCCATTCAAAAACAAGTCATTTGCATGCAACTCATTGGCAAGGCAGAGAAGACTCAACCTGTCATTATCTTTTGGCATCAGTCTGGTAACAGTTAGGACTACTGCAGGGATCTTTGCTGCTATGGGGAGAGCCAGGCTGGGACAGCATGTGTAAATGGGATTGTTTAAGGGACAAGGACCTCCCTTTTCCTTTTCTTCACTGGGTGCCAGGTTAGGAGGTCAGGAATAGGTAACTTAAGGAGAGGCTGGGATGCCTCTGGTTTAATTCTGTATGGGCAACAGACACAAATGAATTAAGCATTTTTTCTGCTCTGTGTAGGGGAGACAATATCCAGGGATGAGATGTGTGAAGGAAATGTGGGATAGGGCCAGTGGGTGGGGGTGGTAGAAATCAGCGGATGACTGGGCCCACCTTCCCAGCTGGAATTTACTGAATGAGATTATCCCTTGAAAAGTATTAAAAACCGCCATTTTGCTATACCCCCACAGAGTAGTCTCTGCAGCAGCTGCCACATCACACAGGCACCCCAGCTGTTCCCCCAGCACCCACCACTTCTCCTCTCCCACCCGCCCCCACTCCTGCCCCCAGAAATAAACCACCATGAGATCCAAACACCCATTGGTTCATTGTGCTAACCTAGCATTTCTATCTTCAGATGAAGGCAATGGAGAAAAAGAGAAATAGAAACAAAGGATTCCCTCTCCCTGGATCAGGGAGACAAGCCACAGGATGCCAATGGTAGAATTAATGTTCCAAGGATGTGTCCTATAGTGCCAGGGGCAGAAAGTCCTTGGCAGGGGTGGAGGAGGTGGGAGAGATGGGGCAACTTGATCATTTTTTGACATCTCAGAGCTAAGATGGGCTTGTGTATATGACTTAGGTGTGTCCATAGACTAAGTAACAAGCTTTTTGGTATGATTATAAGGAACCTATAAATGGCCCCTCCCACCATTGTCTTAAGTACCCCCTTTGGTTCAAACTTAAAATTTCCTCTTAGAGCATCTATCCTTTAGCTTAAAATTCTGTTGCGTATTAAAAAGCAAATACCACTGGGTGGGGCAATACTTACTATGATCAATCTCATTCTACGACTAGTATGATCAGTTTCTCAAGCTTTCCCTTAAGAATAGTGATTTATAGGGAGATGCAGCTTGTGAGATAGCAGCTCCTGACAGTGGTAGACAATATCAAAGCTCAGTCACATAAGAAAGCTTGGAAGAACTCTCAGAGTTTCATTCTGAGGCTGCTGGATGGAGGAGTAAGACAGATCACTGTCAAGGCAGGTCTGTGTGATGTCAAACAGAGGTGAAAATGGAAAAAGCCAGCCAGTTTCCCAAATGGTTCCCAAGATCCAGCTGTTTGTAATGGAGGCAAATATTTGGCTGAGTTCTCCCATTTTCATACCTGTTTCTGCCATCTCATCAACTTGGTTTCTGAGAAGGAGCAGGTTGATTGAAACTCATAGCATAGAAAGGGGCAAGGGAAACCTGTATCACCTTGTCTTACAAGGCTTAGAAGAACTGGGCCCCTCTCTGTCTTTGGTCCTCAGTAAGAAGAGCTTTCTCATACCCCTTCTCAGCCCTCCCCTCAATCCCTTTTCTACCAGACATGCTGTGTTAAATCACAACTCCGGGAGGTTTCTACCTTGGTGGGGCCCTGTGCATGAATAATGAATCTTCTCCAGGCTTGGCTCTTTTGAAGGAATTCTCTCTTGGCCAGGGGAGCCTTGTGGCATGGCAACCCACTCATTTTTGAGGCTATTTATTTATTCATGCTTTGAATGGGGTGGGCCAACCCACTTTGTGGATGTTTTCCCTTCCCCCCATATAATCCCACTTTCCCTATCCTCTCTCTTTTTCTAACCCCTCCCACTTACACTAAAACTGTTTCCAAAGTGTCCCAGTGGAAGGTGAGATGAAAATCTAAGCTCAATCATCATCCTAGGAACCTGGGGAAAAACCAGAGAGGAAAGGGGAAGAATGGGATAGCAGGCCTCTTTGTCACATCAACAGCCATTGCCAGGAAAAATAGGGACTGGGAAAATGGCTTTTTTCTGTCCTCTTCTTCCCTGAAATCTGTTCAAGCTCAGGTTCATCCAGACACCCAAAAGAGGCTATACAAGGTTAAAGCAAAGGGCTCTGAGATATAGGGGACTCTGGGAAGTCTCCCTGACTAGCAGAAAATTGGGCAGGTTATGGAAGCTTTCCTTTTTTTGCTCCATGTGGATACCTTTCTGTCCCTGCCTACCAGTCACTGGAGTTTGTTTAGGACACCTGGCTCCCCATGGGATAGGGATGTGTGGCAGATTGCTTGGAGACCACACCATCTCCTCACCTACGGATACTTTGGTACCTGGAATGAGACCTGTTTAGACAAACTCTTTTCTGATGGAGCCAATGACAGGTGATAACCAGATTTCCTTCCCTCCTTCTGTAGTTCAAAATCATGTAAGTGGGAAAAGACTTCTTTCATTCCTTCCTTCTTTCCTTCCTTCTTTTCTATTAATTCAGGCAAAGACAGCAAGCTTTCCAACCTTGAACGTCACTAAGTGTTAAGACTGCCTCTTCCCACCAATTTAATTTAGTCACGATAGTTTGGGTCGAGTTCTTTTTGAACTTTGAGCTTTATTTCTCTAGCTTCATGTCATCTGTAAATTGGATATGCAACCAAGTTATTAACAAACTGGTTAAAAAAAAAGACAGGACCAAGTGCAGAGCCCTGAGAAACTTCTTTGGATTTCCTCTCACAATTTCCATTGACACGAATCCTTTACTCCACCTTCTTCAGGTTGTCCAATTGTTCAACCAGCTCTAAATCCATTGACTATGCTATCATCTAACCCAAATCTATTCATCTTGGTCCATAAGGACAGATGTGAAATGCTGTCAAAAGCTTTATTTAAATCAAGATATACTGCGTCTATGATATTCTCCCAATTTACTTGTCTAATAATCCTATTACAATTAAGCTAATACTTCTAATAATAACTCCAACTAATAAGTATATAAGATTTTATAAATTACAAAGTGATTTTCCCAGAACAACGTATCTTTTGCTTGCAGGTATGAGGTAGTCTAAGGTTGTGTAAGCACTGTTAATCCCACTTCACAGTTGAGGTAACTAAAGTTCAGAGAGGTTATATGATTTGTCTGAAATAACACAGACAGTAAATGGCTAAGCCAAGACTTGAAGCTATGTCCAAGTCTATCACTTGGCAGCTAGAGGGAAAACCTGAGTTCAAATCTGGTCTAAGATACTGTGTGTCTCCGGGCAAATCACCTAACCCCTGTTTAACTCAGTTTTCTCAACATTTGTTTAATGACTTAATGTGCCAGATTCTGTACAAAGCAGGGGACAGACTGATTAGGGCAGGCCTAGCCCTCCTCCACTGGGAATTTGCATCTGACTTACATACTCAATTAGGGGGACTGATAAAATAGTCAGTCAGTAGGCCAAGTCTGTGTGTCATTGAACCCAGAGGGAATGTGACAACTATTTGATATACTGACAATCAATGAACCTGGAGCCAGGGGACCTGAATTTGAATTTTAGCACTTGACTCTTAATAGCTATATAATCATGGGAATAATTTAATCTCCTTGAGTCTCAGTTTCATTATCTGTAAGCTGGGCATACCAATATTTGTGCTATATACTTCACAGCTTCACAGATTTGTTGTGAGGAAAACACTTTCATCAGCCTCAATAGAGCCCACAAATGTGATCTGTTGTTGATACTGAAATTCATATTGTTATTCATAAGACCTAGAGTCTTCCAATGGCTATTAAGTCAGAGCTGTGAGGCCTAGAGCAATAATGAGGGTGGGACTGATCTCATCTATAAAATGAGCTGAATGGGAGGAGCATGACATATTGCATAGAGATTTGTCCTAGCAGCCAGGAAGAACTGCATTCAAATCTCATTTCTAATGTATACTGGTTGTGTGACCCTGACCTAGTCACTGAACATCTCAGTGCTCTACATAATTCACGATGTTTCTAAATTATCAAAGAAAATTCTCATCTTCGATGGAAGAGGGAGGTTCCTCACCTGGAAGGTCCTGATAGCAAGGAAATCACAGGTTCTATCCCTAATGTCTTAAGTAATTAGCACAATCTTAAAGGAGATGAGTTGGAACAATAGAATCAATAAACAAATAATTTTCAAATTATTTGTGCATTATTGTACAGTGAAAATGATGGAGGAGATATGCAGAGAAACATGGAAAGATTTGTATGAATTGATGCAAACTGAAATAAGCAGAACTAAGAGATCCAAATATACAATGATTATAACAATGGAAATGAAAAGATCACTAAAAGGAAGTTGAACCTAAGTGAATGAAAATCAATGAGGGTCCCAGAGAACTGATGTTGAAAAATATCTTCCTACCTCCCGACAAGGAGGCAAGAGACATTATCTATATATAGTGAGAAACAAACACTGAAGGAGGAGGCTTAATCCAGAGGAAGAGGTATGTTGTGTCTGTGAAGTGAAGACAGAAGAAATCGATAAAACATTTTCCTAAAAGGGCATGGGGGTAAGCTAGAGACTGTAGTGTGCATAGGTAGCATGGGGTAGGGACCAGTTGATCCAGGAAAGCTTCCTAAAGGGAGTGATCTTAAACTCTGAAAGGTAGGAGAATTAGAGTAAGGGATTATATGATATCAAAAATTAATTAAGTATTAATTAAACCCTTGAGCCCTTTTTCTGGATATCCCATTTTAAATAGCACAAAGACAAGTTGGAGAGTAACCAGAAGACAGCTTCAAGGATTGTAGGAAGACCAGAGTCTAGGCTATATAAGGACTGGCTTCATGGACTGAGGATGCTTGAGCTAAAAAAGAGAAGTCTTGAGGAGATGGGAGTGGGACATGACAAAACTATCTTCAAGTTATGTGAAGGGCTGTCATGTAGAAGAGGGAATAGATATGTATTATTTGGCCCTGGAAGGTAGAGCTAAGAGAAGTTCCAAAGAAGCAGATTAAGGTTCCATGTAAAGAAAAGTTTTCTAATAATTACATCTGTCTACAAATGGAATGGACTGCTTAGAGAGGCTCCCCCGCCCCCAACTGGAGGTCTTCAAGCAGAGGCTAGATAGCCAGTTATCAGTGATGGTGAAGAGGGCTATGGGCTGGACTAGATGGCCTTTGAAGTCCCTCATATCTCCTAAGATTCTGTGACTATGTCTGGCGTGGTGCTAGATGTTTTTAAGGATATGGAAGAAGTATTAGATGGAGCCCATGCCCCCTAGGAACTTACAGTCTAGTCAGGGACAAAAGACTTGCACATATGAAAGAATTAAAGAATAATGCACTAGCTTAGGCAGCTAGGTGGTACAGTGGATAAAGTGCCCAGGAAGACTCATCATCCTGAAGCAGCAAGTGCCCTAGCATACCCAGGATGGCTGCTAGCACAGGTTCTTTGATCTGCTTACTAAAGGAAAGTGGCTTTAAAGGGGTCAACAATCTTTAATTAAACATTATATATGAACACACACACACACACACACATATACATGCATATACATATATATACGCATACACATACACACATATACACATATACACACACATACACATACACATATACATATACATATACATATACATATACATATACATATACATATACATATACATATACATATACATACACACTTGGTTTGGGGGAAAAAGTCAGCACCCTGAACTGCAGAAAACGCAAACAGAAATTATAAGTAGACAAAAAATAGACAGAGAAAATAACACAATTCAACAGACCAAAAGACAAGGTCTGACCATTACATACATACATAGTTACCAGAGAGAAAAGCCCCAACATTTGGGTTTTCAAAACTGGGGGCTTAATGGCTAACCAGAGTCTCATCTGGTCAAATCACACAACTCTTCCCATGACCAAAGCCAAACCTCACCTCAGAGTATATATACCCTTCTTCAGGATCAGGGGATAGTAATAGCACCTGACTCTTAGCACTATGAGGATAAAATGAGATAATATTTGTGAAGTCCTTAGCACAATGCCTAGCATATTTTGTTGTGTTGTTGTTGAGTCACTTCTGCTGTGTCTGACTCATGACTCCATTGGGGTTTTACTTAATGTATTTCCTCCCTCCCTCCTTTCCTTTCTTCCTTCCTTCCTTTCTTCCTTCCTTCCTTCCTTCCTTCCTTCCTTCCTTCCTTCCTTCCTTCCTTCCTTCCTTCTTTCCTTATTAGAGTATAAGGTCTTTAAAGGGAAGGATTGGTTTTCTTTTGTCCTTTTTTGCCATTCCCAAGGCTTAGTACAGTGCTTAAAACAATGTTGATTGACTGATTGTCTGACTTGTTAGGTCATCAGTTCCCCCATCACAGGAGGTATTAAAGTAGAGAATGGATGGCCATGTGCCAGGGATGTTGAAGGCACACCTCTGAGATCTTTTTCAAATCTAGGATACTATGATTCTAATCAATAATACACAATAATGATACAGATGATGATTCAGGGCAGGACATGATCATTACTTGTTAATTTGACTTGATGAAAAAACTTTACAAATAGCTACAGGGTTTAACAGCTTCCAAGGCCCAATCCCCAGACAGTGCTTCTTCCCAAGGCATAACAGAACTGGAGAGTAAAATTCTGGTTTTCCTGGGAGGGCCTTGGCAGTTGATTTTACCTTCTAGAAATCTCAAGACCAGAAACAAGTCAGGACTAGGTTGGAATTTCTGGAGATATCCCAGCGACAAACTTGGAACTGACCTAGCTTTTAGGAATGGATGTTTGCAGAGCTGAGTGTCAGGTTTTCTCCTAGATAAACCTGATTTAAACTTCAATCCACTGGCCTCTTCCTTTCTCTGGATATTTTAGTGAGAACTGTATTATGTTCACAGATACATGGGTACCTGCAACCCCACTCCACCTCTGATTTGTGCCCTCTAAGCAGACCATAACTCTACGTCTAGGCTTGTAGGCTGGCTCTGAAAAGGCAGCCCTGGAGCAGGGATTAGGATCAGTTTCTCTGTTTACATATATTCCTAATGCCAACAAGATACTCTTGACTGCACCACTCTGGCTCTACTGAGCCAACAGAGAACCCTGGAGAGCAATTCTTCCTTGTTCCACCCCAACGGCCTCAGTTCAGACAAATGGAATTTTCCAGTTATGTGTTACTCAGAGAGCCACTCTTTTAAAATGCATCCTCTTCCCTAAACACACACATTCAGCCACAGAGACCTCATACATCTTAGTATCGCTCACCCTTATCAGCAACATGAGCACTATAGGCTAACTCAACCAATACACTGGTCACCAACAATTTCTTTACAAACCAGTGCTAATTAACTCCCTGTCCCTACCCTTTTCCAACATACATGGATACATACAGAACTCTCTACCAGTCGGTAGGCATCTGGGTGGGGGTTCTTGCCATATACCACTATAGGACTTGGGAATGCCTGAGGAGTAGGTTTTTCTATCAGGAGGCTACCTGAATCAAGGCCCAATTGCAGTGATAGCACCATTTTAATTGTAGTGTATCAAGGGATGAGTGCTAGGACTGGAAGAAAGTAGGGAGGCCTGAATTCCAGTCCTATATCTGACATAACTTGCCATGTGAATTGAGCAAGGACCCTAAACAATCTGGGTCTCAGGTTACCTATTTGCAAAAAAAGAGTATGATGATAATATTATTTCATTTTAGCATGTTTTCAAGGTTTGCAAAGCACTGTCCTCACAAGGAACAAATGAACTTTAGAGGCCTGATCCCCAGATGGTCCAACTTCCAAAGCATAACAGAATAAGAAAATGAAATTCTGGATTTTTTTTTTTTGAGGTTGGGCATGTATATACATTATTAACTCCATTTTACAGATGAGGAGACTGAGATTGAGAGGTTAAGCAATCTGCCCAAGGTTGTATAGCTAATATGTGACAAATTTGGGAATTGAACCCATTTATTTTGATTCCAAATTCAGTGATCTTTTCATCACACCATGCTGTCTCTCTGAAGGCCTTCGCTTTCATCAGAGAGAGATCTGAAAATGGGTCTGCTCCAACAAACATCTGCTAACCCTCCTGTCCCCTTCTCTGTTATTCTTCCTCTCTGGAGGAAGGCACAGAGTAAATATTTAATGAATGACTTTGTTAAATGCAAATAATAGTCGAAGACTTTGGATGAAGAGGAGCTAAGGTGGTAATTGGGGGGGTAGTCAATGACTTCAACAAATCAATTGACAATCATTTATTAATTACCTACTGTGGACCTACCTTTATGCTGAGTGCTGGGGATACAATGGCAAAGACAAAACAGTCCCTGACCCCAAGGAGTTTACATTCTAGAGGGGGAGACATCTAATGCATAATATGCACAGAAAAAACCCCAAAGTATATGTGTGTGCGTGTGTGTATGTATAAGTGGGATGATAGAGTCATCCTGGCATCATTTTCTATGTTATCAAAGAGGCTGAATACAAAGCTATATGGGGCACTTACCAGAAAAAAAATATGTAGACATGAAAGCTCTAAAAATAGAATATTAGGTTTGGAGCTGACTAGGACCTTGGGAACCCTCTCATTTAAATTACAAATGAGGAAACTGAGACCCAGAAAGTACAATAACCTGTCTAAGGTCATACAGATGGTAAATAGCGAAGGTGGTAATGTCTTGACTCATTTTCAAATTGGATTTAAGTGAGGCACGTTTGTACAAAGCCATCAGCCTCACTCTCTCTTCCAGAGTTGTCAAAGTCCAGTGGCAGGACAAAAGGGAGGATGGCTGGTGATGGCCTGGGATGCAGTGGATGGCCTTGGTGTCTTCCATGTTGGCTACTTCCTTTCTATCTTCTACATAGTTGTTTGCATTTTGTATCCCCCATTAAACTATGAGCTCCTCAGAGACAAGGATGTTTACCTTTCTCTGCATCCCCAGCTCATAGCAAAGCACCTGGTACACAACCAGTGTTTAATAGATGTTTAACGACTGATTGACTGGCCATGGCCACACAGCTAATAAGCAGCACGTCTGCCTCTGGTACCTGGACCCAGCTACATGCTTATAGAAGTCATAAGTAGAAGCTTCGGGGATCATATAAATGGAAAATCATTTCCATCAAGTAAATACAACTCGGGGTCATTGGGATGGCATTTGAGAAGCCTGGAGGGCAAGACTTAAGGTGCATGGGAGGCATAAGGCACCTTGGGGATCATTCACTTGAGCCCCCTCATTTTGTGGAGGGGAAAAGTGAATCACCCAAGGTCACATACACACACACACACACACACACACACACACACACACACACACACACCCCTCTGCCTCCTAGGCCAGTGCTCTTTCTGTGACACTAAGTTGCCCTTCTTCCTGTCTGCCTCCCCTTTGTATCCCCAGCCCGGATCTCCCAGACTTGCCAGCTTCCAGGTAACATTGTCTCTAACCCAGAACTCAGGCAAGAGCATCAGACAAGTCACATGTTTCTCATCTGTTTGGAAGGCTTTTATTTTCACTTTTCATTCTATCAGTTTCTCCCTGAGCTCATTCTCCTCCCTCTCCTCCTACCCCTGCTGATCCCCCTCCCCGGCCTTGTTGCAATCAATTTCTATATTTCAGATACAAAGGTGGTTTTGCTTGAAAAATGACACTGTCCTTTGAGGAGGCAATAAAGAGATCAATACTAGTTACAGGGAGTTGCCCAGAAATGAGGGGGCTGGCTGCTGTCACCCTTGTGTCTTGCTGTTAAGGTGACATGCCTCACTCGGCTCCTTTTGCTGCCCTGTCCTGCTCTCCTCAGCCAACTTGAGCTTCTCCTTTGGCGTATCCTAGGAACTGAAAAGCCCAGATGTTCATAAAAATGAACTCTCTCTTTTTCTTGCCTTTAGTGAAACCGTGAGGCCCTCATCGCTGGAGGTATTCAAGCAGAGGCTTGCTAAATGGATATCTTTTAGAGATATTATAGAAAGGAGAGATTGAAAAAGAGGTTGGAGCAGACTGACTTTTCAGGTCCCTGTGATTTGGAGATGTTATGGTTGTGATTCAGCCCACTGCTGAGCATCCACTGGGAGCAGAGCCTAGTACAGTCCTGGGTACTGAGGAAGGAAACAAAGATGCCCTCAGGGAGCTTACAGCCTCGCTGAGGAAACAGAGCAGATGATCAGGGAAAAGACTCAGGGCAATGGTAAAGGGCACAGCGTGAAGGAGTGTTCACTGAGCTGGAGTTAATCAGGGAAGGCTTTCTGGAGGAGGTGAACCTTGAAATGAAAACTCAGCTCCCTGTTGGGAGAGCGGCCAAGAGATGAGAGTGATAAGGAGGAATAGGAAGGCACCCTAGACCACTCCTCTGAAAGAGTGAGACCCCTTGCCAACAGGACCCCAATTAGCTGAGGCGGCTCATGGTACTCCAGCTAAAGCAAGGGATAGAAAGTCAAGGCTGGGCTCATTAAATCCTTGTGGCTGGCTGACTGGCTGGCTATTAAAAGAATTTCCATTTCTGAACAGGATGCCTACCAGGGAATGCCAGACCTAAAAATAAGCCAGACACCGAAGCCAGCACCCTCCTGGCCTGGGTGACTTACTTCCACATCAGGCAAAAAGAGGCATCATTATTTTTAACATCCAAATATAATCTGCCCCAGGGGGTAGGGATGGGAGCCGCCCTTCCCAGCTGCCATCTGCCAGAAGCCAGAGAGCTTTTGCCCTCTTCAGGGAAGGCCCCTGCCAAGGGCTCTCCAGGCTCCCATGGTACAACCTCCCTCACCCCATGCTTAAACACAGCTGCTTCTGAGGGGGCTTGATTGGTGCTGACTGATCCAGCTGGTCTGGGAAATGTGACCCCACGTTGCTTTAGAGGAATACCCAGAGGGAGGATCCCTTTTGATGCTCTCCCACCTTGTTGCCCCTCCTCTTCCATCTCAACCAGATGTATGGGAGGGAAAAGTTCCCACAGGGTAGAAATACAAAGAGTTCTGTCACTTAATGTGTATACGATGTGCTACACTCTTCAAAATTCTGTCACACACTATCTCATTCACTCCCCCCAAGAGCCCTTCGGGTGTACCCAGGTCAGATAGTAATCACCACTTGACAGAAGAAGAGACTGGGTTCAGAGAGGTAATGAGGAAACTATGAGATTAGAACTGGGGTCTCGGAGTGTCTTGTATCACACCGAGACAGTCACTGTGTGTGACATAATGGAAAGAACGCTGTACTTGATGTCTGAAGACTCCAAAGGAAATTTTAAAACATTTCATAGATACTCCTGTCTTAACCACCTCTCCCACAATTAAGCTCTCCATTGAAATGAAGAAAAGCCAGCAACAATTACGCAAAGCCAGTCAAAACAGTTACCATGTCTGACAGCATATACTGCATCCCACATTTGTATTTCCCCACCTCTTTGCTTCATCATCAGTTCTCTGGAGCATTGACTGTGGTCTGAGTTTGAGTGTTCACTCTAACATTTATTTGATGTACAACTATGGAGTTAAATCCTTCTTTTATCTGATCCTCAGTTTCCTTGTCCATAAAATGGGGACAAAGAATATTTGCAGTATCTCATACTGAGGGCCCTTGGCCAATGGCACTGCACTCCACTGAACTCCTAATGGATACCTCAAATGGGTGGGGGGGAGAAGGGGGCATCGCCATCACTGTCATCCTGTAGGCATTCAGAAATGATGGATACCTGTAGAAGGCATTGCCAATGCCCTAGGGTCTGCAAACACCAGAGTAATCTAGGCTGGGTGGATCACTTGGAGAAGAGCTGCATGAAGGCATCCCTGCCCTGGAGCTACTTACTGGGCTTGGAATTCCACTTCAGCACTTCCAAGCTGTGTGATCCTAGAGAAATCTCCTATCTTTCTTTTAGCTTTAGTATCCTCATTTATAAAATGGGAATGATTGACCTATCTTACAGGGTTTTTGTAATGATCAAATTAAATAATATATGTAAAGCACTCTATGTAAGCTTATCATTATTAATATCAGCTATAATAATAATGATTTTTCTTGGAATTTTGTAGGGTTTCACAAACATTAGCTCATTTAATCTTCTAAATATTTATTTGTTTCTAATTAACTTCCCTCTCACATTTCCCACCCAAAGAAAAACAAATCCGTATGGCCAAGCAAAATACATTTCCTTTTGGCTACGTCCAAAAATGTATGCCTCATTCTGTACCCTAAGTCCGTTACCTTTGTGTCAGGAGAGGGAGTAAGCTTTACCATAGGTCCTCTGCAATTGTGGCTGGTTGTTGTGTTGACTGGAGTCCTTAAATCCTTCAAAGTTGCCTGTTATTATCTTATATAAATTGTCCTCCTGGTTCTGATCTCTTTTCTCTGTATCAATTCATATGTCTTCCCAGGTTTCTCTGAAACTATTCCTTTCATCATTTGTTGCAGACAGTAGTATTCTATTATATTCATATACAATAACTTGTTCAGTCATTCCCCAATTGATGAGCACTTTCTTGATTTCAAGTTCTCTATAAAAAGATCAAATCATCTGTGAAATAGGGCAGGCCTACTTATTTATACCCATTTTATAGATGTAAAAACTGGTTCAGGGAAGACTAGATCATCATAAGGCTCCTTCTAATGCTGATTATGAGCCCATGAGAATAAGGCCAATGGGCCAGGAAGGGTAAGAGTAGGGCTTTGAACTGAAGTCTTCTGACTCCTACTTAATTCTGGGCTGAATCAGCACCAACCACCTCTGGGAAATGTCATAGACAGGATTAAAGGTTGGGGTCAGGTTTGTGCTATATCTCAGTGGTTCCTTCCAATTCTGCCCTTCTCAAATTTTGGAATGTATGTATGTCATGATGGAGGGTCATGGTGCAGAGAGATCATAGGACCTCACTGTCACCCCTCCCCCAACCTGAGGAGAGATAATTATGTGAAGGTAAAAATCAGAATCAATGGAGCAATTCTGTTACTGACCTATTCAATTATATATAACATATATTTACATCATATATAATTATATATTATATACTTATATATACTTATATATAACATATATGTAATACATATATAAGCATATATGTCAAACTGTTGTATGTAGTTTAATCTTTTAAAAGGATATATCTATGTGTACATGTGTATGTAATACAAATACAGATATGTATATACACATATGTATAAATCTATGTATGCATTGTATGCATATACATACATGTGTGTATGGGGGTATGTGTGTATCTATAACTATACTTTGAACTTGATTTTTTAAAAAACTACATAAGGAAGTTCAAAGCTTCCTATACAAGCCTCTCTTTTATACTGAAATATTTCTGTTTGTTGATAATTGTTAAGTTCAAAATAAGAAAAGAAAATTTCATTTTTAAAAAGTTATGGTTCTAATTCCCTCATCCCCCTTCCCTAGCCTTCTTGAGTCATCAGTTAGCACTGTGGAAGCCCAGGACCCTGAGCCTGCAGGGAGAGCTTGCATTTCTATGACCCTTTTGCCAGGGTTGGTGTGCTTTCCTCTGCCACACCCACCACTGCCTGACCCTCTGAGTGGAATGAGCCTCTCAGGAGGAAGGAGAACACAGATCCCCTGGCCTTCCTCCACTGGTACCAAAAATAACAGTCCAATATTTAGATGTCAGGGAAGTACAGCAGAAAGAGCACAGGTTTTATAACCAAAGAATGTGGATTTAAGTCCTGGCTCTGCCATGTACTGAGTAGCCTTGGCAAAGTCACTTTATTTCTCTGAGACTCAGTTTCTTTATCTGGAAAATGAGAGGGTTAGACCAGATGACCTCTAAATCTGGAAAAGGTCTGACTATGTTTATGTTGCCCTCTGATGGCTCGTGGGAAGGGGCATCTATTATCTACCCAACGCCCACTGTCAGGTTCTCTTCTCTGAAGATGGAAAACTAGGAGAGAGTTCAGTTGGTACAAATCAGATACACAACACTAGGCTGTGTCTGACCACAGCTTTCTCTTTCACCTATTCCCCCATTGCTAATGCATAAATCTCTGTGGCTAGGCCTAGATCATGCAGACATCTTTCCCCCACTCACCATAATGAAGACACAAGGGGAGAAGACTGAGGATCAAAGAAGATGGGTGGCACATCAGGAAATAGAGCTGTACCTAACAGAAATCAGCAGCTTTATGTACAATCCTTTTATCTGTCCTACTATATATATGTATGTACCTATTGTATTTACTGTTGCTTGTTAAATTCAAAATAAAAATAAATAAATTGAAAATGGATGTCACATGCCTCTTAGCCTCAGCTGCTTTCTTTCCAATGCTCATTCCCTTTTCTTTCCACATCTTCTTTTCTCTACCATGCATGGGACAAAGAATACCACTAACAGGCCTATACCATGCAAATCAAATGAGATAAGCTATGTAAAGTGGCTTGCAAACTTTAAAGTTTTATATAATTCATCATCATCACCATCACCAGGCTCCTCTAAATTCCCCGACGAAAGTGCCCATGCCATTAACTGCTGCCTAGTTCAGCTGTTTCCTATGGTCCTGGAACTATGGAAGTAACCCTGGGGACCCTCACACATGCTGTACACAGAGACACCTGGACCCTCTTCTGCTTTTCCACTGTGCAGAGCCTTACTATCACTGCCAGGATCAGTCTGGTCTGCAGGTGTCCACTCCAGACTCGGTTCAGTGTCCTCACCCGGGCCAGCACTGCCTCCAGACTCTAGCAGCCATGCTACCCTTTCTCTCTCTTCCATGTCTCTGCCTTCCACCCAAACTCCCCCATCCCAGGCCCAGACAACCAACCAGAGGTCATTCACCAAGGCCTATCTCTTCTGAGCCCAAAAGCTGCTTAGTAAGCAGCTTAGAGACACTGCTAGAGCTTTTGCCTGAGCCTGGGTTCTGCTGTCTAACTCCAAACAGAAGCCTGGTCTTAGATAACTGAGCCAGTCAGGGTTTTTGTTCACCCTGACTCTTTGAAATGGGAGCTAGCTTGAAAGAGGATCAGCTTCATCTTATGAGGGCTGATTTCTTTCTTATCCTCTTTAATTAGCTCCTGAGATTACCCTAATGACAGAACCAGGCTGATTCAAGGATGGGGTGGGGCTGGGGGGAGGAAGAATTCCCTAATTATTACAGCTGCCTCAATAGAGAGAGTCTCCCATTGCCAAGGGTATTCAAGCAGGAACCCAGCAACTTTGTCAGAGGCCATCATAGCAGAGACTTATGCTTTTTCTGAATAGTGTTTTGGCTAGATGATTCCTAAAGTCTTTTAGCTAGGAAGTTTTATGAAATGCCCCCATCCAGATCACTGCCAACTACATACACCCTCCCTGGTGGTATCTTTCATAGTCTGACAATATGATCACCTGATTCACTACAATGATCTTATTCACCACTAATAGCTGTACATCGAACATCAACCTGTTCATGGCCCTGGATAAAGAAGGAGATGGGAAACGAGATACAAAAAAGACCTGGGAAGACCCGAGAAGGTCATGTGACGAGACAATGAAAATAGCAGGAAATTTAGCAATATGTGGAGCCACTTATTGGGTGGGGTCTATTGCCCATGGGATAAATTCCAATCCATGCTTCTCAGCCTAGAGTTCAGAGTTCCCTTTGATCTAGCCCCAGTCTCTCTCCCTACTCCCAACAACTGCCCTAGACTCTAGCCCAGGGGAACCTGCAGCCTTGAAGTCACATGTGGCCTTCTAGGTCATTGGGTGTAGCCTTTTGACTGAGCCCGTTTTATAGAATAAATCCTTTTAGTAAGGGGATTTGTTCTGTGAAGTTTGGATTCAGTCAAGGGACTGCACTTGAGGACCTAGAGGACCACATGTGGCCTTGAGGCCACAGGTTGCCCACACCTGCAGCCTGATGTGTCTGCCCAAATCTCTTGTCTACAGCCCTGACCTCTCCATTACAGTCCCAACCTGCATTTTCATTGACCTTCAAGGAATCTCCCCCTGGACATCCTAATGTCATCTCAGTGTGAAATGGAGGGAATACTACTGGATTTGAAGTCACAGTTCTTTATGAATGTTTGCTATTTGTTCATTAGTATAAACACACACACAAAATAATTAATAGTCAGTCATAGCTGCTACATATATAACACTTGAAGGTTTCAAGAACCTTTGCAAGAAAAGCACAAGTGTCTGTTTGAGGTCTACCAGGGAAGGCAATGCTGATTTTATTTCCATTCTGCAGATCAGCAAACAGAGGTCTTGCCCAAACAGACACAGTTAGTAAGTGGCAGAAGCAGGAACGAAACCCAGCTGTCTTGAACCAGAAAGAATACTATTTCTATTATACCTTAGAAGAAAGAAGAAGCAGAGAAAGGCTTACATCATGCTGGAACGGCAAGAGTCCTTGCTGTGATCTAACACAAATAGTTATAAAATTAGAGCATTTTGTGGATGGTAAAACTGAGACCCAGAGAGGCACAGGGCTCATAAAATCAGAAAAGTCTGAGTCAGATGCAACTTCCAAGATCAAGTCTAACCCATACACAAATAAACAGCTATAGTCATCCAGCCTCCTTCTGGATACCCCAAGAAGTGGGGAACTCACTACCTTATAAAGCAGCCCTTTTCTGCTTTTGAGCAACCTTCATTATCAGGGAGTTCCCCCTGTCAAGTCTAAGTCTGGTTAAGATCAATTGACTAATTAGTAACAGAGCTAGGTGATGCAGAGAATTGAGTGCTGGGCCTAGGAAGACTCATCTCCCTGAGTTCAAATCTAATCCCATACACTTACTAGCTGTGTGACCCTGGGCAAGTCACTTAACCCTGCTTACCTCAGTTTCCTCATCTGTGAAATGAACTGGAGAAGGAAAAGGTAAACCATTCTAGTATCTATTCCAGGAAAACCCCAAATGGGGTCACAAAGAGTTGGACACAGCTGAAATGACTGAAGAACAACAAATAGTAACTAGGTGGCAGATAAGCGTGTGGGGCCTGGAGTTAAGAAGAAATAAATTCAATTCTGACCTCAGAGACTTACTAGTTGTATGACCTTGGGCAAGTCACTTAACCTATGCCTGCCTCAGTTTCTTCATTTGTAAAATGGGGATCATAAGAGTACTTATATCCCAGGGTTGTTGTGAGGATCAAATGAGATATCTGTAATGCACTTAGTATACAGTAAGTGCTTATTAAATGTTTGTTAACTTCCTTCTTACTAGTAGCCAAACAGAGGAGGTTTTAAGGGAGGAAGTGAGGGGGAATTGATATTTAGGTAGGAATTGAAAAAGTCAGAAGGAGTGAGATATTCCAGGAAGGGAAACTTGGAAAGGGCCAAAAAACCCAGCCCCATAACACCCCAACAATGACTTCATGAGGGAGGAAGAACAAGTACAATCATCCTTATTTTACATGTGAGCAGACTGAAGTGAAGGGACTTGGCCAAGGTCACACGGGGGTTAGTGCCAGAACCAGGACTGACTCCAGAAACTGAGTCCCAGAGATGCAGAAGGACACATGGGTGACAAACTGAAGAGCCAGCTTTGACCCCAGGTCTCCAGACTCCCAGTTCAGCACAGTCCCTCTATTACAGCACATTGCTTCCTGCATGTTGAAAAGGACAGACCCTCCTTTGGAGGTGGAGGGGAGATGTGGTTGCTGTTGTTCTAAGTAAACAACCCTACTCATTTGCATTATATCCCATGCCTCCTGAACTGCTATGCCAATCTACACACTACACTGTGGGATGCCTGTGATATTTTATAAAGTTAATAACTTTCTCTTAATTGGATGAGTTTATAGAATAGTATGCACAATTAGGAATAATTACGCCAAAGACACTTTCATTCCAAGGATGCTCCACAACATTGGCATATTAAGCCATTTAGAAAACAACAACCCCACAACATAACACAGAAGTACACAATCTCTCTCTCCCTCTCTCCTTATCTCCCTCTCCCTTTGTCTCTCTCCCTCTCTCTTTGTCTCTCTATGTCTGTGTCTCTGTCTCACACGCGCGCGCGCACACACGCACGCACACAGTCCCAGGCCCAGAGACAATGTGGCTTTTCCTATCCTGAATTGGAATGGACCAGGTCCACCTAATGTCTTCCCCTCCAAACCTTCCTCTTCCCCACTTAGCTTATGGGGTGGCAAGACTTTATTCTGCTGGCATTCCTTGAAGGATGGGCTGCCAAGAGAGAGATGTTGCCAGGGTAATTGTGTAGGGCAGTACCTGCTGAGGAGCTGGTAAAGGAATCGCTACCGACTCCTGTCTGTCTGTCTGTCTGATATTCATCTGTGCTACTTTTGGTCTCCACTTCCTGTCTGTTTCATAGATACCTGTGTTATCTTTGGTCTCTGCTGTCTCTCTCAATCTGTCTGTCTGTTTTTGTGTGCCTGTCTCATGAGAAACCTAGGCTATCTTTGGTCTCTCAATATGTCTATGTCTTTCTCATAAGCCTATGTTCCCCTTTCCTCTCCTCTCTTCTCCACTCCTTTTCTTACAGAAACCTCCCCAACTTTTTCCATTTCCCCCCAAACTTTCACATCTATAAATATACCAACCACAATCACTGTATGACCAATTACCATTGCTCACAACTGCCTGTCTCTTGTTCTCATAGACATATCTGACTTTACTACCTCAGATCCCAGAACCTTTGAGAAGAAGACAAACATGGCCTGTCCAACTTCCAAGATCCTTTCTGGTCCAAATTCTTAGAGTTTAAGGTGACAACATTTGGAACAGACAACTTCTTAGAGCTTAGGAGGACTTCAGAGTCTCTTGGTTTTTGATATGAGATTTCCTGAAAAACATTCCTCTCCTAAAGAATTCTGGCCCCAGTCCAACTTCAGAAATCTATGCAGAACAGACATAACAATAAACAGCATCCCCCCCATACGAAGGCCTTGAAAAACCCAGGGGAAGGCTTGAGAGCAATCAGATAGAGGGCCTTAGAGCTAAGTAGAAGACACATTACCTCTCCTTGCTAGTCCTTTCCCACGTGGTTTGCAAGATACTTGGACTTGGGTTGGGTCACATAAGGAACCGGAGGAGCATGTGTGGGTAACAGAGGGGAGAGGGAGCATTCAGAGGGAGGGGCGAGGCTAATAAAAAGTTGTAACCCAATACATTAACTCTTTTTAAGGAGGCAGTATGGACAACCAGGAGGATAGAGCCCAGGCCTCATCATGGAGGGAAGCTATGATTCTGGGGACAGGCAGTCAGTCCCTACTTAGGGGTTTTCACAGGTACTAATATCTACGAATGGTGTCTAGTTTGAAGGGCAGGTGAATTCTTTTATTGGGGGCTCCTGAATTCAGCCCCTCTCTACTCAATATCAGTCCTTCCTCAGGTTCCCTCCATCTAGTCCTATCCAGCTAAGCTTGCCTCCCCTCCCTCCCTCCCTCCCTCTTTTCATCTCCATTCTTGCCTTTATTGTTCTAGCTTGGGGCTTGTGTGCCCAGGCCATCTGTTCAGTCCCATATGCTGATGGTAAGGGCTGCCAACACAGGGCCTGGGAGCTCATCCACTCCAACCTGGAGCTGCTTGTCTGCTGCATTTCCTGTCTGGCCAAATAGCTAAGAAACAACACTATGGTGCTGGGGCCAGAAGAGAGGTTACCAGGGTGGACTGGGAAGGCAAGTGCACCCATCTGAGTAAGTGAGAGTAGGTGCCGGACATCACACTACTAGGGGAGGTCTGCACTACTGAGGCAGGGCAGACACATCCTTAGGATACCAGATCTTAGGCCCAGGACTCTTGCAAAAGTGAAGTGCAAGATGCCCCAGGGACTAGAAATGCAAATTTATCTCTAAAAGCCGTGAGGAGAAAAAAAATTACATTTTTGGGAGGAGAGGGGAATAAAAATATTGGGGGAAATGGAAATGTATGCAATGTATTTTTATTTCTCTTACATATCTAAATATATTATATTCCTTGTTTAGGAATATAAAATGATAGCATGTGTAACTCTATTTGCTCATAAAACAATCATAGTTGGTATATCTAAAGATGTGAAGATTTGGGGGAAATGGGAAAAGTTGGGGAGGCAATTGAGTTTTCCCCATTTCTTCAAATGCTTGGAATATTTGTCCTCCACCCTGGGTTTTCTGAGCCCTCCTATCACTTCCCCTTTTATTTGTAAAATGAGGGGGTTGGACTAAATAATCTCTAAGGTCCCTTCTAGCTCTGCTCTTCTGTGATTCAGTGATTATGAATGCCACAGCCCCCTGGGAAAATGTACCATTGCTTTCTGCCAGCTATTTCCCATCACCTGTGCTTGCAGCTGCCCCACACCTCCCAGTCCTTAACTCCCCCAAGAGGATGAGCAGGGCAGTAGCACTGGTTGCTGCCTGCCTGGGAATCCCAAAGTCCCAAGGTGGGGCCAAATCCAGACAGGTATTGCCACCTCCCATGGCAGTAAGGCAGATGTTCAGTGTTAATGGCTACAGAGGGAAATGGCCAGCCTCACACACTGCAGTCAAGCTGGGAACACCTTCAGTTCAGATCCAATGCAAACCAGGTCTGGATTTGATCAGCAACCATCAGGCCAAGTTAGCAAATTGCTCTCCTACTCTCCACCTGTACCACCAAATATTGCCAACTCTCTATGTCACTCTGTTTCTCTTTCTCACTTTTGGTCGGTCTCTCTCTCTCACACACACACACTCACATGCAGACACATATAAACACAAACACACTTTCCCTTGCACATCCTCTCTCTCTCTCTCTCTCTCTCTCTCTCTCTCTCTCTCTCTCTCTCTCACACACACACACACACACACACACACACACACACACACACACCCTCTTTCTCAGATTAGATTGGGTTCTCACTTGTAAGGGTTATTCTGACATCTAGGACCAACCCATTGCTACATTCAATGGAAAATACATTCCTAATGAAATTTAACCTAGAGGGGAAGATTGCAGAGACATTATTGGAATGGGATTGCCTGCCATGGCATTTGTGTGAAGCAATCCCTTGCTTAGAGGTGGAGTGAGTAGTGGAAAGCACCCTGGAGTGGAAGCCAGAAGACCTGAGTTCAAGTACTGCCTCTGCCATTTTGAAGGTATATGACTTTAGGGAGCTTGCTTCACTTTACAGGCCTTGGCTTTCTCATATATATAAGATGGGGGTGGGGGTTGACTTGGTGATCTCTGAGGTCCCTTCCCATTGAGATTCTTCCAGAGGAGGAAATCCTATGACTGTAAACCAGACCAAATCCCAAGTGGGCAGAGGGTGTTGTCCACCCTCTGGCAATGGATGCTTTTGTTCAAATGGGGATCAGATCAGACTCTTAGCCAGCACCTCATCAACCTCAGAGATTGCATGATGAAAAATCTCCCAACCTAGAAGGTCTGCTGTGGTACTAAGCATGTCCTTGGAGCGCCATTCTTTTTATTTTCCTTTTTTTGATGGTGTCCCTACATCACCCAGGCTGCAAGTTCAAGGGTCATTCATAAGCTGGATTGCACTTCTGATCAGCAGGAGATCACTTCCAGAGTCTCACCATATTGAGGCTGGATACCTATTTAACTCAAGTTGCTGCAACTCAGAACTCCTGAGCTCAAGTGATTCACCAGACTCAACCTCCAAGATAGGAGGAATTAATAATGTAATTAGCGCCACCATGCTTGGCTTTGGTCCTAGTTTTGCCACTAACAAGCTGGTTCACCTTTTTGAGCAAGTGACCACTTTGATCCTTACGTCCCATATGGAAAAGGGAGACAATACCTGCTCCACAAGAAACATAGGGATCCTGTCAGTTCAATAAACTAGAATTATTTATGTGAAAGTATTTTATAACTTGAAAAGTACCTCAGAAGAATAAAGTATTGTTATTGTGGTTATACCACAGGGCTAATGCTTCTGGTGACCAAAAGTAGAAACTGAGGAGGGGTCATACTTGTATTCCTGCTAAATTCAGCACAAAATGGATCTCTGTCAGCAAGATTCTTGAATTAATCCCACCAAGCTCTTATTACTCCATTAATTACATTCCATCAAAATTTATAGCTACAATTCATTCTAAGTAGTAAAATTTGTCATTAGTATAGCATTTCAATTGGGGGCTCACCTGGGATTATTTGATTTTTTTAAGCCAGTCTTTTTGTCCAGTGTGTTCTAAGTTAAGACATCTTATTCAGGCTTGTTTGATTTGTTTTTAGTAGATCCGTACTACTTGCATGAGTCAAGACCATATAGAAAAATTTGTCCTGGATGCCCCACCAAGAGGATAGCTTTGACTAGATGATGGAGAACTGGCTATTTTCACTGATAAATGTAAACAAGAAGACAGGACAGCATTTCCCCTGTGCTCATGGTCTATAGGTAGGCTGCAGTGTTTTTATCTGAGGACCTCCTCTCTCTGCAGGCAGGAGAGGCTCCTAGTTCCTTTCTTCACCCACTCCCTCTTCAGTCTTGCCCCCTCCAATGGGCACAGGAATGGTACTACTGCTCTATAGTCATAGAGTGTAGAAGCTGCGAGGAGTCCATGAGGTCTGCTGGTGTAATCTATACATGACCAGGAGGTCCATGACATCCCTGGAAGATAAGTATCCAGTCTCTCCTCAAAGAGCTGAAGTTATGAGGCACTCACTCCCCTCCTAAGAGAGATCATGACCCTTTGCAGTTTCTCCCCTCTTCCACTGGGATGAGATTTGTCTCCCGAAACCTCCTAACCATTGGTTCTAGTTTTTCTTCTGAGGCTAAACAGGCCAAATCTAATCCCTTTTCCATATGGACGCCTTTCAAATATGTGAAAACAGTTCTCCTGTCCCTCTTGAGTCTTCTCTTCTTCATGCAACAGGTGACTCTCACTATTCTTCACTTGTCCATACATTGAAAAATGTGTTGTCTTTTCTATTGGCTGTGCATTTTCACATGATTTTTTTCTCCATGATTAGGGACAGGTTGTTCTGAGCCATCTGAAAATGAACTGCTTTCCTTTTGTGACCTAGAGCACACATTTATGAAACAGCTGTCTAGCTGTAGGAGTGTGGTCGGGGAAGCTAACTGGGGATTCCAAATGGGGATCAAATTCATGACCTTGGTCTCAGCAGCATCAAGCTCAAAGCAACTCAAGTTAATAGGTAGTAATATGAGGTTTTGTGTGGCCAAGTGTTCTTAAATCTCTTCCTAGGCAACAAACTGTTCTGTGGCATGGGAAGCCTTGCTCCCTGGTCTCTTCCCCTCTTAGCACATTGTCCTGACTCACCCCTGTGCATTGACCACAGAGGGAGAGTCTACTATTTCCTGGGAACATGAGAACCAGTGTTGGCCTTAGGCAAAATTGTGAACTAGGTCGGTTCGCTTTCCTTCACCTTTCCTGTGCCTTGTCCTACTTTTTGTCTTCTTTTCCCCCCTCTCCCTATTCCCAGAAGGCACTGCCTAATAATCCCCAACTCCCAGATCTGACACTTACTAGTTCTGACTTTAGGTATGTCCATTTACTTTTTGTCCTGGCTTTGGTAAAGCAAAGATACTTCACTTTTATTTGTTTCTCTCTTTTTCTTCCTTCTAACTTTTATCCCATTTCTGAGTCAAAGAATTTCAGAGTTGGACAGCTCCTAAGAATGAGACCATCTAGTTCAAACATGTACCTGTACTGAAATACTCCTATAGCATACCCCACAATGGGTCATCCAGCCTCTGTTCAAAGACCTTCAGTGAGAGGAAATTTGTCACCTTCTAAGGCAGCCCATTTCACTTTTGGGTAGCAAGAATTATTGGAATATTTTTCATGACAATAAAGTCTCTATCTGTCTCTCTAAATGTCTCTGGGGCTAAACTGAATAAGTCTATGCAACAGCCCTTCAAATACTTAAGATAATTATCATGTCCCTCAAAGTCTTGTCTTTCTATGCTAAATATTCCTGTTTCTTTCTGTATATTGTATGATAGTGTCTAGCTATCCCATCATTCCAGAAAGGCCCAGAGAGCAGCTCAGGGGACTAATGTACTCTGCAAGAACAATAGAAGGAAGGTTTTATTTTGGGAAGGCTTTATAAGACATCCAGGAGAAGAAGAAGGCTTTTATGGAGTACCTACTATGTGCCAGGAATAATCACTGATATTTTTAATGAAGCTTTAGATTTGGAACATGCAAAACTGTACAGTAAGAAGGATGAATGTTGTTCTTCAGTCATGTCAAACTCTTTATGTCCCCAAAGGGATGGTGGTGCAAGTTTCTTGGCAGAGATACTTCAGTGGTTTGTCATTTCCTTCTCCAGATCATTTTACAGATGAGGAAACTGAGGCAAACAGGATTAAGTGATGTGCCCAGGGTCACACAGCTAGTAAGTGTCTGAGGTCAGATTTGAACTCATGAAGGTTAGTCTTCCTGATTCCAAGCCCAGTGCTCTATACACTGCATCACCTAGCTGTGGACAAATATAACTAAACCGATTTTATTAAATGAGGAAACTGAGGTTTAGAGGGGATAGGTGATGTGAGCATTGTCACAAGGCTAGAAAGTGTTGACCTGAATCTCGACTCAGACATTTTTTACCTCCAAATTTGAAGTTAACCAGAGGCATTCTTGACTGTGTGGTTTAATCAATAAGGTCAAAAAGCCACATTTACCTAGGATGATAAATGGACTTTAATGGCTTAAAAACCAGCTGTGAATAGGCTGCATGAAACAGATCAGGTCAAAGTGATAAGTCATGAAAAAGAGGGAGCATGTTGCTCATACTCTGAGAATCGTGTATCCATACACCCAGCCCCACCATGTTTGTTAGGGAAGTTGACATCGAGATCCCAAACTGACTGTGCTTGGGCACTAGAGGATCCTGGAGGGGAGGCCTCAGACAAATGCCTTTTCTCCCATCGAAACTAAATTTGCAGTCAATACAATGCAATAAACATTTATTAAGTGCCTACTTTGCAAGGCCCTGTCCTAAGTGCTGAGATAAATACTTCCCTATCCCTGAGATTTAGAATGGATATCTGCTGAGGGGGAAATCCTTCCTCCCACCTCCCTCTCCACACACTCATTCCTATCCACCCTAGTCCTACCCAGCCACAATTCAGGTCTTCCTCTGCTTGACCATTCCATTGAACCCTCTGGAAGCCTTGTTCTATTGTTTAAAAGTCAAGTCAATAATCATTTATTAAGATGCCAGACATTGGGCTAAATACTGGGTATACAAAGAAAGGCAAAACTACAATTCTTGTCCTCAAGGAGCTTACATTCTAACTGGGGAGATAACATGTACATAAATAGGTAACAAGATACATACATTTATATATACATATATTTATTTATTTAAAAGACAGAGAAGAAGAAGAAGGAAGAGAAGGAGAGAGGAGAGGGAGAGACAGAAACAAAGAGAAATATGGGGAGAGGGAGAGGGAGGGAAAGACAGAGACAGAGACAGAGACACAGAGAGGGACAGAGAAAGAGAGACACGGAGACCGAGAGAAGGAAGAAGGAAGTCATCCCTTTCAGCCTGGGTCTCTCTATTTCATTCTCTTTTCTGTCTTCCTGTGTTAATGGAAATATGGCTCTTTACAGAAGACACTTTTTTCCTAGTCACCTTCTCCAGGACTGGGCATGCCTTCTCTGTGCCCCAACATACTAGATCAAAAAGAAAAACATCCATTGCCTGGCTGCTCATTGATATTCACAGATTATCTTTGCCACCAATACTCTGCCATCTTTCCTTTTAGGTTCACTCCATATGCCAACATCGCCTCGTCCAGTTCCTTATGATAGACATCTTACCGGGCTGACAGACATTCTCCATTCTTATTCATGGATTATATCAATATCTGGCTCATAGCCTCCCTTCTCACAACTCCTCTTCTCATACTCAGAGCCTTCAGTATTTACAATGATATTCTCTCATACACCCTGCCCTCTTCTAACCCTTGTGAGTCACACACATGTCTCTCTCCACTCTAGCCACTTATGAAGATGATCACAACTTTGACCTCACTATCAGCCAGACTTATGTTAGCACTATGAGGTAGAATCCTGATGTTCTTCTCTCTAATCTTAACCTCCTATTCATCCAGCTCTTTGTTCTTACTATTCCCTCTAGTCCTTCTAGCTCCTCCTAATTTACAACTCCTTTTCTGGCCTCATTTTTCTCCCTACACAGTCCTGATTCTATGGTTGACTGGTTCCATGGCACTCAGTCCTCTATCCTTGAATCTCTTGCCTTCTTGTCCCCTATCCAGTCATGCCTTACCAAACCCCCAAACTGAGTTATCCTCCCCATCCCCCTTCTCTTCTACTCATGTGCTGCTGGAACTCTGATGGAGAGTATCACGTGACAGTGCCAATAGTATCCACTACATAGGGTCTAATCTTAACCATGTCCTCAGTGTTGTTGACAGTTTTGTTATTCTATGCTGATTGGCTCTCCATCACAATCTCCACCATGTCTGTTCCAAACCTTTTCTTCCCTTAGACCCCTTTACCACCTTCTCAGAAAGAACGTCACCTCATACTCCACTGAGAAAGGGGGCTATTTATTGTGCTCGCCCTGCCTTCCTCTATTGCATAACTCAATTTCCTCTGCCATTTCCCACTGTTTCTCTTCCTTGGCTTCAGACTCAGATGAAGAGGTGGATTTTTCTCCTGGACAAAGACAATCCCTCTACTTTTACACTTGATCTGGGCCCCTTTTGTCTCCTCCAGAAGCTTTTCTCCTTGATCATTCTGTCTCTTTCTCTCACTTCCAACATCTTCTTTTATGGCCTGGTTCCAGGCCTACAACCCAAAAACATGCCCAGGTATCCCTGGGAAAAGGGTGCTGATCTGGATTAAGAGAACCCAGGTTCAAATCTCACCCCTTCCACTTAAAACCTGAGTGGCCTTGGGCCACATTCTCAGACCTCAGTTTCCCCAAGATGGCTAGCCTGGATTAGATGGCATCCAAGGTCCCTCCCAACTTTAAATCCATGATCTTATGGAACCAATTTTTAAAAAGCAAGACAAAACAAAAACTGGACTTGGTATTGGCATATCCTCAGATCTTATATTTTTTCTGCCTTTCACGGTCAAAATACTAGAAAGGGTTGCTTGTCCATTGCCTCTGTTTCCTTCCCTCCAATTTACTTCTCAGCTCTTTGTGAGACGGTTTTATATCCCAGTTGCTCTCTTCCATGTTAGCAATGCTCTCCTAACTGCTAGATTTGAATGGCCTTTCCCTCAGCTTGCATTGCTCTTGACCTCTGCAGGATTTGACCTGTTAATCACCCCTTGTCCTTCCCTTCTGTAGTGCTGCTTTGTCTTGGTTGTCCTCCTGCCATTGTGTCTGCCTCTTGTTCTTCTCTTTCACTGAATCATCATTACCCATTAAGCATGGCTGACTCCCAAGATTCCATCCTGGGACCTCTTCTCACTTCTCACCTTGTTCTCCCTTGGGGGAGGGGGAGAGAGAGGAGAGAGAGGACAAGAACTTACAATAAACACCCAATCTTTGCATTAAATATCTGATTAAGGACTAATATCCAAGATATATAGGGAACTAGATATCAAAGATCTCTCTCTCTCTCTCTCTCCCTCTCTCTCTCTCTCTCTCTCTCTCAGAGCTCATGAGTTTCCATAGGTTCAGTTATCATCTGTATTCAAACCTAATCTGCCTCCTAAACTCTAGTCCTAAACTACCAATTTGCCCAATAGTTATCTCTACCTAGATGTCACATTGGTATCTCAAACCTGACATGGTAGGGATTCTACCATAATTCAGAGTCACCTAAGTTCACACCATCTGTGTCATCTTTGACTTTTCCCTCTCCTTCACCCCCTTCATCATATCTAAGTAGTTGCTGACTTGTTGATTCTACCTCTGTATCCCCTTTCTACTTATTCCATTTATACAACCACTTATCCATGTCCTGGGCTATTACAACAGCCTCCTAATTGATTTCCCTGCTCCCAGTCTCTTTTCTACCCCCATGACTTTGTATTTATTTATTCCTGCACATGTTGCATTCACATCTCCCCCCTCAGATTACAAGCTCCTTGAAAGTAAGAACTGTTTCCTAGAGTTTATCATAGTGCCTTATACATAGTGAGTGCTTAATAAAATCTTACTGAATTGAACTGAATCCAAGCATACAACCCCTTTATAGAATTCCAAAAATCTTTATGATATACCTCCTTTGTGTTCAGCAGTTGGGAGGTGGGGCTGAGAAAAAGAGAGAGACACACAGAGACAGAGAGAGACAGAGACAGCAAGTGTGCACTAACATATAACACTTACTATGTGCCAGTCACTGTGCAAAATGCTTTACAATTATTATCTCATTTGATACTCACAAACACTCTAGAAATAGGTGCTACTGTTATCCCCATTTTACAGATAAGGAAGCTGAGGTTAAGTGACATGCCCAGAGTCACACAGCTAATAAATGGCTGAGGTTGTGTTTAAACTCAGGCCTTTCTGACTCCAGGCCCAGCACTTCATTTACTGTGCCACCAGGCTACCCCCAGAAACATTACATAGCAGAAGGGTATTCAATACCCAGATAAATGGTGCAGGCAGTTAAGAGATTGTTGTGGAAAGACCTCTAGACTTTAGAGTCAGTAGATCCTTTGTGAGTTCTGACATGGCTACTTATTTACCAACTATAGGATTCTGACCATATCACTTTCCCTTTCTGAGCCTCAGTTTCCTAGCTTGTAACAACAAGGGGGAATGAGTGGGGTAAGGTGATATTACTTGTTCTACTTGCCTTGCCTCAATAGGCAGGGTGTGCTAGTCATTTCCTACTGGCCCTGGCAGATCGTTAAATTTTCAGTGTGGGCATTTATACCTTGGAATTAGCAAACACTACATTTCAAGGCTTGATTGTTTTGCTGATGGTCTAGACTTAAGAGACTGATAGAGAAAATGTTAATAATGCAAATAAAATTTAAAGATGTCTGTCATGCATACATATTTCTCTCCCAGAGCTGATTGTTAAACATTTACTAGCCTCCCCCCACCCATACACACACACACAGTGGCTTTGTGAGTGGTTAAAATGAGATTATATATATGAAAGCATTTTGTAAACCATCAAATTCAATACAAATGCAAACATGTTTAACAATCTCTTGTTATGATTTATTATCAAATTCTGCAAGATTTCAGGAAAGGGAAGGCAGCTGTCAATGCTTCCCTCTTTCCTCTAAACTTGTTGCCTGATTCCAAGGTGGGTGACAGTTCTCAGGGAATATTAGAAAGGAAAGGGTGTGGGAGAGTCCTGAAAAATGGACATAATTTAGATAGGTCAAAAAGAGTGGGGCCCTAGCCCAAGAATGGGGTATGCAGGTTCCAAGGTAGAAACAAACATGGAATATGGAGAGAATCCAAGGCCCAAATGAAATTCAGACAGCTTTAAAAAAAAATCTGGCAATGGTTTTAGAGTTAAATGAAAAGAACTGATAATTGAAGGGGCATTGATTGAAAACAACTTCTAAGGGCTGAGGGAAATCTTGCCCATCCCTTAAAATTGCATCCTTTCTTAGTGGGACCAGGCAGCTAACGGAGAAAACTATTCTGATGAGTGGAGGGGGAGGGTAGAAGTAGAGAGGAGTTATGTCATGTCTGCCTAGGGGAGGAAAAAGAAGAATTATTCTTCTCTTGTAATACGTGGCCACCTAAAAAAGAATTAGAAAATTAATTATGTACTGTAATTAGTGTAATGACCTACACCATTAGAGGTTATTTACAACAGGAATAAAAACTCCCTACCATAAATGTCATCCTGGGCTTTCGGAATGTAAAGGCTTGCGGTAAACCACCATGGACAGGCCTGGCTAATTTCTGTTGTATTTTTGTTCCACCCCCATTCCTGAGCAGTCAGGGTGCTATCACTGATGGGTTCTGGAGATCTGCTTTAATCACTGAATTTCAGAGTAGGGAAGGCCTTTGGTGGGCACTTAGTACAAATTATGCCCTTCCACCTTCTTCCCCCAAGAATCCCTACTGCAAGAAAT
Organism: Gymnobelideus leadbeateri; assembly: GCA_011680675.1. Classification (NCBI taxonomy): domain Eukaryota; kingdom Metazoa; phylum Chordata; class Mammalia; order Diprotodontia; family Petauridae; genus Gymnobelideus; species Gymnobelideus leadbeateri. The sequence continues at coordinate 67,130 of WOXC01006231.1, forward strand.
GTCCCTCTAGACCTCCAATGAAGAGGGTACCATGACTTCCCCTTCCTCTTTTGGACAGCTATAATCATGAAGGTTTCTTTGTCAATCATAATTTGCCTCTTTGCAACTTTTGCTCAATCCTTAATAAGTGTTTGTTGACTGGCTGACCCTTTGCTCCTGGTTTGGCCCTTTGGGCCAGTCTATTTCCTCTTCCATAAGTCTTCCTTTCAAGTCCTTGAAGAAAGCTAATGTGAGTGTGCTTTCCAGGTTACTCTATTACTCAGACTCAACATTCCAATTTCCTTCAACTGGTCTTCATGTAGTATGGACTCAAGACCCTTCACCATCTTGGTTAATATTTTCTGGAGGATGACCACCTTAGCACTGTCCTTCCTACAGCACGATATCCAGAACTGAACACAATTCTCTAGATGCCATTATTTAGAATGATTTCTTTTCCTCCACTCCTGAAGGTCATAGACAAATCCCAGGGACATGAGAGTGGCCTAGGCCTAGTTGAGGAGTTTAGGCTAGATAGGATGCCTCTTTTCCCCTCCCCTGGCCAGAATTAGGGATGACTTTGAGTATGCTACAGCAGAGGTGTCCAACGCATGCTGATAGGCACATATAACCTGTGACACTCCCCAGGAAGGGCCCAAACCAGATTAAAATGTAATTGAGAAATATTTAACAAGATAAATAAAAATGCAATAAAACATAGTTAATACTACATTTTCAAACTAAGTTAGTATTTGGCCAACAGGGATTCTCATGTATACTTTAGTGACCCCTGTTTTTACTTGAATTTGATAACACTGGACTAAAGGTTTGATGCAGAGACCCTGCCTGGTATGCTAAGGGAGTAACATGATGTAATACAGAAATCACTTTAGAGTGATTTCTTTAGAGTCTTTAGAGTCAGAGTGTATGGGTTCAAATGCCACCCCTGAAGCCCCCTACTTGAGTCACTTCACTGCTCTGGGCCTCAGTTTCCTCACCTATAAAATGAGGGGGTTGCATGAGACAGCCCCGTTTAGGCCTAGGTCTATGATCCTATGGTCATCCAGACATGTTCAGTACTTGTTTGTTTCAGGTAAACTTGGAGAATTGACATTATTTCCTCCTTGCCTTTCTGACCTCCCTGTTTTTACTCACTTTGTAAATGATGCCTGGAATGTGTTCTCTACCCCTTGTCTGCTCCCTAGCCCCCTACTAGCCACCACTTCTTCTGGTTGAAACCATTCATTCAAGGTGTAACCTGGGCACTACAACTCATCCATATGGCCTTCCCTCAACCTCACCATTCCCAACCCAAGCCAGAAGTAACCTTTCTTCCTAAATTCACAGCACTTTGTATTTCTCCTATGTACCAACCATATTCTAATTTGTGAGGGGCAATGTAGTGTAGTAGAATGAGCCCTGGTCTTGGAGTCTGGTACTTATTTACACTGTAAATATAGCCAAGTCCCTTAATCTCCCCCAGCCTCAGTGCCCTCATATATAAAATGGGCTGCCCAGAGACAATGAGATAGCTCAGTAGAGAGAGTGCTGGGCCTGGAGTCTGAAAGACCTGAGTTCAAATCCAAATAGGCCTGCACATAGATTAATTTTTCTTCTCTGCCCAACCTAAAACCAACTCACGACGCTTCAAGAAAAATCATTGCTCTATGAATTCTCCATGTAAAGCTTTGCAGTCATGGTAGTAGAGAGAGAGTATTTAAGGGAGCCTTGTCTCATGTATGCCACTCAAAAAACAAAGAGGAGTGCCAGAGAGAAGAAAAAAAGCCAAAATTTGCTCAAGAAAATACAAATCAACCATAGCAGAAAATACGAGAATAAAAGTAAGGGCTGCCTTTGTAGCAAAGGAGGCTTTCCAGACCTGGATGGTCTCCCCTGATGTTTCATCTTCCTCAGAGCCCAGCATCTACTGTGGAGGTATTTAATATATGCCTGTCTGACTGATTGAAGGGTTAGCCTATGGACTTTGGGACTCCAAAATTTCCCACTAAGGTGTGTTGAGAACAGGTCTCAGCAGGGCCTACTTGCAATTTACTTCAACATTCAGGAACCATTTGATAAGCTGGGGAATAGAGTTTGTACAGTTTGAAGAGAAGGTAGATTGTGTGAAGGAGAATAAGAGGATATAAATCTGGAAAGGTAAGTGAGGACCTCTGTTTATGTCTCTGCATATATAGTTAGTTAGAGCTGGGAGGCACCTTAGAAATGACTTGGTCTAATCTTATTACTTTACAGAGGAGGAAACTATGGCTCAGACATATGAAATGACTTGCCCAGGGTCACTCAGCTAGTAAGTGGTAGAGCCAGGCCTCTAACTCACATCTTCTGACTCCAAATTCAGTTTTATTTTCCTTATGTTTGAGTATCTTGAGTATCTAAGCAAAGATGCTTAGAATGTTAGAATGTTAGAGCTGGAAGAGGCCTGAGAGATTTATGCCAACTTTATTTTATGGATGGAGAAACTGAAGGCTAGTGAAATATGAAATGACTAACCTAAGATCACACAGTCAATCCATCAACAAGCATTTATTAAGTACCTACTATGTACCAGGAACTTCGAAAAGTACTAGAAATAAAAAATAGTCTCTGCCCTCAAGGAGCTTACAATCTAATGGGGGAGACAACTTGTATATACAAATAGATATAAAGCTACGTACAGGGTAAATAGGAAATAATTAAGAGAGGGAAAGCACTAAAATTAAGAGAGGCTATGTGGAAGATAGGATTTTATTTGGGATGTAAAGGAAACCAAGGAAGTCTGCAGACAGAGATGAGGATGGAGAGTATCCCAGGCATCGGGGACAGCTAGAAAAATGCCCACAGCTGAGAGATATCTTGTGCATGAACAGCCAGGGGGTCAATATCACTGGAGAATGCCAAGAAAGTAAGCAAGACTGGAAAGGTGGAAGCTAGTACATAGCAATGAAGACAGTAGAAAACAGGTCCCCCACCTCCTATGCCATTACTCCTTCCACTTTTCCAGGCTGCCTGCTTGGTAACAGCTGCCCCACTCTGAGGCCTGTAGCACCCCATCCCAGGCTGAGGATGTAGTGGCTAACAGTGCACTCAGGTATCGAACACCTGGCCAAACTGACCATACAGTGTCCCCAAATCTGGCTGAAATTAGACATGGCAAATTGATTAGTGTGAATAAGGCATTTTGCAGACCCAGGAACTCAAAGGAAAATAGCCAAATTTCAAGTTTAAACTTACAGGACAGAGAGGAGACAAGGCTGCTTTCAATAACCTGTGGAAATGTCTCCAGGGGAATCCCAGAGTGTGATCTATATGGGTTCTGCTCTCCAAGAAGACTTAATCTAGGGGTCCTGCTGATCTATGATACCAAGGATTTAGTGACTTTAGATGGCCCTCTGTTATATATTCTGAGTATCTCTAATCGAACAGTCATAAGGCTCAAAGAAAGGACACAAGGGCCCCAGGCATGCTTCTCTCCAGTCATGTTGCTAAGAATTCAATTTAACAAATATTTATTAAATGCAAAGCACTGATGACACAAGAAAATTAAAAAATAAATAATCCTTTCCCTCAAGGAGCTTACATTCTACTGAGGAAAGGAAGGGAGAGCATGGGGATGAGGAGTGGGTGAAAGTTAATAAAAATGTTTCTTGAACATTAAGACCCAGTTTTATTTTTAATACCTCAAAGGAGAGAAACATCCTCCAAATGAAGCCTGAATGGGGTGACAGTGACTGTGTTGGGGAGTCCATATGACACACAGTTTGATTCAGATTTGAGTATCTTCCAAAGGCCCCACACAGGACCCTAGAGATAAAAGTCTGCAGTACCCAGATGGCTCTTTTCTGCCCAGGAGACAGAAGACCAAGGCCCCTGCCAGGCTAGAAAGCTCAGACACAGCAAAGACGACAGATAAACAAGTAAGAGAAACAGAAATGGATGTGGACAGTGAAAGATGAAGACAGAGATAGCAAGAGACAAGAAACAGGCAGAATGAGAGAAAGACATTGTGGTTTAGGAGAAGGAGCACTGAACTGACAAACCAACCCTGGTTCTGCCGCTAACTTCCCATGAGGCCTTGGGCAAAGAAATCAGCTTTCTGGACTTCACCTTCTTTATCGGTAAAATGAGCTCCTAGGTTGGATTAGACCAGGAGCCGTTCACCTCTCTGGGTCATGGAGCCCTTCAGCAGTCTGGTGAAGCCAAGCACCCCTTATCAGAATGATGATTTTAAATCCTCCAAATGAAATACAAAATACATACGATTAAAAAGGCAACCAATTAATTGAAATATAGTTATCAAAATGTTTAAAAAGATGTTCACAGACCCAAGATTAGGAGCCCCTGATGGAAAGGATCCTTTCCAACTCCCTATGATAGAGATTCATTTGTTCATTTGACAAGCATTGATTAAGCTATAGCATTGATTAAGCTAGGCACCGTGGATACAACAGAAGCAGCCAGTCAGGGATGGCAAAAGCATCAGTGAGAGAAAGAGAAGGAACACGAGTGAAAATGAATGCCTGAAAAAGAGAGGAAAAAAGACAAGTGAGACAGATGCAGCGACACAGGAGCCCAAGATGCAGCAAATCGGAATCATTTTGACAGCAGACTGCAGAAGGTAAGCCCAGGCTCCAGTGGTGAAAAGGCCAGCCCTTCCAAAGTCTTCAGTTCTTCTCCTACTCCCACACATAATCAGGCATTAGAATTGACAAGAAACACACAATAAGCACCCAGAGCAAAGCTCTCTTTACTCTTCCCTGGCCTTCCCGCCCCTGCTTCCACTATTCCATTCCTATTTTGTTTGACAAACAGCACCTCCCCCCTCTCTCTGGATTTAGCAGCTGTGTACTTGGCCTGGGAGATAGCCCTTCCCCAGTCCTTTCCTGGCTTCAGAAATTGCAAAAATGGAGGGATGGAGAGAACCACAGGGGAGAGAAAAGACAGAAAGGAGAAGAAAAACATAGGGATGCAGAGAACCATAGGGGAGAGAAAAGACAGAAAGGAGAAGAAAAACAGAAAAAGAGGATGGGCCACCATCACAGTTCCTGAACAGGTCATTGGATATACCTCATATGCTCACTTGCTGTTTATTGGCCTAACAAACAAAGTACACATCTGTTCAACTAAATGGCCTGGGAGACTTCCTGATCTGTGCTCCAAAGCCCAACAGCAAGTTCCACTATTCCGGGGAAGGGAGCTGGCTTCATTAACTGGATGGGATAGACTGTGAGAGATAGGGTAAGGAAAAGAAAGAAGAGCAGGAGGTTTCAGGGGAAGGTTTCAAGGCAGCATAGCCTCCCATAGGCCAGGGCACTACTACATGTTGGTGATCCCAAGACATACAAAAATATTAATAGCAGCTTTTTTTTTGGTGGCAAAGATTTGGAAATTGAGAGGTTCCCCATCATTTGAAGAATGACTGAAAAAATTATGGCATATTAGGGTGGCTAGGTGGTGCAGTGAATAGAGCACTGGCCCTGGAACCAGGAGGACCTGAATTCAAATGTGGTCTCAGACACTTAACACTTACTAGCTGTGTGATCTTGGGCAAGTCACTTAACCCCAACTGCCATGCCCTCCTCCCTCCAAAAAAAAAAAGGCAAAAAAATTATGGCATATGATTTAAGAAAAAAATGAAGGGGTGGTTTTAGAGAAACCCCAGAAGATCTGTATTAAATGAAGCAGAATGAAGTCAACAGAACCCATAAAAAACACTTTATACAACAATAGCAATTTTGTAAAGATAAATAACTTTGAAAGACTTAAGAACTCTGCTCAATGTAATGCCCAGCTACAGTTCCAAAGGACTCAAAATGAAACATTCTAACTACTTCCTGATAAAGAAGTGACAGACTCTGAAGGCAGATAGAGACTTTGGGAGGGAGCAGAGAGAACGTGGTCAACTAAAGAGCTTGCTTTGCTTGACTATATATGTTGGTAACAGGAGTTTGATTTTCTTGCTTTGTCAGTGCAAATTGGTGTGTGTGTGTGTGTGTGTGTGTGTGTGTGTGTGTGTGTGTGTGAGAGAGAGAGAGAGAGAGAACAGTTTGAGAGAATGGAGATCTGAAAATTAAATAAAATTTGATTTGAGAGGCATATGGGGAATTTTGCAAATCTCCCTCTCCCCAGGTGTCATAGTTTCTGGAATTTCACTATTAAAGATTCACTTTTGGAGATTAAGTATCAACCCTTGAGGTGGAGTCAAGACGGAAGAGTGAAAAGTCACAATTGTCAAATCTCCCACAAAACTTCTCCTATGTAACTACAGAAAACACTAAACAGAATACTGTATGACCAACAAAAAGTCACAATGGGTCATTTTTCTAAGTTGGGGCAGCTTAGGAAGATAGAAAGAAAGGTTTGAAGGTGCTAGGGGGAGAGATGACCAGAAGGGTAATATGGTAGAAATAGCACTGGCTGTGGGCTATGGGGCAGCAGCAGCACTTGGGGGACTGCAAAAGGAATGAATACCTGTTCAGAAAGAGATCCCAAAGAACCCTTGTTCTAGAATGAGACATAGGAATGGGTACTATACACCAGCTCTGTAGCTCATTACTCAGTTCTGGACCACAGTTCCAGGGGAAAGGGAAGCAGTCTTATTAACAAGTGAGGAGGGGACCTCTTTATGTGCGGAGTAAAAGGGCAGTGACAAGATCTCTCCCTGGATCACACTATATTAGAAGCACCAAAAACCTACAACTACCTAGAACAAGATATAAAAGCATAAGGACATAAGAGGCCAGTTAAAAAAGACTGCTCAAGAAAGTTATCCTTTTTAGAGGTAAGCAGAGCCAAACTCTAACATAAAATCCAAAGTTAATAAATAGGTGGGAAAAATAAGCAATCAATAGAAAAAGAACCTTACTATAAGAAACTACTTTGGTAATAGGGAAGCTCAAGACAAAAACTCAAAATAATACAACAATTTGAAAACATCTATGAGCAAATCATTAAAGAAAAATGTGGATTGGACACAAACCCAACACAAATTCCTAGAAGAACTAGAGTTTGTTTTTTTTTTAAGAAAAAAGTAACTCCGAAAATCAAATACGAGCAGGAGAGAAAAAAATTGGGAAAATAAATGAGAGTTATGAAAAAAAGAATTGAGAGCTTGGTAAAAGAGGCACAAAAAACTCTGAAGAAAATAACTCCTTATCAATCAGAATTGGACAAATGGAAAAGGAGGTACAAAATCTTCCTGAAGAAACTAACTCTTTAAAAATTAAAGCTGATTCAATCCAGCCTCAGACACTTAACACGTACTAGCCATGTGGCTTTGGGCAAGTCACAACCCCAATTGCCCTGCCCTCCCCCCTCCAAAAAGAAAAAAAAAATTAAGCTGGAATGGAAGCCAATGACTCTGAGAGATATCAAAGAACAATAAGACAAAGTCAAAAGACTGAAAAAAAAACAACAACAGAAAAAATGTGAAATATCTAATAGGAAAAATAACTGACCTGGAAAACAGATCAAGGAAAGATAATATAAGAATTATTGGACTACCTGAAAGCCAATGTAAAAAAAAGAGCCTAGACAATACATAATAGTAAATGATTATAACTCTGTGCTTACAAAAGGAAAGATTTAAGCTTTTGGGATAAGAATATATTATTTGGTAAAAAAAATATTGTTGGGAAAACTGGGAAGTAGTCTGACAGAAATTGGGTATATATCAATATCTTACATCATTTACCAAGATAAAGTCAAAATGAATAATGATCTAGATTATAAAGGGAGATATCATAAGAAAACTAGAACATAGAATACTATACCTATCAGTCTTATAGATAGGAGATTTTATGAATAAACAAGAGATAGAGAGCATTGTGAGATATAAAATGGATAATTTTGATTAAACTAAATTAATAATGGCTTGAACAATTTAAATCAATGTAGCCAAGATTACGAAGAAAGCATAAAAATTGGGGAAAATTTTTATAAACAGTTTCTTAGATAAAGAACTCATATCTCAAATATATAGAGAACTTTGTGAGATTTATAAGAATATGAGTCATTCCCCAATTGATTAATGGTCAAAGGAAATCAAAACTATATATAGTCATGTGAAAAAAATGCTTTAAATCACAATTAATTAGAGAAATTCAAATTGAAACAACTTTGAGATATTTCACACCTATCAGATTGGCTAAAATGACAGAAGGAGAAAATGACAAATGTTAGAGGAGATGTGGAAAAAATTGGTATGTTAATACATTTTTAGTAGAGATGAACTGATCCAGCCATTTTGGAGAGCAATCTGGAATTATTCCCAAAGAGTTATAAAACTGTATGTATTCTTTGTCCCAGCAATACCACTATTAGGTCTATTTCCTAAGGTGATCAGGAAAAAAGGAAAAGAACCATTATGTTGTAAAATATTTATAGTAGTTCTCTTTGTGGTGGCAAAGAACTGAAAATTGAAGGGTTGCCCATCAGTTGGGGAATGGCTAAGCAAGTTGTGGTAGATGATTGTGATGGAATACTACTTTGCTGTAAGAAACAATGAGGTGATTGATTTTTAAAAAAACATGGAAAGACTTGAACAAAGTAATGAAAAGTGAAGTGAACAGACCCAAGAGAACATTGTATACAGTAAAAGCAATATTTTTCAAAGAATTGTGAACGGCTACATTATTCTGAGTACTATAAATCGTCAATTCAACTATAAAGGACCTATGAACTAAGATGCTATCCACCTCCAGAGAAAGAATTGATAAACAGAAGTGTATATAGTATGGTTTACATATATTTATAAATCTATGTCAAATGGTGGCCTTCTCTAATGTGGGGTGGGGAGGGAGGGAAGGGGATAGTTTAGAATTTAAAATGTAACCAAAAAAAAGTAAGTTAAAAATTCTTTTAAAAGAGATTAGACAACATATTGCAAGAAATTATAAAAGAAAACTATTCAGGTATTTTAGAACCAGAGGGCAAAGTAGAAATTGAAAGATTCCATCAGTCAGCTCCTGAAAAAATTCCAAAATGCTGGGGTGGCTAGGTGGCACAGTGAATAGAGCACCTGTTCTGGAGGCAGGAGGACCTGAGTTCAAATCCGGCCTCAGACACTTAACACAAAAACTAGCCGTGTGACCTTGGGCAAGTCACTTAACCCCAATTGCCCTCCAAAAAAGCAAAAAAAAAAAAATTCCAAAATGAAAATTCCCAGTAATATTGTAACAGAATCCAGAGCTCCAAGGTCAAGGAGAAAATACTGCAAGCAGTTAGAAAGAAGGAATTCAAATATTGTTGAGATGAAGGATCACATGAGATTGAGCAGCTATCCCTAAGGGGGGGCAGAGGGCCTGGAAGATGATTTTCTAGAAGACAAAGGAGCTAGGATTACAACTAAGAATAATCTACCCAGCAAAATTGAGTATAATTCTACAGGGGGAAAGAATGGATATTTGATGAAATAGAGTATGTTTAAGCAGTTCTTTTGAAAAACAAGAGCTGAACGGAAACTTTGACATTTAAATATGACTCAAAAGAAGCTTTAAAAGGTAAACATAGTGAGAAATCATAAGGGGTTTAACAAGGTTAAACTGTTTACATTCCCATATGGGAAAATGATAACATTATCATCATTTGAACAGTTAGAAAGAATCTATTTAGACAGAGGGCATGGACATGAGTCTAGGATGTTGGGGTGATTTCAAAAGAAGAGTGGGAGGGTGAGAAAGAAAGGTGCAGAAGAGGGAATGGAAAAGAACAATGAGGAAAATTATCTCACGTAAAAGAAGAATGCAAAGAAAAATTTTTACAACATAGAGGAAAATGAATGGGGGACAGGCAGCACTTCAGTGTCACTGAACTGATTCAAGAAAGGAAGAGAACACACACACACAGATACAAACACAGACACACACACACCTTTATCTGAGTGTAGAAATCTATCTTACCAATGGATAAGTAAGAGGGGAAAGGACTAAGAAAAGGAGAAAAGGGGGTGTGTGATAAGGAAGGTAGATTAAGGTAGGCAGTGTTCAGAAGCAAAGCAAATTTTTGAAGAAGGTAGAGGGTAAAAAAGAGAAGGAAAGTAGAAGAGACTAGGATGGAAGGAAATGCACAGTAATCATAACCGTGAATGTGAATGTGATCAACTCACCCATAAAATAGAAGAGAATAGCAGAGCAGATTAAAAACAAGAATCCAACAATATATTGTGTATAAGAGACATACTGGAAATCCAAAGACACACACAGAGTCAAAATAAGAGGCAGGCTGGAGCAGAATCTATTATGCTTCAGCTGAAATAAAAAAGGCAAAGGTAGCAATCATAATCTCAGACAAAGCAAAAGCAAAAATAGACCTAATTAAAAGGGAAACTATAAATTTTTTTGCCTTTTTTGGGGGGGCAATTGGGGTTAAGTGACAATTGACAAAGTCACAGGGCTGGTAAGTATGTCAAGTGTCTGAGGCTCGATTTGAACTCAGGTCCTCTTGACTCCAGGGCCGGTGCTTTATTCACTGTGCCACCTAACCACCCCAGGGAAACTATAAATTGATAAAAGGTATAATGAATTAATATTGATACTGAATGTATATGTGCCAAATGGCATAGTATCCACATTCTTGGAGGAATTGTTAAAGTAAAGGAAGAAATAGACAATAAAACTCTACTAATGAAGGACCTCAATTTACCTCTCTCAGATAGACAAATCTAACCATAAATTTAAAAGAAAGAAGTGAAATAGGTGAATGGAATTTTAGAAAAGTTAGATATATAAAACTCTGGAGAATATTAAATGGGAATAGAAAAGAGTATACTCATTCATAAGTTGTACCAAGCAGCTCTACAAAAATAAACCATGTATTAGGGCATAAAAACCTCACCAGCAAATATAGTAAAGCAGAAATATTAAATGCACCCCTTTCAGACCACATCTCAATAAAAAATTAAATTCAATAAAGAATATTTAAAGCATAGATTAGAAATTTAGAAACTAAATAATCTAATCCCAAAGAATGAGCTGGTCAAAGAACATATTATAGAAACAATCAATAATTTCATTAAAGATAATAACAATGAGATAATGAACCAAAGTTTGTAGGAGAAAGCCAAAGCAGTGCTTAAGATAAATTTTATATCTTTAGATGTTTATGCCAATAGGAGAAAGAGCATATCAACAAACTGAGCACGAAACTAAAATAAAACAAAAACAAAAATCAGAAAAACAAATTTAAAACCCCCAATTAAACATCAAAATAGAAATGCTAAAAATAAAAGATGAGATTAATAAAATTGACAATAAGCATCAAGTTCTCCAAGTACCCTCTCCCTTTTAAAAACAACAATAAAAAACCAAAAACCTATGTCAAGAAGTTCTGTTTCATCACTTAGTTGCTAACCTTTTGATAATGAACCTTTATGTATTTGCTAAGTTGATCTTCAGAGCCCTTAATTGTCTGTTGCCAGGTTTGTAACTGTATTTTTTCTAGCTTGACAGGACTTCTTAGAGTTTGTGTGCTCTGCTGACATAACTTTTTAGAACCAGGTTTGCCTTTACCCTGGGAAGAGTAGTCAATATAGAAGATGAAATGTCATTCACTAATACTTTAGTGAGAATTAGTTTTTCTTAGCACACTTTGGTCCCTGACAGCTCAATATGCAAGTAATAGTGACTAGGGAACTGAATGATGAATTATGGGGTGAACCAGGTCATTGAAAGGAAGAAGAAGGACACAGACAAGATGTCAGAGGGACTAAAGACAAAGTTCAATCTGCCTATGGGGATACCATAAACCTTTAAAGCCTAATCATAGTCATACTTACTTGTAATAGATTTTTTGCTTTTCTTGCCTTAAATAGGAAAGGCAAGAAGAGAGGGAAGGAGGGAGAGAGAGAGAGAGAGAGAGAGAGAGAGAGAGAGAGAGAGAATTTGAAATATTTTTTAAAATCTGTACTTTAAAAATAAACAAAATGAACATAGAGTCATAGAATATTAGTGCTGATTAAGACATTAGTACAAATGGGAAATCTGAGACTCACAGCAATTAAAACTGTGTGGAATAAGGGAAGGGTACTTGGATTTGCACTCCAATTCTGCTTCTTACTACCTCTACCACCTTGGACAAATCACTAGACCTTTCAGACCCTATCCCATTACCCGTAAATAAGAAATAACACTCTATCACAGAGAGGTGGTGTAATGGACAAATGAAGTAACATGTAGAGATTATTTTATGAATTGTAAAGTGCTAAATAAATATGAGCTATTACTGTTATAGGCAGACCCTGGCATAACATTGTCCTGACCCCTGTTAATACAGGAAGACACTCTGGGACTTTTTTATCTGCCTATGATGCAGACTGGATGTTCAATATCTGAACTAACCACCCCAATAAATATGGTGTGGCCTCATCTTGTCTTTTCAGAGAACCAGTTATCAATGATAGGAAGGATCCAGGTAGGCCTGGATATAATATTGATAATATTAGGTGATTTGTCCAAGGACACCTACCCAGTGGCAGAGCCAAGGCTAGAACCAAGGTCCCCTAATTCTCATCCCAATACTTAATGCACAAGGCTGGAATTTGGAAACTTAGAATCCTACAATAGGAGAACTGGATGGAATCCTGAGGAGCACTGAATCAAAGTACAGGAAGATTTAGGGATGAAAGGAATCTTAGATGTCATATACTCCAACATATTCGTTCGATAGGAAAGGTAATCCAGAGAGAAGTACAGACATATTAAGGAATTTGTCCAAGATCACACATTTGGGATTTGAATCCAAGTCTCGTGACATCTCTCATTCAGTGCAAGGTTCAGCAGTACATGCTTTAAGTGCATACATGTTTGATTTTTTAAAGCAAAAATAAGTGAATGAGTCTGTGTACTGCATAGGTGTTGGCTCATATCATTAAGGACAAAATGCTTTTCCTTCTTGGAAGAAAAGGGGCGCCAGGCCTAGAGCTCTCACACACCCCTTTCCTAGCCTATCTTCACTACCCAAAGCATTCTGGCAACATTCTCTTTACTACCCAAGGCTTACTGTCCACTTCTCTCCATTTCCTTCATTTCATCTCAAATGCCATCCCCTTAGATCCAAGAGCTTCCTGTTTTCCCAGATGGCAACCCATTAGTGTGCTGGATTTTTATACTAATGCACCAAGAAGACAAACCTCCAACAACTCTCAAGTCCTCTTTCCAGCTCCTAGACTATAAATGTGCATTAGGAGAAGGGCCTTCTGGAGACAATAAATGCTGATATTTGGTCTTTTTGTTGTACTGTTTTTACTTCTATAAATTAAATTTTAAAAAGTGTTTCATTCAGTTCACATAGGGTTAGTATAAAATCTGGCAGTAACTGAAAACATGTATGTATGGAATATGATGGGATTCTTAAAAAAGTTATATACTAAAAATATACAAAAATGGGTCAGCTTTTAAAAGGTTGCCAACCTCTGATTCATCCCAACCTTCTCACTTTTTACATTTTTTTACAGAAGATACCAAAGCCCAGACAGCAGAAAGACTCCTGTCCTACATCATACACCTTCAATTTTCACTTTGGTTTCTACTGTCTTGTTCAGTTCACCCCATTCCTTAAGTCCATGTAGCTTCTTGGAATCCTTAGGTAAGGGAAGATACAAAATAGATGATATTTACTAAGTGTTTACTATTTGCCAGGCATTGTGCTAAGTGATGAGGGTAGAAATACAGGCAATCAAGACCTTCCTTGACTTCAAGGAGCTTACATTCTAATGGGGGAAGAAGACATATAAAGTAGAAATAAATAGTGTAGATAATGTAGTACTATATCCAGGCATACCTCTATCTACCATTGATAATTGTTCTTTGAAAAGGCAAGGTTAGGCAGTACAACATTATTGGATCAGTTAATGAATATTAATAATGAATATCCTGTCTGCAAATGCCTTGAGAGGCATAATGTGGAGAGGACTGGGAAGTGACGTGGAGGCCTGGTTTCAGGCAAGACAAGGTAGGTGAAAGCTCACCTGTCAGAACCTGAATTTGACTAAGAGTCCATGATCTGGGCAGAACCATAACTAGGAATTCTTACCCCTAGGGAAAGCACCACAAATTGTGCCCAGGGAAAGTAGTATTAAGTATGTCTTAGTCATGGCTTTGAATCCAATGGGAAATAATTGATGAGAGCCCAGGAACATGCCCTATACATAAATAAAATATTTTCCAGATCCTTCTGTCCATTTTTTCTATATTATTCCCTTAACCTTACTAAAGAAACAAATTTAACGTGACATCCTTCTCTAACCAGTGATATCTAAGATATTCCTCTCCCCTCAAGCAGGGGTGGAAAATCTGTGGCCTTGAGGCCACATGTCACACTCTAGGTCCTCAAGTGTGGTCCTTTGACTGAATCCAAACGTCGCAGAACAAATCCCCTTAAAAAAAAGGATTTGTTCTCTAAAGTGAGTTCTGGACTCAGTCAAAAGGCTGCACCCAAAGACCTAGTGTGGCCTCCAGGCTGCTGGTTCTCCACCCCTGCCCTCAAGAGTTGGCCTGAAAATGCATGTGACTCTTCCCTTAGACTATGGTATATACAAAATCATAGATGTTATCTTATCCATATATACATATCTGGCCTACCTGTCATAAGCAACACTATGGGCCAATGATACTGGGTTTGGTTTGAGTAAGATCTGGGTTCGAATCCTGCCTCAGAGACTTACTAGTTGTGTGAGCCTGGGCATATCACATTAACTCTGACCCTCAGTTTATCCATCTGTAAAATGGAGCTAAAAATAACATCTATCTCAAAACACTGTAGAAATATAAGCTTTCATTAGGTCATATCTAAAATAAGCCAAGTCTATGATACTCTCTTCCCTGCATAAAAACCATAGATTGGAAGTGAATGAGACTAAGTGTGTGTGTGTGTGTGTGTGTGTGTGTGTGTGTGTGTGTGTGTGTGTGTGTAACTATTTTGACCACCCCAAGGGACTGATTTTCAATATTTCTGATAGAAATACCAAAACACTTGGAAAAACAACAACAACCATGGCTCTTATTATTATGAGGAAAAAAAAGGCAATTGAGAAAATGTCAGCAATCTCCACGACATATCTCCTATCTGTATAAGCCTTTATGAGAATAATCTACATGCTTGCATAGGGCACCCTTGATGAAGACTTTTGGAAGTGAAATTCTGCAGGACAGCACCATAGATTTAAAGTTAGAAAGGAATTAGAGGCCATCACGTGCAACCCCCTTCATTCTAATAATGGTAATAACATTTTTATAGCATTTACTACGTGCTAGGCACTGAGCTACACCTTTATGATTCTTTTCTCATTCGATCCTCTCAACAATCTTAAAAGGTGGGTGCTATTTTTTATACCCACTTTACAGATGAGGAAACTGAGGCAAAAATGGCTGTGACTTGCCCAAGGTCACATGGCTAGCAAGTGCCAGAGGCAAGATTTAAACTTGACTCCAAGGCCAGCCTCTATCCACTGTACCACCTGGGTCCCATCATTTTACAGCTGAGGAAACTGAGCCACAGAGAGGTTACATGACTTGCCCAGGGTGACACAGCCAGGATGTGTCAACATATTACCAAAGGAGAATTACACAGGAGAAGCAGTGTAAAGAAATCAGTCAGCTAGATGTCTGACTGGAAAAGGAAGTGGTCTAGTAATGTAGTGAGAGTAAGCAATAATTGACGAATGACCTGAATAGCACACTTATATCTACACAACATCATGGGACCTAGAGGAAGGCAGCCAGAATGCTTGATGGAACCTATGTGAAGTATTTAAGGGAAGACATGGACAAGAGTCATGCTGGATGAGAAGGTATAGATAGATTTCAATCCACACTGTTGGAGAGAACACCCACATTCATGAAATCACATAGCCATAAAAGAATGGAGGTATCATTACAGGATCTGAATTCAAATCCTATATTGCCTAGAGCCAGGGGAGGGATGGTCTAAACCAGGGGTGGGGAACTTGTGGCCTTGAGGCCACATGTGGCCTTCTAGATACTTAAGTACAGCCTTTTGGCTGAATCCAAATTTTATCTAGAAAGCCATGTGTGGCCTCAAGGCCATGGGTTCCTCTGGTCTAAACTGTTACCTGCTCTAATTAGACCATACTAAAACTCTCTTCAGTTCTGTGTATCACAATTTAGGAGGGATACTAAAAAGCTAGACTGTGTCCAGGATGGTAAAAGGACTCAAAACCATGTCATATGGCCTTCTGGCTGTTCCATGAACAGGATACCCCCATCTCTGGGCTCTTCACATTCTCTCTGGCTGTCCTCCATGCCTGGAGTGCTCTCCCTCTTCCTCAGTACTGACCTTCCCGGCTTCAAGTCTCAATTAAACTTTCATCTTGTACAGGAAGCCTTTCTCAATGCCTCTGAATACCAGTACCTGTATATAGCTTTGTATATGTTTTTGCTTGTTCTCTGCCCCACTAGATGGTAAACTCCTTGAGGGCAGATTCTGTCTTTTGACTTTTTTTGTATGGCACTAAGCACAGTGCTTGGCATATAATAAAAATAATATAACAATTTATTGAATTTTAATTGATTGAAATTTAATAATTTATTGAATTGAACATGAAAAACTATTAAAGGTCATGGGAATTTTCGGATTGGAAAAGGGAAGACTTGGAGGAACATAATAGTTACCCTGAAATATCTGAAGAAGCATGGGATTGCTTGGCTACAGAGAGGAGAGGGTAAAAAAAGTAAGTGTAGAGAAGGCTAAACGTGTGATGGTGGAATCTGACTTGGCCTCTTACTATCTAGCAGGACCCATATTTGATAACTTTCCAGCTCTCTGGGCCTCAGTTTCCTCATCCATAAAATAAAAAGGTTATCCTAAATAACCTTTAATGCCCCATCTATAGCAAACCATACCAGTATCTCTGCCAAGCAATCCCCAAACGGGGTCACAGAGAGTCGGACATGACTAAAAACAACTTAACAACAACCTGCTGTAGATATGGAACCTTATAATGGACCAGATGGTCTTTGAGGTCCCTTCCATCTATTAGATTCTAGGATTCTGAGCCCCAGCAAGGCTGTTTTCAGTTCAACATTTGAAGGTGGTTATAGGTGAGATCTGTCCAACAAAGGAGGAGCTGACCTAAAAAACTGCCTGTTCTCCATCTCTGGAGGTCTTCAGCGGAGGTCTTGAGGCAAGACTCCAGACAGCCATTTGTCAGGTATGTCAAGGACGACTCCTGCAGCTGCTGCTTGCTTTCAAAGCAGCTCTCCCAGCATTTAACAACACTCACTTGTCAACCTGCAGGTGAGATGAGGAGGGAGGGGAAAAAGGTGGGAGAGAAAGGAGGCTGACCTGACTTTAAATCAAAACCCTCTTCTCCCTCAATGTGGAAGAAGAGCCCTTAGTGCTTTGAAAACTGGGTTAAAAATGGCTTGCCTCTACCCATCTTATCTGCTTTACACTAAAAGCCTTCAACGTGCGGCAGGTTTTCACACAGAATTTTCCTTGCTAATCCCCCTTTGTTAGCTCTGATACTGGCATTGCAATACCGGCTTCGTCCCCACGATTTAAGAGGGATTACAGGCCCTCAATCCGGCAGCATGTGGGAGAGAAATGTTTCCTCAAATCAAATTCTACAGAAACCCATTTTCAAAAACAATCAAAGTGCAAATCCCTGCTCTGGATTGAAGGGTGAGGGGAAGGATATTTGTCTCCTCCAGATTCAATACAGAAAGCCCAATTGAGCCATCTTGACCAATAGGAAAAAAATGATTATTAGGACTGACCCTGGCTGTCACCCCATCCTTACACCTCTATTTCCCCTAAAACAAGTCTCCTGGTGAAGGGCAAGACTTGGGAAGTCCTGGACCAGGCTGAGGTCGGCTTTGGCATTGCTGCCCAGGGCAGTACTGTAGGTCATCAAGTAAAAAAGGAAGGGAAGCAGGAGGGGAGATGCTACAAATTTAGAAGCAGGATACTACAGTTGAGGGAAGGAAGACCTAGCAAAAAATCCTGCTACTGACATACTATCTGCAACCGTGGGCATGTCATGGACAGTAACTGAGTACAAATAGGTCACTTAGCCCCCTATATCTATCACAGGCCTCAACAGCTGACCTTATATCCACCCTGTCCCATCAAGCCATATCTACCCTGTGCCACCAAGGCCATCACATCATCTGCCTGCCTCTACCCTCCCCACATGGACCAGCACCCTCCACACTGAACCTGAGGCTGAGACCTCCACACCTGGATCTTCCCAAATTCATGGCCCTGAGTCCCTGGGGAAATTAATCCACTTGTCTTTTTGAAGCACCTGTCCTAGAGTGTGTGCAAACTAACTTAGATGATGTTCTGGATGAAAAGCTAGGTGGCATGGTGGAGAGGGTGCCCAGCCTGGAGTCACTGAGGCTCATCTTCCTGGAGTCAAATCCAGCCTCATACACTCGCTAGCTGTGTGACCCTGGGCAAGTCATTTCACCCTGTTTGCTTCAGTTTCCTTCTCTGTACAATGACTGGAGAAGGAAATGGCAAATCCCTCCAACATCTTTGGCAAGAAAACCCCAAATGGGGCCACAAAGAGCTGGACATGACTGAACAACAACAAAAAAAGAGAAGACGATGTAGATTTCATTTCTTTTCAAAATCTCTGGGTAAATAGGTTTTGATGGGCTGGTAGATGAGCTAATGTAGGCAGAGGCAGAGGGATTAGAAGCCTGTTGATGTATTTACTGCTTGCACAAGGAATCCTATCTTTTTTACCCCCTATGCTAATCCTAGTTAAACCACCGGGGCAATTTCTGGACTTTCTGGAAAGTAAACCCTGGCTTGGGAATTCAGCCACCAACACTATAACTGAAAATACTAGTTCATAAGACCAAAAGGAGGAAGTGGGTCTTGGTGAGTGGATTTTATTAAAAGACCTCCTGCAACCTGGAAGTCAGTACTACCTGGAATTTGAATAACTGGCTTTTTTTTGTTTTTTGTTTTTGGAGGGAGGAAGGCAATGTAATTGGGGTTAAATGACTTGCCCAAGGTCACACAGTTAGTGTCTGAGGCTGGATTTGAACTCAGGTTCTCCTGACTTCAGAGCCAGTGCTCTAATCACTGTGCTACCTAACCACCCTGAAACTGGTTTTTCTTAACATGCTGGTGCCAAGTCCCCAAAACCCTATCTCCACTTCCAAATTCTTTCTTCTTCTTTTTCCATCCCAGGATTCTAGAAACTGAACTGCACTGCAGTCCATTTTTTTTTCTTTTTGGAGGGCAACTGGGGTTAAGTGACTTGCCCAAGGTCACACGGCTAGTTTTTGTGTTAAGTGTCTTAGGCCAGATTTGAACTCGCATCCTCCTGACTCCAGGGTCAGTGCTCTATTCACTGCACCACCTAGCCGCCCCCTGCAGTCCATTTTTAAAAGTTTGTGGTCAAAGGTAAAATCCTTGGATTCACAAAAGTAAAAGAAAAAAGGGGGGGAATCAAGAATCCATGGCTTGACCCTCCTCTGTGCAGAGAGAGGGGTTCCTTGTATACAGAGTATAGATTTTTTTCTCTGCCCTACCACTCCACTCCAAAGGGAGTCAAACTCTGGTGTCTCTCAAAGATCAAGGCTTCTGGTAACAAATGGGCCTTGAAATCAGATTTCCTCTTTGAAACACTGGTACAGGCCAGGCACGGCGCTGCTGCAATTATAAGCCTGCTCCTCACTCAGTTGGCACCCCCATCCCCACTGTTCACCAAGACCTAATTATGCTACTCAACAGTAAGCAAATGGCCCTTTTGGGGAGGGGGTGGAGGAGAAAAGATGGCTGCTCAGCCCCTGGGGTGATTTTCAGCAGAGCTTGCTCCAAAATGCATAACCCCAATATTTTCTTCTTAAGCAATTCTTCTGTTCTTTGATGTTCCAGTGTGAAAGACAATCACTTTGGCTTGATGCATGCAGGAGGAGAAGAGGGTGGGGCTCTACTCTCATTCTCCCCATTCTCTCATGAGTCAAATTCTGCTTTGCCACTTTAGCCCGAGCTGTCTGGTAACTCAAAAAGTGGGTTGTTGTTTCCACAGGAATGGACAGGGCTGCAGGAGGAGGTGCTGCTATCAGAGGGCTCTCTTGACCGCGTCTTGTGGACTTAGAATTTGGTTATTCCTGTAGCTCCAGTCTTTACAGGCTCTTTCCTATTTGTGATGTAGGGGCTACATTTTTCAGGGTACAACATTGCAGGGCACTGGAGTAGTGTTTAGAAGTCAATGGGGAGAGGGGGAGAAATGAACACAGAAAAAAAGAGGGGAGAGAGAAGGATTGGTTAGCAGTAATGGGAAGAGAGGAAGGAAAAAAGAAAAAGAGGAAAGAGGCATCGACAACTCAGAGTGGGAAGGACCCAGGAAATCACTTGGTCCATCCCTGTTTTATTTCATTATACTTTACAGATGAGGAAATGCACAGGTAAAATCCTTTTCTGAGACAGCTTGAGGAGGTTACTGCAAGAAACACAAACATGGTAATCCTGGCTGGAAAATTCTGTTTCCATCCAGTTGAAGATAATCAATAAACGTTTATGATGTTTCTTCTTGTGCCAGGCACAATACTTCATGCTGGGAATACACATAAAAAAAGAAAGTCAGCCCCTGCCTTCAAGGGGCTTACAATCAAATGAGGAAGACAATGTGCAAACAAATGTATACAGAGCAGGCTAATACAGGATAAATAGGAAATAATTAACAGAGGGAAGACCAAGGAATTAAGAGGGGTTGGAGAAGACTTCCAGTAAAATGAGATTTTAGTTGGGACTTAAAGGAAATCTTAGAGATCTCTAGTTCAACCCCTTTGTCAGGATAAAACTGAGGATCTGGAATGCTAAATTGAACTTATCTAAGGCTATATAGCTAGTTTTAGTGGAGATAAAACTACAATAGTTCCTGCTGACTTCAGATGCTTTTTCCATACAACTAGGGGTAGCCTCAGATACTCACTATATGACCCTGGGCAAGTTTTTTCACCTCTGTTTGCCTCAGTTTCCTAAGCTATAAAATGAGGATTATAACACTACCTACCCCTCAAGGTTGTGGTGAGGATCAAATGAGATGGTATTTGTAAAGTATATTATTACTTATTGCAGTGACTGGCATATAGTAGGTGCTTAATAAATGTTTGTTTCCTTCCTTTCAACTAAGGTAGCCCATTCCACTTTAGGGTAGGGCTAAGAGTTACAATATATTCCCATACATTCAAGTGGTTCTGTTATCTCACCAATTTGGAGGCTCTCTTCAATGATACAGGTCTCAACCTATCGATGCCTGCTCATTCTACACAATTATTATCCATGTTGAAACACAATTTTGCCATAGGGAGTCTACTCAATGAGTTGGCAGTCTTCCTCGATTTCTGTTGACATCATGAGTGTACCAATGGAGCACTCAGGATCTCCATCTGTCATCTCTCACCCTTACCTTGTGTCTACGGCACCTTCTTTTTCTATCATACATTTCCCTGTTGACACTTTCACTCTTGTCCTGCCAAGTTCCTCTGTGGTCATATGTGGTGGCCCTCACACAGCCACCATGCCCCTCTCCATTGCCATCTGTGATATGTTTTTCCCTTCTTTAGAGACTGATGTCTTCTATGCTCTGTAGCCACATCCCATATTTATTTTTTATTAGAAAGCAACATCTGAATGTTGGTAGGGAATAATTCAGTCTTTCAGAAACCTCTCTTCCCACAGCCTCCTAATTGACAGCCAGTAGTGGACCTTGGCTTCCGCTAACCTGTAATGAGGGGGCATGTAGTGCTTGGTGCCAGCCCAAGAAGCATCAGGTCTTGTTTAGATGCCTCCATGCTTTTGTCACAAGTATTGTTATTTAGCTCTTGTAGATCATTTGAGGAAAATTCACTGTTCCTTGAAGATCAGCCAACCACATTTCTTCTTCCTTGCCCCCAACCCCCATCCCACAAAATATGACATACCTATGATTGTCTTCTAACAGGAAAGTCAGGAAAGCTCCCAGCAGAACACAGTGTCCCCTCTAAGGGCCACTCATAGACAAAGTGGGCTTTTTGTCTAAGCTAAACCCCGGGTGGAGACCAGACACAATGCAGGTATGGAGTAAATGCTTGCCAAATGACAGTTTAATTAAATCGGGCTTAAAAGTGGAAATCTAGTGACCAAGTGGAGAAGCCAAGAATCACACAAGTCACACACAGGTGTATCATGGAAAGGAATTTGTACACGTTTTCCCATGTTTTTCCAAATTCCCTATATCCAGTCCCACCATGTTCAGCCCCTTCGCACACCCTGCTTCTACTGCATACCCCGATTCACTTAATTGTTGGATTCTCTTCCTCCTCACATCATCTTGTATTAATTTATTTGTGTCAGTCAGTTAACAGTCAGCAAGACTTTCTTAACACCATGTGCCAGACACTGTGCTAAGTGCTTTACAAATATCTCATTTGATCCTCACAACAACCCTGGGAGATAGATGCTAGTATTCCCATTTTACACGGGGGGAAACTGAGGCAAATACAAGTTAAATGACTTGACCAGGGTCACACAACTAGGGAGTATCTGAGGCTGGATTTAAACCTAGGTCTTCTTGACTCCAGGTCCGGTGTTCTTCCTACTGTACTACTTGGCTACCATGAATACAAATACAAGTTAAAAAAAGAAGTTCCTGACTGAGCTCAAGGAGTCCCATTCTGCTGAGCAGATACAATATGCACACACATAACCAAATACAAGATCATCTAAGGAAGGACGGAGCACTACCCCCTGGTGAGACAGTTAAAGTCTACTGGTAGGAGGTGGCACCTGAATTAAATGCATTGGCAGAAGTGAAGGATCCTAATAGAAAACACAGAAGGGCAGAATGTAACGGGCCATATATAATGCCTTCCGAGAGACTGGGGAAGATGTGTATGAGCCAAAAGAGAGAAAGAAGCAGGAGCAAGAATAGGGTGTACCCAATGATGCAGCAAAGCCAATGGGGCTAAAAACAGGTGGCTCTTTTTCAGGATGTTGCCCCTATATCTCAACTGCTGTCTCACCCTGGAACCTCCCTCAGTGCTCACCATTCTGATCCCCTGCTCCCACTAGTGACTTCTTCCTGGGGCTTCTCTTTTGGCTAGGGGACCAAGGTGGTCAACCTTTATCCCTTTCCAAGCTCTGCTTCAGACTTTCTAGGCTTCAACACTGAGTTTTGCATGGGTACTGTCCCCATTTTCAGCTCCTTTCTGGGTATTTCCTTCCCTCCTTCAAATATAAGCTCCTTGAGGTCAGGGTCCATCTTTCTTTTTGCTTGTATTTAATCAAGGTCTAACACAGTAAGTTCTTCACATAAATACTCGTTACCTGTCTGCCAAATGAGTAGGACCAAGAGAAGGCTATACAAGGCCAACAAATGGAAAAAAGATTACTGGTGATAAGCTGAGTTCGGAGTAATGGGGGTGGAGGAGGGGGGAGAGTAATGGCTCCAGAGAAGAGATAATGTAATGTGCCTCCTCTTTGATAGCAGAGAGCCAGAGGACAACTACAACAGACCATTGAATGCATTGTCAGGGAAAATTTCTCTATCGGTTGTTTTTGTTTAATTGTTTTTCTTTGTCACAATAGAAGGCTGAGTTTGGGAGTGGGTAGAAAATGACTATAATATGAAGACATCAATAAAAATATTTTTTGAAAAGAATTCGGTCTGTGAAATACTAAGCACATTAGAGCTATCTCAGCATGCTACCTGGGATCTCTTCTCATTGGGCAAGCGGTCTATTCCTTTTCCATGAGATAGAAAGAAGAGGACTGAGATTTCTCTCCATATTTTATATGTTTCCTGGTCCTTTTTGGTCTTGATCAGTCTCTGTGTACAAAGCTAGCTCCTTGGTGGGGAAGGGATGAAGGATTAGAGATCACATGAGATTGTAGGCAGAAATGAGTGTCTGAGGAAGTGAGAAACAGGTGAGTGGTCAACACCAGCGCAAGTGTGCCTCTCCTTCCTAGGGACCCAGCAGAGAACTGATCAGTGAATGCTGGAAGGCAGCCACATTTATGGGCGAAGAGATCTTCTGAATCATAGAATCATAGCTTCAGAGTTGGAAGGGACCTTACAGGTCATCTTGTCCTATTCAGTTAATGGGTGAAGAATCAGAGGCCCATTGATGTTTAGCCTCTTGCCCAAGGTCAACCACAGCAGCTAGGTGGCACAGTGGATAGAGCCTTGGACCTGGAATCAGGAAGACCAGAGTTCAAATCTGGCCTCAGACACTTACTAGCTGTGTGACCCTGGGCATGTCACTTATTCCTGTTTGCCTCAGTTTCCTCATCTGTAAAATGAGCCACAGAAGGAAATGGCCAAGTCCTCTAGTATCTCTGCCAAGAAGAAACCTAGTCACTTAACCCTGTTTGCTTCATTTTCCTCATCTGCAAAAATGAGTCATAGAGGGAAGTAGAAAACTACTCCAGTATCTTCACCAAGAAAATCCCAAATGGGGTCACAAAGAGTTGGACGTGACTGAGTAACATTAAAAACAGCTAAATCACCCAGCTAGTTAGTGGAAAATCTAGGATTTGAAATCCAATATTCTTTCAACTGTACCAACCACTCTGCCTCTCATATGCAAGGAAACAGTCATTTGAGCTCTGACAAGAAGGGAATCAAATGTAAGCAGGGAATGAAGAGGTCAAACAATTGGACTAAAAACTCCATGAGGGCAAGACCCAAGTCTTATTCTTGCCCTGAAACTGATACAGTCCCTTGAATGGGGCTGGATACATGGCAGGCTTGGAATACATGCTGCCAATTGATCGAATGAACCAGTGTGTGCTGATGTGATTCTGTGTATGTAGGCATATGTGTGTTTGTACAACATTCACCAAAAAAACACAAGTGCCAGGCACAGAGCCACAACACATGACAAAACATCCAACCATGTAGTCGACTCCTTTAAAATAAAAAGAAAATAAAGAAGAAAAAAAACAGATTCCATTTTGTAACAAATCTAGTTAGAGTCACTCCAACTGGCATGATAAGATTACATGTCTGCAATGAGGTAAATGCCGCATCGCGAATTCCCCAGTCTGTTTGCCAAGTCGCCAGACTGGATCCAATGCCAGAACACATATCCAGCTGTCCCAGGAGTACCAAGCTGTGGCCTCCTGTGACAGACCTCGCTGCCGATGACAAAATCCCCTCTTCACAGCTAAGCCTGACCACCCAGGAGGCTGCTGGAGACGGCAGCCCCCGTCCCACCCCTGCCTTCCAGCTCTTTGTCTTTCCAGTCTGATTTTAACATCCTCTGCGATCACATTAGGAAAAGGGGGCCTCTCATGGTTAGTTGTCTGCTTCCACGATGAGAATATAATGACATCCCTGGTGTCGCTCTCCCTCTCCCCCCCCCTTCTCTATCTCGCACTGTCTCTTCCTCTCTCTCTCCCTCCCTCCCTCTCTCTCTCTCTCTCTCCTGTCCCCCTCTTCTTCCCTTCCTCCCCACTGTCTTTCTCCTTTCCTCTTTCTCTTCCTCCTTTCCCTCCCTCCCCTTTCTCCCTCATCTCTTCTCTTCCTCTCTCTTTCTCCTTTCCTTCCACCCTCCTCCTCCTCCACTTTCTGTGTCTCTCTCCCATCTCTCCTTTCTCTCCCCGTTCCTCCTTCCCTTCCTCCCTCCCTGTCTCTCCTCTCCTCTCTCTCTCTACCTCTCCCTCCATCTCTGTTCCCTGTCTGTCTCTAACTGTATCTCTCCTCCCTCCATTTTCTTCTCTTCCTCCCCCTTTCCTCTCTCTCTCTCTCTCTCTCTCTCTCACACACACACACACACACACACACACACACAGACAAATGTGTACAAACACACATATACATACGGCCATTCAGAAATACTCCTGTTCAATCACATGACTGGACCAATTTTTCTATATGATCCTGGGCCATAAAAGGGATATTTTTTAAAACTTCCAATGGAGGAAATAGGGATTGATAGGGGTACAGGCAAACTTCCTCTTCTCTTCCTCCCTTTGAAGTAACAGATCAGAACCTTTTTAGGCCCTGCACAACTTAACGTCTGACTCATCATGGTAAAACTAAGTGGTAGGAAGCAGGGTCACAGAAATAGGGAGTACCACCAAGTGCTT
>WOXC01006232.1:0-195771 GCA_011680675.1 Gymnobelideus leadbeateri
ACACATCACAATTGAATTTTTCTTGGATAGAAATGTTATAAATATATATCTTTTTCCTTTTAAGATGAAGCTAGGTTCACTTTTACCATTAATCTTTTTTCTTGATCCACCAGTTAAAACATGATCTTGACTTCCTTAGGACAGAGACTGTTTTGTTTTGCCATTATATCCACAGCACTCAAACCAATGCTTTGCTTATAATACGTGCAGAATACATTATTATGGAACTAAATTCAATTGAATTCATGCATCCTTATGCATATATTATGTGTCATTTTGCATTATTATGAGTGCCTATCATATATGATATAAGATTATAAGCTCCATGAGGGAAGTGACTGCCCTATATTTTATGATTTTTCATCTTACCTAGCCTTTGTTATAATACTGTGCCACTAAGGACAGAGGTTCTAAACCTGGGGTCTCTGAACTTATTTTTTTGTAATTAATACTTATATTTCAAAATAATGGATTTCTTTTGTACTTTTATTTTACTCATTTTAAATCATTATTCTTAAAAGGAATCTACAGACTTCACCAGACTGCTAAGGAGTCAATGACACAAAATAGCTTAAGAACCCCTGATCTAGCAATAGTTAATCAGTCAGACAACAAAAAGTTACTAAGTATCTATTATGTGCCAAGCACTAAGCACTGGGGATAAAAAGAAAAACAAAAGACAGTCCCTCCCTCAGGAGGTCAAAATTTAATGGAGAAATACAATAAATAAAAGGAAGCTGAAAAATGGGGTACACATGATGAAGTCCAGGAGTGCAGCTGGATGGGAAATGATGAGGTATCTGCCTTGAGTGCTCTCCTAATGTAGAAAATCTGAGAGGACTTCTGCACTGTCCAACATACACCCTTTCCAATCAGTGGGAGAGAGGAGCCCAAGAGTCTCAGGGTTCATGTGATCTTGCAAGATGATGAGATTCTGAAATGCATGGTGAGGTACAGGAGTGCTGCCTTGTTGGAGATGGTGGTAGGAGGTTCTTTGACAAGATTTGTCAAACGTACTTATAGCATTCTCACCTGAATAGATAAGAAGGTTAAGACATGATTATCCTTTCTTTAATCAACTTGAAATTGGAGGAAATTTAAAATGACTACAGGATTGGTACACATATATAATAAGAAAATGCTAAAATATGTGGTACTAATTATATAATAGTAGTTTTTAAAAAGGAAAAACCAATGTAGGCAGAAAAAAAGAAAAACTTCTTAGAGTAGGGTGCCTGGATTGATCCTTGAAGGATAGGAATGAATGGGATATGAATGATTAAATTAAAACATAAACTTGTAAATTAGAATAGTATTTGTAGAGAAAAGCAAAGAAATCCTCCTGACTATATTGGAGGATGCATTAACAGGAGTGATGGGAAAAGTACAAAAAGGCATTTGAACTTGAAGAGGCAGAAAATGGAAAAATATTTTTTATGTTCCTAAGGAGACTCACAAGATGGTAAAAGCAACAGAGCATATGTCAATGCATACTAACCTCTCATAGAGCCATTTAGAGAAACACTAGCAACAGCAATTGAATTTCTCCTAAACCATATTGACACTAGAGAGTTTAACTCAGATGCTACATTTCATATCTTTTATATATGCATTCCTACCTCTAAAACATTTAGAAACACTACATATGGTTAGGATGACTAGCTAGAGAGAAAGCAGCCAAGTTTTGCCACCTACCCATTTCACTATGTGCATAGAACAGACTTAGAAAAAGGTCTAAAAACAAAACAATAATAAAAAAAGCTTCCTCAACCAGCAAAAAATTCTCAGAATTTTATAAGCATCTCTCCTTTAAAAAGTAAGCGCCTAATATGAATGCTAGGTACTGAGAAGATAAAAAAATTATGGTTTAGTTGTATAGATATATGATTATTTTTTATTTTTTTTATATGATTATTTTTTAAATGCAGTGCCAAATAAATGATATAGATATTAAGTACTACAGAAGTGGGAAGGAGGGATCCATAGTGATGTATCTGGGCAACATATGTGGAGTCAGAAAAGACTTCATGGAACCTGAGCCAAACCTAGAAGAAAGACTATGACTTTGACAAGAGAAAGAAGAAAGAAGACATTTCAGAATGAGGGCAACTACATGAGCAAAAGTGAAGATGTGCATGGCATAAATATAAACACAATGAATAGTTAGGATAGAACAGAAAGATATAGGGGAAGTTGAAACTCAAGAAGATGGTAAGGTTCATAAGATAGAGATCCTTGAATGCCAAGATAATGGAGTTTTTTTCTATAAATCATGGAAAATCACTGAAAATTGTAAAATAAGATTTAAGTCTGGAATAAATCTTAGAGATAATCTAGTTCAATCTCTTGATCCTACAGATGAGGAAATTTATATCCAAGAGGTCCACATAGGGAATAAGAAGCAAAACTAAGATTTGAAATCATATTCTTTTACCTGATTTGGTACTCTTTCCACCCAAGTTGTTCAAACAATGGGGAGCTATTGAAAGTTCTTATATACACATTTTATTGTCACACTTTATAGCCGCAAATTGGGCATCAGGGAGTAAAGTGACTTGCCAAACAAAGGTCATGCATCTAGTAGGTATCAATCATTTCATAATCCCAACTCAGAAGATCAGTAGAACAGAGTACAGGAGAAAGAATCCTAAACAAATTAACTCATGGAACAACCATTCAGCAAATGGGAGAATATAAATTACTTGAATAATTCCATTTTTGACAAATGCTCTTAAGAATAGAAAGAAGTCTGATAGAAATTAGAGTTAGATCAACATGTTATACAATATACCACAATAATTTCTAAATGGATATTCAACCAAAATATTATACATCACAGATGAAAAAAATAGAAGAGAATCAAAAGTTATCTTTCACAGCAATAGCAAGGGAAGAGATTCTAAATCAAATAAGGACTAGAGGTGCTCACAAAAGTTAAAATAGTTATTTATAGTTTAAGAAATTGAAAACATGAGCAAAGTCACTGCCATCTTTTTTTTTAATCAACACTAAACCATTTTGTTCATTCCTGTTTTAGAGTAGTATATGAGGTCTAAAAGGCCCTTTCATTCACATTTTATTTGCTCATTATTTCTCTTAAGATGCCAGACTTGGTGTTCCACCAATTAATCTCATTCTTTACCTAGTTCTATAAAGCAACTCTTTGGTTATTTGTTATGGTACTAAATCTGTAAATTAATTACTATGATATTATAATTTTATTATATTGTAATAGTCCAATCATGAACAATGAATAACCCTGCAAATAGTTTTCATTATTTCTTTTGGGTATTTTATAATTATATTTATATAAGTCTTGACTACAACTTAATAGATTAATTCTTAGTTATTTTATAATTTTGTAGCAATTTTGAATGGGCCTTCTCTTTCTTTTCCCTCATTGATTTTGTTATTCTCTAGAGAAATGATGCTGATTTCTGTAGATATCTTTTGTACCTGGTCCTTTTACTGAAACTATTCATTGTTATTTAGTTTCTGTTCTTATTTTCTAGGTTTCTTTATTGATTCCTCTTGTCATCAGAAAACAAATATTTTGGCTTCTCTTTACCTTTTTTTATACCTTTATTTTTTATTTGTTTCTTTGCTGCTATTATTGTCATTTATATGTCTATTAAATAGCAGTAGAGAAAGATGAAGTCTCTTTTTTATATATTTGTTCCTATAGTTATTGGGGAAAACTTCTAGTATTGGCTTATTGTAAATAATTCTACCTTTTGTTTTAAATGTATAATTTTTATAATATGAAATGCTCCTGCTCTGTATTTTTTGCAAAGATCAAGGAATGTATAAGATCATCTTTATGTATGGAGAAGTAGCCAGCCAGGAAAAAGTTGTAAAGCCAAGCATGACCAGCTTTCCAGAGGACTGCTACTGTGAATAGCTTTAAGGTTCTGATCACATAGTATAGTGAACTCCCTATTTATTCAGCAGTAAACTAAGGCAAAACATTCACAGAAACCAAAGCACAGCATTCACAGGGATATAACAACTTACCACTAAAGTGGCCGCATAGTTTTAAACAAAAAATTTCATTCAGTAAGTCCTTAACTCAGTCTTTCTTAAGGAGCAATCCTCCTTAAAGGACACAAAGTACAAAGGTAAAAGTTTTCCCACTCCTAGGTCACATTGTCTTAATCTCTCAGTCAAAAAGTCTTCTTCCTTTTTGATTAGAGATTAGTTTCCAGCCATCCTTAACTCAATCATCCTTATGGGATACAAGGTACAATGTACAAAGTTCTCCCACCCCTAGTCCACAGTAAATCATGATCTCATTCAGAACTAACGAAGCAAGAAGAAGTCTTTTCATCTTGGCTCGAGGCTGGCTCTCAGATTTCATGATTCCTCTTCAATGGGTCTAGCTCTTGCCTGAATCTACCCAACTGTCACCTGGATTCACAAGCAGGCAAAGCTCAGGTCCTCATTCAGTTCCTTGTCCAGCTCCCATTCCATATTGAAGCTCACAATGTCCAGTTCACCTCAAGTCCTTTGCAGTTTCTGTTTCTGGGAAGACATGCTTAACAGAGCCAAAACAACATTCCCACAAGTTACTGGCACCATCATCAATTCACTATCCGCCTGTGAAAAATCAACACAGACCCACAAACAAGGTCTGAGAAGTCAACACAAATCATTAGCACAGTCCCAGGACCTCTGAAACCCTCTTCCAGGACTTCTCTATACGGATAACAAGAAAATCCTCTTTCAGGGTTTCCAGTAAGGTCCCCTGTACACAGTATCACAAGCCCAAATCAACACAGAGTGCCAGCTACAAGTGTTTCCTTCTCAGTTCTGCTCCATCACAGCTGTGCTCAGCATTTTATGTGTCATTTGCATCTCCCTATTCTGCCCACCTCTTTGTTGTTTGTTTGTTTTTTGTTTTTGTTTTGGGGTTTTTCGACAGTTGTCCATTTTTATTACATAAAGCCAAATAGAAGGGTACTATGTACAGAGGAGATAAGGGGAGGATCATGTTTTAGTTTCCTCTTTGGACAAAGTCTTGATGATTTCCTTTTTCTTACCCAGCAGACATTCTTCTGACTCTTTCATGCTTCCTTAGTCTTAGACCTGCGAGCTTCAGCCTGGTCAGCCAAGAACTTCTTCCGGGCCTTGTCTGCCTTCAATTTATGAACGTACTCCATCTGGACTCGCTTATTCTTGAACCCATTTCCCTTAACCTTCAAGTACAGGTTGTGGTACATGTGGTAGTCAATCTTTTTGTATTCACAATATCTTTGAAGCCGACAGCTCAGAATCCTCATACACCTCATCCAGGTCACCTTCTCAGGCATACAAGCATTAGTAGTACCCATGTGCCTGCACTTCTGTCAAGCCAGAGTATTTTTTCGGCAGCTGGCATGAGAGTGCACAGAAATGTGCTTCCAGATGATAAGCCCATCTTTAATCAGCTTCTGGATCTGCTGACAGGAATTGGCATTGGCAATTTCATTGGTCTCATTGGGGTCAAGCCATACCTTATTTTTCCACATCTAAGGACACTAGAGGCAAGCCTCTTCTGAAGCCTGAGCATACTCATAACTGCAGTTTCAGCCTGGAAAAGGAAAGAAAAGAGACCTGCTCATCTCTTACATCCTTCCTGTTCCTGTCTTTGGCAAGTTCCTCCCACTGTAGTTTCACAGGTTCTGTTTCTTAACAAAGACTTGATATAATCAGGGCAAGGATCAAGGCACTAAGTACTTCTTTGCTTGCCATTACAAAAGTGAAAGAAGAGAGGAGAAGATGGAGAGATAGAGAGACACAGAGAGAGACACACACAGAGAGAAATAGATTCAAATAGACAGATTCAAAGAGACAGAAGCAGAGAGAGAGATAAAAGGACGGGAAGATAAACAGACAGAGAAACAGATGCAGAAACAGAAACAAAGAGACAGACAGAGAAACAGAAATAGAGAGAGACAGAAATGGGTAGAACAGAAAGAGGGTAAGGAAGGGAAGAGGAGGATGAGAAGGAAGAGACTGAAGTTTTAACAGGTATTTGATGAAACAAAGAACTTATTAGGAATATAAATGGTAAGTTTAGGATTATTTTTTTGAGAGATAAAAATGAAGAGTAGATGGGTAAGAGTATAATGAAATTGTGATATCAAGATGAAAGCATGATTACTGAGCTACTGAGTAGTTTCAAAATGATGAAGAGGAAGCATAAAGTACTCATTGGATGATCTAAAAGCAGCGCATAAATGTAATACTGTTATTAGTATTAATATAGTACTCTGTGGTTTACAAACATTTTTCTCACCACATGTCTATATAAAAAGACTAGAAGACATGTCGGGTAAGGAGGTAGCCACACATCCCTTATATTTCCAGATCAGGTAGTATTCATTCCACCAAAGTAACAACACTTCCCTTTCCCTAACACCACCTTGGGACTTGACGGAGCTGTTTCTCATCTATCTGGCTACTCATCTAGCACTTCTGATAAGGGATAATAATGTCTCTCTGCTATCTCCTTTGGTTTTAACTGGAACTCCCATGAAACTGGGGAAAATAAGAAGCAGTTTGCCCTGATATGGATGAGTTCTGCATTAGTAGAGATCTTCAATCAGAGACTGTGATAGTGATAAATGATCTCTGTGGTCCCTTTTAACTCCTAACCCAATAATTTTACCTAATCATTCCCATTTTACCCAAGGTAAAAAGTTGAACCATTACAAACATGATCAGGAAGCAACATTGTTGTCTAAAAGCTACCCCATTTTCTAATTCTAGTCTTCTCAATGTGATCTTGGTGCCCACTAGCTGCTAGAACTTTAACCTTTCTTCATGCTATAAAACATTGGCTTAAGCATGATACTTTCTGTCTTAACTTCCTTTACTCTGTTTTCCTTGATACTGGGAATATTTTCCATTCAATACAGAAACAAAATTCTAAGACAAATTGACGTCTAAGTTTCACATAGAAGACAAGCTACATTCTTTGTCTTTGTATCTTCAGCACCTTGCATATAATGGGTACCTAATAGATATTTGTTTAAAAGAATTGTTGAAGAAAATAAGTTAAATATGTTAATATATACATGCACTAAACATAGTAATATTAATATTATTTTATAAACAATATAAATTATATTAATAATGTATTAAATATATTCATGTGTAATTTATGTTGAGCTAATATAATAATGAACATGTCAGTGGTGTTGACATCCCCAGTTTTCTATACTATCAAATTATTAAAGCTTTTTTTGCTGCCCTTCTCAGAATTTTCTATTTTGATTACTCTCATTTCATTATTTCTCCACAGATTATTCAGATTGTAAGGCAAGAACCAATGAGAGACCAACCAAGCAAGTCCCAGCAACACCTGCAACAATTCCCAAGAAGCCTCTTCTTTGGAAAACATCAAACCCAAAAGAAGAATGCTACCTTTGTTTTTCTTTATGAGAATGACTGCAACACAAATAAATTATTCACAAAAGCTTTCATTTTATCATTTAGTCCATTCTTACTCTGGTTCTTCTGATGGATGCAGGGATAAATTTCTGAGCAAATAGCATCAGATAAAGACTTTTTATGAGCTGCAGAGCTACAGGAAGAACAAAAAGGAAGTGACTGTTTTCTCTTGTGTAGTATAATGTTTATCTTGTTTGGTACTTCTCTGTATTCTGTACTTCTCTGATCTCACATTTTGGATGTGTATGACACTCTATACAAAGGAATATTTCTCTGTTTAGGGAATTAATGAATCCTGTAGATGGATTATGTGTGTGTGTGTGTGTGTGTGTGTGTGTGTGTGTGTGTGTATGGGTATGCCAGCCAGCCTTAGACATGTGAAATACCTTGAGACCCAGGTATGGTCAAGAAAGTTTTAGGAGTTAGATTGTGATATGAAGTTTGAAGAATAAGTTTCAAAGTTGCCACATCAGATATTAAAGTCCATAGTCCATAATTAGTATCTTCTATTTCTATAAACACCCAAAGAAATGTTTGTGAAAGGGCATAAGGGGTATTTTTGAGACACATTGAGAAATGAGTTTAAAATGTTTTGATTTATTTTAAAAGTGGAGGCATGAAGCACTTGAATGGGGGCAATAATTAAAGGAAAATGAGTGATTTTTGCCATTCATCTTTAGATTTTAAAAAATTATATATTCAGATCTCTCAAGCATTAATTGACCTAACCTTCCAAGTTATCTCAATATTATATCTCCTATCCAAAAATTACAAGTAGTACTGTCAGTATGTGGTCTCAGAACCCTGTCAAGCATGATCAAAGAATCATAAATTTAGGTCTAGAAGGAGCCTTAAAGACTATTGGTTTCAACCTTCCATTTTATAGGAAACTGAAATGTTAAGTAACTTGCCCAGGATCATATAGCTAGTAAACATCATAAATGCTGTTTTCCTCACTCAAAATCCAGTACCTGTTCCACTTACTACAGATAGTTTCATCTGATAAAGTATAGGCCTTTCACTGAAGTGTGAATGCAGTTCTGGGTTGACCCCGACTGTCTTTCTTTCCACCAATTTTAGAGCCCAGAAACCAAATATTTTTCTTCCTTTGTTTTAATTGATGGAACGGTTTGTAATAACAAAAGATTTCATATGTGATGGAACATGATATTTGGGGCTTTTATTTTTGTCATAATTATAATAAAAAATGGCTTAAATACCATCTAACTTACATTTTAATAAAATCTAGAAAGCATAAAGCAATTTGGTTATTGAAGAGGAAATATAGTAATGTGTTATATTTCTTAGCTTTAGAGGTATGTTAAGAAATTTTTAAATAAAATTTCCTATTAGTTGTACTGTCTTTACAAAAATTGATACATGCTTTACTTTTTCAGCATTAGTATCTATATCATAGACAAAGAATCAGTAAGGTAAAATGTATATAGTTCATTTCTCCATAGTTATCATGTATTTGTATTACTCAATCTTTATCCTTCCATCTTATCACTCTTGTATCTTTGCTGTGACTACCATGTCCCATAAATAGGATTAGGTATAATATCCATGATCATTAAATAGAATAAATCTCATTGGCCTATTTAGAGTTTACATACTTTTTTCTTGGCCTCGTTAGCAAGCTATTTGCATTATATTCTAAGCAAATGAGCTCACTGACCTTAGAGTAAAGCAATGGATTTAGTCATCATCCAAGGAATGTATATAATAGTTGATCCAGAGGTAGTATCCTCTGGGATCATTTAATCCTACCCACTCGATTTATAGATAA
The DNA here is from genome assembly GCA_011680675.1 of Gymnobelideus leadbeateri. NCBI lineage: Eukaryota > Metazoa > Chordata > Mammalia > Diprotodontia > Petauridae > Gymnobelideus > Gymnobelideus leadbeateri. The sequence continues at coordinate 9,224 of WOXC01006232.1, forward strand.
GGAAAGTAAGCCCCAGAGGGCCTAATGATTTACCCAAATTTAATCAGGCCAGAGGCATTCAACGTGTGATTTGAACCCAAGTTCTTTAATATAAGACTCAGTGTTCTTACCATTTTACCACACTGCTGCATGTAACAAATTAAACTAAATAATTTATGCGAAAGCATGTTGAAAACTCCAACATTATATAAATTAAAAGAGGTTGTTTTTTACTATTGTTTCATATAGACACATCTTCAGTGTCAAATGGGCATCCCTCAAAAAATCCACCAGAATTCCTGAGTAGTATCCATCATGTTTTCCTCCATTGCCATTAAATATGAAAAACTAAATTGTTATGAAATATATCATCTACCCTAAAATTAGGTGTGCCATTCATATGGATGGCAAACTAGTCTCTCATACAGGAAACAGTAAGAGAACATTTCTATTAAAATGAAAGGCTTACAGTTCAGTACACAATAATAATTGTTTTCCAAAAAATATGTTGATCAGTTAGTATGTCTAGATATAGTGCAATAGTTGCTTCTCTATGCCTAATTTTATCCATGTTTTGATAGGCTTGGGCACTGAATTTCCTGGATGTGTCTTACAGCTTTAATACTGTATTTATTGATGTGTAGTAAAAATATGATACTAATAATGGCTGAAATTCAAAATACAAGAAAAATGTGTTTTTTTCTTGAGTCAGTCTGTATAACAAAATAAATTAACACTTTTATTTGGTTTGTATGTTTCATGTTTAATTTTTAAGATGCAACCTGTTTGGGCCTCACATTATCTATAAAATGAGATAGTTAGACTAGATGCCCTCTAAGATCTCACCCAACACTAAATCTGTGATTTTATGAACCTAGTGTGGCCTAAGATGAAAATTCCTGGGAGAAAAAACTGTAGCATCAAAAGAATGCCATCTAAACAAGAGTGTTGTTTTGACTACATAAAGCATGGAATCTAGATCAAGGGTCCAATCTATTTTTTTAAGAGTTGTAACACTGAAATACAAGTTAGAAAACAAAATGCACTTATAATTAAAATGATAAAAAAGAATGAATTGGTCATGCATAAATTCTACTTTTAAATGTTATAGAACTTTTTAGAAATATTCCCATTTAGAGTGAAATTGACAGCACTGCCAATCTACTTACAATAGAAATCTAGAATATAAGATGTGGAAAGTAACATAGAAATAATCTAGCCCAATTTTCTTTGTAGATAAAAAAATTGAGACCCAAATCTAAATACACACATATGTGTATGTTTATGTGTATATATGTATATGTGTGTATACACCTAGCTATCTGTAGATAGGTAGATAGACAGACGGATAGATAGATAGATAGATAGATAGATAGATAGATAGATAAATAGATGGAATAGGTATAGGTCAGATTCTATGTGATGTATACACATGTACACACATACATGCATATTTTATATGTCCATGTACATACACATGCACACATATGTTTATATATACTTTAAATGTCCCCTAGTGCCTAACAAATTGTGCTACACCCATTAGATGCTTCATTGTGGTGGAACTGAAGTGAAATTACATGAATATAGGTGAATATGAATATCACCTATTGGTGATGAAAAAGGGAACCATTTTTTAATCTGCATCTTCCTACTTCATTCTCCTGAGCTTTGAAGGCTTCTTAAGCTGACAGTTTTTTTATAGGCTTTCACCTTCATTTTCATCCAGAAAAAAATGAAGCCACTTCTCCATGAAATAGACAAGACTAGGATATTGAATATTTTCTCAAAACATTTAAAATTTAGCTAGTGCCCATATGGCCCAAACTGGTTTTCTTATGATGTGCATGGATTTTTTTTTCCTGGAATGGATTTTCAAAATAGGCTATACCAGATGTCTAGGATCCATAATAATACATCAGGCAAATAAACTGATTAAAATATTAAATGGACTATTTTTCTTATAAATGTTGAAAATCTATGAATAAATTGAAAGCTCACTGTAATTTACATCTGCATCTTGTTTTCCCTTTCAAATGGAACCTGGCTAGGCAACACTATTTACTAGAGAGGGATAGGTAGAGATCTGTGATTGTATTGATGTGGAGAACTTCCATATGAAGATCTCCCTCTAGTCATGTAGGTCAGCAATTTTTTGAGGCAAATTTGTAGGTTGACTATTCTTTCAGATTCATTTTCTTGTTTTCTTATAGGGAATACTTGATTGCTTTGAGGCCTCAAGCACACTTTAGAATTTCAAAGGATTATAATTTTGCTTAGCAATAATCCTTTTTTAATTCTATCATTTGTTTTTTCCCTAGATATATTTTCCAAATATTTCATAAACAATAACTCTTTCTCAGATATTAGAAGTAATGAGTTAATTGGCAAGTTATACTAATTATTAGATTAACAATTGAAAACATACATTATTATGTGAGATCCTTCTCAGATGAAAATGAGAATGAATTTGAAATTAATCTTCATGGTTCACTTATTAGAGTTGGAAGGAATTTTATATGTCATCTAATTCTACCCTTTCCTAGAGCATGAATCCCTTCTTCAATATGTCTGAACAAACTCAAAGATTTCCAGTAACAAGGAACTCATGGCTTGTCAAGATAATATGCTTCATTTTTTAGACAGCTCTAAGTGTTAAGTTCTTTCTTTCATTGGTCAGAATTCCACATCCCAAAGCTTCCATTCATAGTTATTAGTTCTGGCCTCTATGACTAATGAGAATAGATATAAGAATAAATATACTTAATAAGAATATTCCTTCATCTATTCAGTAAACCTACATACTCTTAAAGATACCTAGCATGTTCTCCCTACATTTTCTTTTCCATGAGGCAAAGCGATTCTTGTATGTCATGAGAGGCAGCATGGTAAGTGAATAGCAAGTCAAGCACAATGATTGAGGAAGGAAGGAAGGAAGGAAGGAAGGAAGGAAGGAAGGAAGGAAGGAAGGAAGGAAGGAAATAAAGAAAACATTTTTAGGCACTTAATATGTTTTAGGTGTTGTGCTAAGTTCTAATAATAAAAAGAGAAAAATTTTGACAGACCTTGATATTGAAAAGATCACACTTTAATTGGAAGAGACATCATATAAAAGAAATTCCAAATGTAGGACAGAAGAAAAGGCCTAGATATACTAAGATTTTAGTGATAAGGTAAATGGCATGGCCCAAAGGCCCTTAGGTTATATAAGAAGGTCAGATGACAGCAGTGAAGTACCATCATAGGGCATAGAGATAAGGCAGATGGTAAAGCCTAAAGGATCTTAGAAGATACTGGAAGAGAAAATGGTGAGACCAGGCTCTAAGTCCAGCTTCTAACACATTCTAATTTTGTATGCAATGTCTTAATATCTAGGTTAGTTATTTAGGCATTTGATCTTTGATTGATATTGATGCTGTAGAGATAGAAGACCTCTTCTCTACAAGCATTACTCCCCTCAGTGATAGCTGTGGGGGCTAAACTGGAAATAGGTAGTTAGGGAACACCACTATTCCTGGACCTCTGGGCTAATAATAAGATAATGACTCTAGGCGAGTCTCTAAAACTAAGAATTGCATTGTGTTGGTTGTGTAGGTAAAAGGTGTTTCCTAATCTAGGATTTTCTTATGTTAATGAAATTCTATTTTCATTTCTACTTTATTTCTAGTTCTTTGCCACACTAAAATATTCTGTTATGAATGAACATTTCTTTCCATTTTTAACTTATAATGTCTTTGAAATAAAAAATTCAGTCACAGGTGATTATGTGGTGCAGTAAATGGAGCACCAACCCTGGAGTCAAAAGGACCTGAGACTGGCTTCAGACACTTAACACTTATTAGATGTGTGACCTTGGGCAAGTCATTTAACCCTATTTGCCCTGCATTTCCCCCTCCAAAAATGAAAAAAAATTCAGTCCCTATACTATGCATATTATTTTGGGTATGCATTCTAACCTGAGGACTCCCAAACCATCTATGTCTTTTTATACAGTGGGGATCTTTTATATATACACTTGTATATCCTATATAGGAGTTTCAGCTAATATGATGTGGCCTCTCTTCACATTGTTTGGATACATGAAGAGTACTAAGCTGTTCTTCAGTTATCCAGAACTCTTTTGAAAATCATTGGCTTATATGCTGTTATTTCTTTGAGGTTATTTTTTCTTAAAATGGAAGAAACTCACCAACTCCCTTCACCCATTTTAATTCCTCCATTCAGTAGCAAATGCCTTTTTAAATGAGCAATTTTGTGTTGCCATGTTAGTAAAGGAACAGGAAAAAATGCACAAAACTAAATATGATTTACTTAAAGAACATTCTATACAGATGAAACAGGCACATGGGCTTGATTAGCAGGAAATAGGAAGTGAGTTACAGGGAATGCTGTCCACCTTCAAGTTTGTATTGAATACAATGTGGACACAGGTTCAGGTAAGAAAGGAGAGCAGCTATAAAAATGACATCTTATGTGATTCCATCTATGACACATATTAAAGCTGTTTCCTTGACTTTTCCGAGGGTTTCTAGGTATTTGATGGGAGAGCAAATTGTTTTCTGTTAACAACCATATCTATGCTTTGGGATCATTAAGTATTGTAAATGATTATATCAGATAAGAGATAGAGGGTTAAAATGCTTGACTGAATGAATGAGTAAGTGAATGAAAAAAGCATTAATTAAGCATTTCATATTTGCAAAGCACTGTGTTACATTCTGGGGATAGAAACCAAAAAGCAGAGATAGTCCCAGGCCTTCAGGGCCTCCTAAGACCTGCTCCTGTTTTGCCTGGACCATGTGGCCTGTGCTGGACTGTGCACCACACTAATCCAGGTTCAATGAATGTTTCTTTCTGACCTAATTTGTCTTTGACCTCTATGGGCTGAGAGGTCTGGAAACTGCCACTGCTACAAGGGCTTCAGTGGCCCAAGGCCTGCCCTGGCATTGCTGGGGTTGGGTCTACTCTGGTATAGCTTGTGATAAACTGTGCTCCTCTCTCAGCCTGGTGCAATAGACCTTTCTTTCCAACCTTCTAAGTTGTCTTGGGCTAGAAATTTGCTTTATTCTCTATTTTTGTGGGTTCTGATACTCAAGAATTTCTTTAAAGTCAGTAGGGTTTGCAGGAGCTCTCAGGTGAGTCCCTGCTTTTTACTCCTCCATCTTGCCAGGATTATTTCAGAAGTCTTCTAGTCTTCTTGTGACAGTTCTTTCCCTACTCTAGTCCATCCTTCATTCAACTATAATAGTGGTTCTCTTACCATATGACCCCTGCCCCATTCCATTGAATATTCTAGTAACTCTTTATTACCTCAAGGATAAATTTAAAATTCTCAGTTTGGCTTTCAAAGCCCTTTATAACTCAGCCATTTTCACAGTCTTTCCAGTCTTCTTATACCCTACTTGTCTCCATGTACCCTGTGATCCCGTGACAATGCATTCTTGTCTTCTTTTGCATCAATTGTTGGATTTCCCAACCCAGTAGATTTTCGATGATTTTTCCCTATACCTAGAAATCTTTCCCTTTATCTCTATCACTTACCTTCCATTGCTTCTTAGAAGTATACACTAAAATCCCATCTTTATTCAAGAAGTGGCTCAGCCCTGTTTAATCTCAGTGTCTTACTTCTACATGATCCCCAATCTATCTTGAACATAATCTTACTTGTACATAGCTATTTGCTTCTTCTCTCCCATTAAACTATGAGCTCCTAGAAAGCAGGGACTTTTTTCCTTATCTTTATTCTGCATGCTTAGCACAGGGCCTACTATATGGTAGACATTGCAAAAAATGCTCGTTTTTATTATACTGTGTTTTGGAAATGCTTGTTTTATTTCATAAATAAAAAAGAAAATAAAGAAAGGGAAAAAAGAAAGTGAAGACTTGGCCCAGGAAAAAAATGAGAAAAAATGCTTGTTAATTCATTGGTTTCTATTATTTGCCTTGGTGGTAGATTATGTATGTAAAAGATTGACTATATAGTCAACCTAGTTGATAAATTTGTTGCGTTTTCTCCATAGCTTTTTTTAATAACAGCTATAAGGGATGGCCTCGTGAGGCCTTGGAAGACATGGAGGAAGGGACCATTTCCCAAGAGATAACATGTACAAAGTATACAATGTATAGTTAAAAACAAAGAAATGCAAATTATCTCTAATTATAAGAAATAATACTCCAAGTTATTAGTGATAAAAGAAATGTAAATTAAAACAACTCTGTAGTTTCTCCTCACATTCAATGTATCAACAATGATTTTTTGTTTGTTTGTTTGCTTTACCTATGATTTCATCATTATAGGGAGTTGGTAATGAGGAACTTCTACCAATGGCTACCAGCAGCTGATCAGCAGCTTAAAGTCGTAGTTATCTAGGGCAGTGAGAGTTTAAGTGACCCTGGGGTCGCCCAAACAGTATGTGAAACAGAAAAGGTTGAAGCTAAATCTTTTCATATCCAAGATTAGTTCTCTATGTTCCACATTCTGCTATGTTGGTTTCTCATAAAATTGCTTTGTAGTGCAAGAGTTCTGATGAATTTTGACATACTTGTGTGACAACTACAATAACCTTGAAGCTGAATGAGATATTTCCAACAAGGAAACTTGATGGTGGATGTCACATAGCAGCTGGGCCTTTCATGTCTTCTCTGTGCTTGAGACCTCAATTTGCTTACTGCAGAGTCCAATGCATAGAACTTTTCCTAAGGGAACAAACAGCATAGAAGAGTACAAATACAAATGCACTGAAGTTTCCAGTCTACTCAGAGTTTCACTGTTCTGTCTAATTGAGGTCTCATGGCTTTCTTGCCTTCTTCTCATTATCACATTCAGTTCCACAGTCATAGTTTGAAAGGCAGCTTACAGACATGTCTGAAAACTTGGGCCCTATATACTCTGACCACTATACTGCCTACAGTTGGCCTCGGAGCATGAGAAAATCTGTCATTCTCATTAAGGCACTCTCCAGGGCTTAGCTTAATGCCCAACACATAGTAGATAATAAATATTGACTGATTGATTGGAAGCAGAGGCTGCCTTTCTGATCTCACAGGTCAATTGGCTTTATTCCCCTCACTACAATGTTAAGAAAGATACTTTGCAAAAATGCGCTTGATTAGTCAGGAGCTTGGGAACTGATAAAGTAGTGTCATTGGGTAGTCACCCCATTTAGTAAGACAGATTACTGCATATAAAATGCAGAAGCTAGGACCCTTTGGATGTAACTAGGTAAGCATAATGCAGTTCTTTAGTCTTGAAAACTCGGGCTGTATGTTTTGCCAAACCTCATCACCTATGGAACACCATCTCCCAAATAATAGTCAATAACTCTCCTTTCCTTCTCCTGCCGTAACACTATGGCTACTAACTCAGAAGGGATCTATGATTTGATAGTGGGGTGCTGGTGAAGTTACCAGTTTTTGAGCTGAAATTCCTTATAAATGACTAGAGGGAAATAGGAGAGTTAAAATGTCCTCATAACACAAGGATTGCACTCTCCTCTTTTATATCAGCATACTCAGTCGATCTCTCTCATTACAATGCTTCTCAAACAGTAGATACAGCTGCTCTGTAAGATTTCTAGAACTGAGGCCTTTACCCTGTGTAATTTAGGTTTCACTTCCTATTTAAGGCTTTTCATGGTCCTCTTTTGGTGCTAGTAAATTCCACTCTCCCCTCTATCCCACCATTTTTGTATTTCTGTGGATATGTTTCAAATTTACTCACACAAAGACAGTTTTGTCTCAAAAGACTCTAATCTCCTTGAGGTCAAAGATGGTTTTATTTATGTCTTTGTATCCCCAGAACCTACCGCCTACCACTCAGTATCTAGCATATGATTGTATATTATGCATGTGTGTATACGTGTATGTACACACACGAGTTTGGCTTATATGCAAGTACACCATTTAGCTTCTTATCTGTAACAGCCATGACTACTTTCTTCCATCTCTATTTCTACCAAACATTTGCTTTTTTATGCTTATATCTAAATCTAGCATCCTCATATTCCTATATAAATGTTCAACAGGCTTAGGGCCACCAATCAAATAAAAATTTAGAAATCTACAAATATGGTGCAAAATGAAAAAAAAAAAAGACCATTGATATTGGGAGCTTACTGTATCAGCTTTTTCTGGTCCATTACAATTAATGAGATAGAATTTTTCCTCTATTAGAAAAAATATCATCATTAGTCTAATAAGAAAAAATAGAAGAGTTTGCTGAAATGAGTCTGCTTTTGCTAAATGTTCTTTCTTCATCCTAACTGAGGAGCAAACAGAAAATCTGCACTTTGCTAGCTTTCATATAACCTTCATTAAAAAAATTATTTCTTCCACATTAATCTGAAGGCTAGGTTCAGTATGAAATGTTGAATTGATTCTCTTAGACAAAGCAGTTCTGTGGAGTACTTAGAAATTTGTTTCTAAAGGAAGAGCATTTTAAAAGATGCTTTAAAAGTAGAATTAATTGAATGTTCCTGTGAGTATAATGGCTGTATTCTCCAAACTCTAAGATCACACTGTTCCTTGTGTTGAATAAGGAGGTTAATATTTGTTTCAAGTCCCCATCCAAGATATTATCTACCAAAAGACCAGGCAAAAATTTTAAAACAAATGGCAAAGTATTTAAATAACTCAGATTAACAATGTGTATAATAGATAGGGAAAGCAATGAAATGGTATTCAGCCCATTCATACTCAAGTGGGCAGAATGCCTCACAAACATGCTGATGAGGAAACAATAGCTCAGGGGTAGGGAACCTGTGATCTCAAGGCTCTCTAGATCCCCAAGTGTTGCCCTTTGACCGAACCCTTGTCTGTGAAGTTTGGATTCAGTCAAAGGGCCACACTTGAGGACCTAGAGGGCCACATGTATCCTTAAAATCACAGGTTCCCCACCCCTTCAATAGCCCATAGGGAAACACCCCCAAAATAGCAATACAACTCAATATCACCCAACACAGTTAGCAATAAGGTTCATCACTTGAGGTTGGCAGGTTTGAGTACAGACACAGGCTTAGGAACAAAACTTGCCTTGGCTACAAATATTGCTTATGTTGTTGCCCCTTTTCTGTCACATTGTCCCTACCCACATATGTTCCCTATATGTATGTTGTGTCCCACATGTATTCCCTAACTATATAATAAGTTTTCTCTTCCACTTCTGGTGTTTGAATCAATGGGAGATGTATTGCTCTATGTGTGGTGGTAGTAGAGTGAGAGGAAGGGAATTCTCTTGCCAATTATTTTGCTATACTATTTAATTAAATATTTTGTTTTTCATTAATATAATAGTGTTGTAAGCTCTGAAGAGCTACAGGTTTTTTTTTTAATTGGACTCCAAATATTACTTGATACCAGAGTAGCTTTCATAGGGCTTGTAACCAAGGAATACATGGACAAAAAGAAATAAGAAAAATGCATGACAGTCACAAAATACAGTAAGACTTCAGATGAGGTAATTACTTCCTGAGTGAAGGAATCAAGGGAATCTTCATAGAAAAGAAATCATTTAATCTAGTCTTGAAGCATAGGTAGGAAACACAAGCAATAGAGATGGTTGAAAAAAAGGCAGAAAAAACTAACTACAGGTTTGAGGAATGACAAATCACACAATTTGACTACTGTGCCAGAGATGACATATGTTTGCTAAGGTAGCCTGGGGCTAAAGTGTGAGGGATATTGCAAAGAACTTGAAAAGAAGTTTGGATATTATCCTTTTAGGAAGCCACTGAAAAAAATTTAACCAGGAAATGATGTGATCATAGCACTGTATTAATGAAACTGCTCTGATAGCAATGTGTAAGATGAATTAAAAGAGGAAGGGGGAGAGGAAGGCTGGAAGACCAGTTAGGAGATGACTACAAAAATCTTGACCCAAGACAAATAAGGGGATGAACAAGTTTGATTCAGTAATAGTGAAAATATGAAGTTGGATTCAAGAGATGTCAGAGCATTAGAATTGATGACTAAGTGGATGAAGGGAAGAAGAGAGAGAGAGGAGTCCAAGAAGACCCTGAGATTTTGAGCTTGGGGAAATAATGATGCTATTAATGCTTATTGTACCACAACATTTATTCTCATGGTAATGCAAATTGGAAATGCTATTAAGCTCGGTTCTTGTAAAACAAAGAAATTGCTTTAACTATAAAGGATGCTATGGCTGCTTGACGTTTGCGGTAAATGGAGTTGATAATTTGGATACCAATTATTCTCAGAGAACAATCTCTAAAACTAAGGATCAGAAAGTTTTTTTTTAATTTTTTTAGTACCTATCACCATGCTAACTTGGCACTCAGATAAATCATATAGTCTATTGGTTACTAGATAAACCAAAGTTATCACATCCATTGAGAACAATAGCTCCAGAGTAGAGATGCCAGGTTCCAAAAAATGCTGACCTGAGACATAATTACATTTATAAAAAATAAAAGCACTCCTAGAGTGCTTGAGACCTAGCATGGAATATTACAAAATCACCTGAATATTTCATCATGCTCTTATCATGTAGCTGCTGACACAAGTTTCTCTTTTGGGAGGGGGGAACCATTATGTAGCTCTAATAAACAACCAAAAAAACTCCAGAATGGTCCTCAATTTAATCACTGTGCAGCTAGCTAGCCAGCTCCACTGAATTATTGTTACATACATTTTGTGGCACTATAAAATGCTTTCATCACTGGATGAAGGGTTATAAATGATGGAATGCCATTTTTCTTTATTTTATACTTTTTTAAGGCCTTTTAGAAAAAAAGATCTGATGTGATGGTTTCTCTTCTTTTGATGGAGTTATTTTTCCCCACCACCATTTAAAACACTTGATGAAAGATAGTTTCAGGAACATCTCTACAATGGCTTTTAAATAAAAATTATTAATACTATGAAGAGTAATACTGCATCAGAGTTGCTCTGTCTACAGCTTTTCCATATACCACATAAAAACACCTGAATTGTGATATTTATACCACTGGAGTTACATTATTGTGAAAGGCAGTATAAGAAAAAACCCAAAGAAAAGTGAAAATGTGGAAGTAAATTAATTGCAACTGATAGGAACATTCCAAATTCAGGTCACAATCATAGCCAGAAAGAATAAATTAGATTTGTTTTCTCTTTGTGAAAAGTAGAACCTATCAGGCTATGTAAGATTCTTCAGGGCATTGTCTAGTCCATGTCCCCATGGCTCCCCTACAATGGCCTTTGCTGATGTTTCCAGTAAATCCAGATGACTATGACAAAGGGTTTAATATTACATGTTATTAAAAAGGATGAGAACTCATAAGCTTAACACTTTCACCTTCCAAAATCCGGATTACATTCTGCATGCCTTGCCAAAATTGGAATTAATCCAGATACATCTGTTGTCATCCCAATCAGCCATTCTACTAAAAAAAAAAGTAATAAAGCTATGTTGAAAGAGTTGCAGTATCTAGAAAGCTGTTTCACCTATTTCAAGATTGCAAAATCAGAACAGTGAAGCTTCTCAGTGTCCTATAATGATATACACATTTGCTACCTATACCTTTATACTCATAATGTATTCATATGTCTGTACTTACAGAAGAATATATATATATATACATATATATATATATCTCAACATCTTTATCAGTTATACTTATACCAGTTGTAACTTTATCAACTTTACCTCCACCTAAATCTATATCGTATATGACATAGCTATAGCTACAATTATATATGAGAAAAACAAAGCAAATAATGGATAGAGATCATCTTTGGACTCAGGAAGACCTGGGTGTATGTTACACTTTGCAAAAAGAGACAGATTTTGCTCCTCCCCAGCTACGTGAGGAGGACCAGGTCGGGAAAGCATGCTGTCTTCTGCTGGGGGTGGTTTTTAAGTTACATACTCCCAAGACTTCTGTGAAGAATACATATTCTATCCTCCCCAAATCTTGAAAAAAAAACAAACAAATACTGATTTAGGCCAGTAAAGGAGAAAAGGTAGGAGATGTAAGGAAGGGACTGTGGACAAAGATTGACATGAGAGGCTACGCAAAATCTGAAAGAAAGGGGCAGAATCCTGTGGAACCAATCCTGACAGGCTTCTTAAGGACAAAGACTGAGACTGGTGAAGCCCAAGTTCCCTAATGTGAGAAGAGGCTGAAGAGAACTTATAAATAAGCCCCGGCGGTGTATCTACCATCAATGATTTAAAAATAAAGTAAATTTGATAAAAACTCAGAGCACAAGGAAATAAATCAACAAATATAGTCCTAAAACTAGAAAGAAGATTAAGTACCAAAGAGGTTACAAAGTTTAAAAGGTAAGGGAATTGAACGAATGTCCAATGAAAGATACAAAAGAATATGGAATGTCAACAAGAAATTGTAGGATGATTCAGAAGATAAATGAAATCCATTGTAAAGAATACATGCAAAAAAAATTAAGTCTCATTGCAGAACTTAAAAAACAAACAAACAGTTTGATCCATTTTGGAGAGTTTCTCCAAAGAAGCAAATGAGAGTAACAGATATGGAATATAAAACTACTGACGTGGAGGAAAGATCTGGCAGAAGAGAGGCAAAATACAGCAAATAATGTTAAAAGAATAGGTGATCGGCCTTTGCTACCACAGCCACAGACGGTCTTTCTCCTGCTCCAGCCCAAGCCTCCCTGTACTGTGGCCAACACCAAGCACACCTTCATTGCCATCAAGCCCAACAGTGTCCAGCAGGGCCTGGTCGGAGACATCATCAAACTCTTTGAGCAGAAGGGATTCTGCCTCGTGGGCATGAAGTTCCTTCAGGCCTTGGAGGAACATCCGAAACAGCACTATGTTGACCTGACAGACAGGCCATTTTTCCCTGGGCTTGTGAAATATATGAACTTGGGGCCTGTTGTAGCCATGGTTTGGGAAGGCTTGAATGTGGTGAAGACAGGCAGATTGATGCTGGGAGAAACTAACCCAGCTGATTCCAAGCCAGGCACCATTCCTGGGGACTTCTGCATTCAAGTTGGCAGGAACATCATTCATGGCAGTGATTCTGTAAAAAGTGCTGAAAAGGAGATCAGCTTGTGGTTTAAGCCTGAAGAACTAGTCAGTTATAAGTCTTGTGCCATGACTGGGTCTATGAATAAGGATTTTAAAAGTGTATATGTACTAGACCTACTCCTTTTAGTAGCTGTGGCATGTGTGTGTATGTCTTCATCACTGAGTGTGAGTGTGTGTGTGTGTGTGTGTGGGTGGGTGTGTGTGTATGTCTCCATCCCTGAATACAACATTTCATGCCAGGGGATTGAAAGGAATTGGAACTGTCATTTTCTAAAACAACCCTGTAATCCTGTTCAATAAAGTCTTGGAAATAAAAAAAAAAGAATAGGTATCACTGGACAAGTCATAGCTATTGATATCAAAGACAGCAGCAAAAGAGAGAATTTAAGGATCATAATACATGACCCCCCAAAATATGATACTTTTTTAAAAGAAGAAAAAACCTCAACAACTATCATGCAAGAAATAATATGAGATAACTATCCAGAATTTCTGAATCCAGAAAAAAAAACCCAAGTGTACATCATTTCCAGAAATAAAAAGAAAAGGAAAAACTTGGGCTTTAAATTCAAAATATATCCATATTAAATTTGATAATTTAATTTAAACAAAAATGTTGCATGTGGTCATAAGAAAAACCTTCACATTTAAATGAAAGGAAATGGGAAGACAAGATCATTATATGCCCAGTAAAAACTAGAAGGAAGCCAAACAATATTCTGAAAAAGAAAAGAATTTCAGATGCAATCCAAAATGTCATACCCTGCAAACCTGAGTCTAATCATAAATGAAAAATGAGGGGTGCTCAACAGAAGAGGCATTTTAGGCATTCCTGAAAATGAAAAGGGAGATGATAGAGATATGTAAAGAAAATATTTGACTTACAATTATCCAAATGAGAAATCCAAGACAGGTGAATAAGAACAATTATTAAGGAAAGAATAATTATATAAATGACCTCATGTTTAAAGGGGTTTGTTGTTGGTTGTTTTTTTTTTTTTAAGGAAAAAACAAAGACCTGTAAGGAAAGAAAATAAAATCAGTGATGATCAGGAGATTAAAAAGCACACAAAAAGACATGGATATTAGTGGAATTCAAAGGAAAGGAAGAGTGAAGATGGAGGAGTGGAAGAACAACCCAGCTCCTGATTGGTGAATCAATGTATTTGTTGTTGTTTTTCTTTAGTTATTTTCAATCATGTCCAATCCTTCATGATCCCTTTTGGGATTTTCTTGGCAAAGTCTCTGGAGTGGTTTACATTTCTTTCTCCAGTTCATTTTGTTGATGAGGAAAATGAGACAAACAGGGTTAAGTGACTCTCCGTGGGTCACATAGCTAGTAAGTGTCTGGGACCAGATTTGATCTATTATCTTCCTGATTCCAAAGCGGTGCTCTATCTCCACTGTACTGCCAAGTCAGTGTGCCTTATAGGACTAAATTACAAGACTGGATGCATCTTTGGAATGAAGAGGAGGGTGGTGACCGACAGAGGTGAATGAATGCTGTACTTCGTTGAATTTTTGGGTGAGTAGAGCGCAGACTAGAATGCCTGTGGATTCTTATCAATAAAAGGCTTTGGCAGGAGAATGGGAGAAGGGACAGAAGGGACTAAAACTTGGAGGATGAAAGAGGGATCTCAACTCAATGAAAGGAAAGGACTTGATTGAAAAGCATGCCCATGGGAAAGAGAAATACTGTGATTGGCAATGGAGGTTTCACGGCATATCTAATCTGGGGAAGTTGGTGCGTTGCCACACAACTTTTTCTATGCCTTCATGAATAACTTTCTGCCCCCAGAAAAAGCGGAGCAGTCAGCCTCATGAATGGTATGTGGGGGTGGAGACTGGGAGTCTAGGGGAGATAAGGACCCAAGAATAATATGGCATGACTAACAGGAAGGAGAACAATCAACTGGGGGGAGGGAGCGAGGGAAGGAGAGAAGGGTGGCAAAGGGTAGGATTGAATGGCAATAATTGGGACAAGGCTATTTTTACCATAAGGCATAGTTTTTCTTCATATAACCAATACATGTGGAAGGGAGGAATGGTGAAAAATGGAAGATGATTGGGCAAGATTTATAAAAGCAATAACAGAAATTATCTAGAAGGGGTAGCTCAAAGCCAGAATTTCAGAAGCTTTTACTCTATGAGAAACCAAGTGAGGTTAAAAATTTATAAGTAAGAAAACGGACTAAGAATAAATTAATAAAAATTTCAAAATCGGAAGGGGAGAAAATTAAGGAGGAGAACAAAGCAAAAATTAGAACAAAACAAAATAATCCTCTTTAACATAAAGAAATTGAAGAAGAGATTTTGAACTAACCAGTGAACCAGGGGGGAAATAAAAGAAGAGGGGAAAAGAAACAGATAGTTAAATGAATGAAAGAATGAAAAATAAATAGATAATTTAAATGAAAAAGGAAAAGGAAAAAGTTTGACAAATTGGAATTCTGTAGGGAAGGTGAATTGGAAGCCATAAAGCCTATAGAACAGATTTTAAAAAATGAAAGTTGTCTCTCTGAAAAAGACTAAAAGAATTGACAACTAACCTAACTAATTGGTAACTAACCTAATTAAAAAGGAAGAGGGGGAAAAAATCAAAGGAATAAAATTTTAAAAAATAAGGCCAACTTGCTAAAAACTCAGAAGAAATAAAAAAGAATTGTCAGAACCTAATAAACCCTTATAGGCCAACAAAACTGAGAATTCAAAAAAAAGAGGATTATCTAACAAAAAAGTAAAATGAAATAACTAAATTAACAGAACACCAAATAAAGATCCTATATAACCCAATCTCAGAAAAGAAAATTGAACTAGCTGTAAAGAGTGAGGGAGAGAATATAAAAAACAAAAAGCACCCTAACTCAAATGGATTTATAAGAGAACCCTATCAAATAAAAAAATGTTAATCTACACAACATATAAATTATTCTTAAAAATTGACAAAGTTCTGCATCAAGGTCATTTAATGAGATAAATATAGTCATAATTTTAGAATTGGATAAGGATAAAAAAGCAAAAAGGAGAGATGGAAAAAGGAAGGAGAGAGAAAGAGAGAGCAACATCATAAGTGAGTCATAATTCAAAAATTTAAAACAAAATCCTGGAAAAATTAAAGCAATTTATCCAAAAAACATTTGCTATACCAATGTTGCAAATATAGTTTCACATTAGGGAAATAATTAACATAATTAATCAAATTAAAGTAAACCTTTCCAGGCTGCATGATTATATCAATAGATGCAGAAAAGGCCTTTGACAAAAATGCTTCTGCTTTGTAGTAAAGATCAATGAGAAATTCCACAGGGAATGTATGTAATAATTTAAATAGTGTTTGGTTCAATTTAGACTCTTTTCATTTCAGCATGATTTATTAAATCTTGGTTAGTAGAGATCCTTGGTGCTGTGCAAAGATCTAGATCAGAGGACTTTGATTCTAATATCACCTCTGTCACATGGTCAAGTCTCAATTTCTCTGGGCCTCAGTTCACCAAAATTAGTGACTTGGAGTAAATGATCTCTAAGCATGTTGTTCTAGAGCTCAATTTCTGTTCAAAATGCAGTGATACACATTAGGGAGACAGGTAGATATAACATGACTATGTTTTCAAGAAGCTTCCAGCATATTGGTAGAAAAAGTATCAGCAGACTTCTTATTAAAATGAGGTCATGAGAGATCCTAGAGAAGGTCAGCTCTGTCACATAGACTCCAACAAATATTTGCTTCAGTCATATGGACAACAACAAATAATCCTTTAAAATCCCTGAAAGACCAAAGATAAAATAATCTGAAACTAAGTGAAGTGTGCAGTATAATGCTAGACACTCAATCCAGATCGACGGTGGTAGTGCCATTGAGTACAAACATGACAGGAACAAACAACCCATTTGAGAGGACCACAACAGCTAAAAGTGAGCATAAAATTTCAACCTAAAAACTAAGGCTAAAAAAATGTGTGTATTAATATTGTGTATCAAACACAATACAGAAATATAGATTAAGAGAAGTCAAAATGATAAACACAGAAATTTAAAAAGAACAAATATCAAAATGTTTATACCAAATGGCAGAAATAATTAGCAGGATGGAAAAACTTGGTGAGTTTGTCGAAAAATGCAAAAAAAAGTATTTTGAATATAAATATAGCAAAATGAAAGACAACCAAGAAAAAGACAAGCCAATGCTAATAATTCTAAAAGAAGACATGATCTAAAAGAACATACATAAAAACAAAAACCATTAATCACAAAGATAGGATAGAAGCAATTTAAAAATCATAAGACAAATTTAAAAGCCTGAACATCCTAATGCAGAAACAATTCAAGAAAATTGTCCAGTACTTAGAATTATAGAGACAATACACTCACTTTACAGAGGAAGGGAAACAACAACAAAAATCCTAATTAATAACACTATAAATACAAGTGGAGAAAAAAAAAACAACAGTAACAAAAAACCTTTCAGTGTGGAGTCAAGAACACAGTTCCCTCTATTCCTTAATTTTCTGAGTACTGTATTCTGAGCCAGAGCAAGCTTTTATCTTTTAGTTTTCCATGACATTGAGGAAGGATGACAGAATTAAATTTTGTGTTGCAAAAGCATGTGTTGGATTGTCCAGCCCTGTCAGAGCATGGTGGGAGGTGGAAAAGTGGGTGCATCTTAGGTGTTGAATACTAGCCTTCGCTGTTTGTTAGTTGGATCCTATTGGAATTCTTGGTAGACTGGAACATGGAGACAGATGATATCATTTTATAGCCTGCAGATAATTAAATTTTTGAAATGTTTAAAAGGTCATAAAGGTCAGGGGGAAAAGTCTAGTTCTCCATCATGTTGGTCACATGCCCTGCAAAGGCTTGCCTCAGTTATTTATTATCTGTGTGACTCTATACATGTCTCTTAACTTCTGTGTGCCTCAGTTTCATTTAAATAATGAACTAGGATGAATTCTTAAGCTGAACAAGTGATAGAGACAGTTGCAAAAGATAATATAATTTTGATTACATGAAATAAAAAAGATTTTGCATGAACAAAACTAATATATTGAACATAAAAGAAAATAAAATGATCACCTGGAAAGTAAGTAAACTGTAAGTAAATTTAATGTCCAATAAAAATAGACAACAGAAATATTTTAATAAAAGTCATTAAATAATAGATGTCGTCAAAAGTTATGAAGAGAGTTCTCAAGAGAAAAATCACAAATTAATAATAATTATATGAAGGAATACTCTAAATCGTAATTAATAGCAATAATATAAATGAAAGTTAAAAAACCCTTAATTAGAAAATTTTAAAATATGATGTAGAATAGGAATAGTCAATGTAGGAGGGGTTTTGAGAAGATAGACACATGGATACATTGTTTATGGTGATGTGAATCATGAATTGGTATGACCAGTCAGAGTTGTGCAAATTAAACTATTACAATTTTTTATATTCTTTTATTCAGAAATTACATTGTTATGCATACAGTGGAAACTCTACATGATTTTAAAATGGAATATACCAACATGTATTTTTGTGTGTGTGTATAGAGAATCACAGATAGTAAACTATTTTAAAGGCATCCCAATGTGCTTAGCAGAGTGTCTGGAATATGCTAAACACTTAATCATGCTTGCTGACTGAGTGATTGATTTATTATATAACAACAGTAGAATTTTGGTAAATTGTTGCCAATATTCAAAATAGACCCAGAGAATAATTGGAGCCCTACAATTTCAGTATATCAAAAGTACCTATTTCCTATGAGACACCCTGGCAAGAAAGAAGAGACGAGTGATAGCCAAACATACACTACAAAAAAAAAAAAAAAGATGGCCCCTTCACCAATTGCAGAAAGACTATCTTTGATAGATAACACCTTAGATGATAATGTGATCTATGAAGACAATTACATTTTTGCTTATACTTGTGGTAAGAGCAGTGTTTCTTTTGTACAGCTCTTGTCATGTTTTCTTTGCTGTTGCTTCTTTAGGTAGCCCCACAGGCATAAGAGGTAGGAGGGGTGCCAGGGACATTGATTGGGAAGAGCAATAGATCTTTGTATTTCAGTCTATCCACTCTTCCCTAATTCCCATCCAGGCCCTCTACCTTTTTTTTTTTTTTTTGCTTTTTGGAGGGCAATTGGGGTTAAGTAACTTGCCCAAGGTCACACGGCTAGGTTTTTTGTTTGTGTGTGCGTTAAGTGTCTGAGGCCGGATCCGAACTCAGGTCCTTCTGACTCCAGGGCCGACGCTCTACTCACTGTGCCACCTAGCCTCCACCTCTTTCCTTTTCCTTTCTGGAGTGCTCTTTTCTCTCCTTTCTTCCCTCCTGGAGGACAAATATGACAACAAGCAGTGTTGATCCCTTAAGCAGGTAGTTTCTTTGACTAAGATTCTAAGACTTGCAAAAACCCAGTCAAGTATCATACATTTTGTCTGAGCTTCTGCTGCTCTCCAGGAATGCCTTTCCTGAGTTAGTGGACTAATTTCTGTGTTAACTAGAGGAAGAGAGAAGTACTATTTCATATCCTTTTTAGTTTTGATGTTGTACTCTTTTGTTCTCTGATTACAGAAGTAATTACATTTTAAGACATTGTGCCTCACTGAATTTTAACACCTGAGTCTGAATTACTGGACTAGCATAGGCTGGTCATCACTCAGAATGCCAACTAACCATCATGGAAAAAAATTCTCTATATAGTGGATGCAGAAGGCTTGTGTATAGGTTGGGAGGTAGAAGGTAGAATTACATGTCAGTCTTTTTCCATCCTAATATTTCAGATGTGGAGATCCCCACTTTAGAATCGATTGATAAACATATAAGTGTCTTGATACTACGTTATCCTACTACACCATCCAAAAACTCAGAATTGGGACAGTAAACCAGTAGATCTTTGGATGCCAACAGACAGCTAGGTAATCCACAAGCTTAAGAGAAGATAGAAGAAGTTCCAAACCTATTAGGCTAGTAGCCAAGTTTCTTTAATATCTTAGGAGAAATAAGAGAATTGTTTCACCATATAACCTGAAAATGTGTATTGTGAAGGGCATGTAACATGTTCTTTGTTCACATCTGCAATTATGTGTTGAATAGAACAAATGCATTTGCTACATTAACAGCTTTAATTTTTTTGTATTATGCTCCTTTGCTAAATATTGCACATTTCTATGTAATATTACTTCTCTTTTGTACTATGTTCCTTTACTAAATCTGCTTATATGCAATAATATACATATACTATTGTTATATATGTGTATAGTATGTTTCTGGAAGTGATCTATGAATTTGTTTGTGGCATGTTCTATTATGAGTTACATGCAATCCTGGTGTGAATATCATGAAGTAGGCACATATATTTGTATTGCATTATGTGGTTGTGATGACTATCTGTGACTTTTTATTAAATTATGATTATGTATGCTTACAGATATTCAAATATTCTCTGTGAAATTTCAAGAGACTGCAATAATTTTACTGGGACTGTAATAATTTTACTGGTAGGGAGAATGTAACAGTCATATCTCTGGGATCCACATTTATAGAGGAAAGAAAGACATTGAGCCTGAGGCATCCTACCTACTTATGCACAACCACTTTCCTGTAACTGATGCTGAACCATTTGAGTATGATCATCTTAGCCTTAGCAAGTGGACTTCATACTGCTTGGAGAAGTAAACTGCATACAATACAGAATGCCATCAGAGTCAAAGATTTGAAAATGATATCTTGTCTGAGTCCTGAGTTACCTGTTCATCAGAACAGCTCCAGTTAACATGAATTTCTTCTGTCCATTTGTAGAATGAAACTAAATCCAGTCTAAAGTAAAGGGATAAATACTTAGGGAGCAAATTAGAGATTGTGTTTATTTACAAGATCTACGATAAGAAAAAAAAATGGCATTGACTTTGCTCTCTGTGGTTCAAAGCTTAACTTTCTCTGATTTTTCTTGCTAAGTAACTCACAGAACCAAGAGTACGCATAACTGATATTCTAAAATTATTCACACCTATAAAAGTTTAATTATAGGAACTATGTCCATTGAATTTCAATATCACCATGTCTTTTTTTGTTCAGTACTACACAACCCCACTAAGTCAAACTAATTGGGAGGAAAGTTTCATTTGCAATTTCTTTCAAAAGAAATACAGCTTTATTACTTTCAAGTATGAATGATAATAGGAAGAGGGCTAACCAATATGGAGAAGGAATGGCCTTGCTCTAATGAGCAGAGACGAAGTCTTTGCAATTAGTACAAGAGATGGTTTAGAGGAATGAATGCTAGTGAAACGGTTGGAAATTTTGTTCTCTGAAGTGTTTAAACACTCCCCCCCCTCTAGATTTGGTGCAAACTATTTATTTAGTAAATCTTTTTTTCCCTATAGTACAAAAACCAATTTGAGTCCTGAACTTAGATGAAATATCAAATTTCTGAACTAGTTAGGCTTAATTTAAGCTTAAATTAACGAAGTATGAATAGAAATCTAAATATTACCATACCAGAAATCCAGTTGGGGATGGAGGTGAAGGGGAAGAGTGACTAGAAATAATTTTTTTATTCAATGTTCCAAATAAAATAATGAAAGGGTATTTTTACTTTTTCTTCCTTTGCAAACATGAGTTACCTGGGAAATAGTGTTCCATATTACAAATTTTTTCTGTCTTATAATAATTTCTTCCTTCACTATTTGAAGTCATATATGTTTTATAAAGTTCAGGAGTGCTTGTATTATCTCACTCTGAATCACAGAATCCCTCTTCTAATGTCAGTCTTGCCAGTGTAAGTCTCTCTCATTTTAATGATATAAACCTACTCATAGGAATGTATTTTAGAAAAGAGGATACAATAATGTTTTTGGAATTTCCATTTTCCTAATATTTCCAATGCCTTTTAAAAGCTAAAAATTATAATCTGATTACAAATATGAGACAGCCTCTTCTATTTACTCTTATCCCCAATCCTGTAATGCGAAACTATGCTAACAGTTCAGGACAAAAACCAAAACCTTTCTTTAGTGTTAAGGACAACTGCTCTACAAGCAGAGAATACTGTGGCAGAATACTTGAAGTAAGAAATGTCATGCCAGGCATAGCAACACTTACCTCTTGAAGCTGTGGTCCTATAAAATACTAAATAATTTATCACATTGTACCTTGCTACAATAACATTGCTACATATAGAATCATAAATCTAATACCAGAAGGAACATCAGAAGTTATCTCATTTAAAAGATATCATAAATCTAGACCTAGGAAGCACCTGAGAAGCTATCTAGCCCAACATTTTAATTGTATAGACAAGAAAACTGATACCCAGGGAAAATGAGTGACTTGCCTGAGGTCACACATGTATTAAGTGTCAGGCTGGATTTGAACTCAGATCCTCCTTCCATTATACCCTGTTATTGACCATGAGAATGACCTCACTCTAAAATTCAGTAAAATGAATGTAAAAGTTATTGGTTAAGTACCTACTATGTGAAAATCATACCAGTTCCTGAGATTTCAAAAAAGAGATAAAATATAGTATTTTTCCAAGAATTTTGCAGTTAAACAGGGTAAGGAAAAGTATATAAATAACAGCCTGAAGCCTGACCTTGAAGAAAGGAATAGACTTCAATAGGTTTGAAGACTGAATAATCATGGCATAGTGTTATGCATAAGAAATGTCATGCAAAAAAATAAATGCTTGTTTATATAAAATGTGACTTTATAAGACATGGTTTGAGATTTAGTGGAAGGAATATGTGGTAAGATAAAAAGAAATCAGTCTTTAGCTCAATACATCAATTTATTGATAAGTGCATATTGAGTGAATACTGTATGTCAGTCATGTGAAGATACAAAGAAAATTGAAAAGTCCTTTCTCCCACAGAATTTACATTGTTTGTTCTTTTTTTTTAAGAAAATGGAGCACCTCATGGAAGCACAGAATACCTGATAGAGTGGGATGGAAATAAAAGATCCAACCAAAATATTCCAGAATATTTGAAATATGAAAGAAAACTATAAGGCATAGTAGTAGTCCAGAAATATGATAATGAGGTTCTGATTGAGGGTGGTGATAATTAGAATAGAAAGGATGTAGGAGATATTGAGGGTGGTGATAATTAGAATAGAAAGGATGTAGGAGATATTGAAGAAACAGGATCAAGAAGATTTGGGGACTGATTGCATATGGAAAATGATCAGAGGAAAGTTTAAGAGCACCATAATGGTAAGAACGTGGGAGAGGTGGAAGAATAAAATTGGACATCTAGATTAAGGTCCTCTGGATAGTACAAATATAGTTCTAGAGTACAGAAGAGATATCATAACTAGAGATGTGTATATCAGAATTATCAGCATGAAAATATCAATTGTTTCTCTGGGAATAAATATAATTCCCAAAGGACAAAAAAAAAGATAAGAGAAGAGAGTCACCATTGTAGAATATTTGCAGGCAAAGGTAAATAAATCTTCATGGGAAAGAAAACTAATTGACTTCTTATTTTTCATCCTTGGTATCATTGATCTTCCATTTTGCCTTTGGTTGCTTCCAAATGATAACAATCAATATGATAACAAGGGTCCTGAAGGCCATCGGTTTTCTTCCTGGTTCTAAATTACTCACCACCCAGTAGTGTCATTCCCTAGTAGAATAAACCAGTGTTAGGTAACACATGACAATAATGGGTTGTACACAGAAATCATTACTAGTACAGATACAGGTTGGAAACATTTGATTTATGTAGATAGGGAGAAAGATTCACTACCTTTAAATTCTTGTCAATCCTCATACTGTGGTAAAAGATATCACAAAGTACAATTTTAAAATGATTTTTCAATAGCAGTGACTCTGAAGTACATTGATTTATATTATTCATTAGTATTCTCTCGCAGCTGTATTAAGATCTACTTGACTGCTCACAAATAGTATCACTGGAAATTTCCAAATTAAATCATTACCATGTCCATCAAACATCTTTGAAAATGTAAATGCAGTTATGGGAGCTGCTTGTCTAATTCTCCAAAGCCACCAGAAGAAAAGAACCTAACATGTTGGATGATTATATTGTATTTTCTCATAGAAATGGGGATCATTTTATTACAATATGAATTTGATTTTAATATTCAAGTGTATTCCTCATAAAAATGTGTGCAGGTTTTAAAAATAATCATACATCAAGGATTTTTCAGTTCTCATATTCATTTCAAGAGGCATCTGTTATGAGTTTACCATGCACTGAGCATTGGGAATCCAAAGGCAAAAATTAAGTGGTCCCTGTCCTTGAGTAATTCACATTCGACTGAAAATAAAATCATATATGTCATTTATTTCTTATATTCCTTTTATTCTCTTTTGCAAAGAAAAATCAGAAAATTTTTGTATAAAATCCTAAATAATGAGATTGTTTTCACTTACAGGCAATTGGTGTGTCATAATATTATGAAATCACATATTTAGACCTGAAATTTTAGCTCTAAATGATTTTAAAGATCATGTAGTCCAACCCACTGGTTTCAAAAAGGTATTTTTTTTAATTGGGGGCAGGGGATTTGTTTTACATTGTGCAAGTAAGAATTTGCATCAAGGTCTCAAAGAAGGAGGAAGCCAGGGCTCAGATAAGGGAACTGACATGACAAGGTTCACAATTCTGAAGACTTAATCCAAATCCAGTGATCTTTTCACTATACCATGGTGCTTCCCAGATAATTTTACCAAACATGGTCCCAAAAAGCTATAGAAGTCATAATAAGACGGAAATAAAGACCAAGATGAATAGGGATGTACTATCTAGAATAGTAAAGTAGACCTGTTATTATATTTATTTGGAAGTACCATCCATTCCCCAAAGAGGCATCAGAATAAGACTTGGATTTGGAATATACAAGAACTCAAGTTCTTCCGCAGCACTGAGAATTTATAAATTGAGGTTAATAATATACGTATGAAAGAATTAGAGGCCAATAAAAGGAAGCAGTCACTACTAAATTTAAAAGAAAGGGTAGGCAGCAAATTCAGGGAGAGATAAATATTGCAATCCTTTTTATGGGACAAGAGGGATCAAGGCATGGAATGAGAAGAAATCAACAAAGGCAAAACTCCTACATGAAAAGTTTCCAAGAAAAATATAAGCTAATGATAGGCCATGGAGGAGCTCATGAAGGATTTTAAAAATCAAGTAAGAGAAGTGGAGGAAAAATTGGGAAGAGAAATGAGAATGATGCAAGAAAACCATGAAAAGCAATTCAACAGCCTGCTAAAGGAGACCTAAAAAAAAATACTGAAGAAAATAATACCTTAAAAAATAGACTAACTGAGAAACAGGACCTCCACACAGCTCTGGTTCCTACCCCCTCCAATTCATGTAAAAAGGTGACTCTGAACAAATTTTGGAGCTACAGAACATACAAAATGACACAGAGAAGCTAACCTCCCACTGAGGAAGGCCTGGCCACCAGGAAGGGGCCAGAGCAGGACTCTGGGAGCCAACCACAGCCCTGAGAGAGCTGGAGGGTTTAGCCCCAGGGTGGCCTGAGCAGCCACTGTCTGGAGGGACTTCAGATCACCAGCAGCTGTGGCAGTTTCTAGAATTATCAACCCACAGATACTAAGGACAAAGGGCAGTGGGATCCAGTAGTTGGGAGTGCAGTCTACCTTTGGCCCAGGAGTGAGAAGGCCCTGAAGCCCTGCCACACAGCCACCACCATGTGGCAGCTTTAGTTTCTGGCCTGCAGATTGTAGGGGGGCCAGACAACCAGTCTGAAGGGTAATCACTCTTGCTTTAACCTACTTGATTCTGGATTGCAATCTAGGGTGGAGGTCCTGGGGGTGTGTGACCAGCATGCCAGAGCATGTGGAAGCTTCAGAGAGGGCACCCAACTAATATCTTTGGTAGCTGAGAAAACCCCAGCATTTGGGACAGAAGCTCCACTGTCTGGTGGCAGAGTCCTACTGTGACAAAAAGCCCCAAAGTCACATGATTGAGTGGCAACATGAGCAGGCAAAGGGAGCAAACCAAGCAGAGCAACCCAAATTTACACTCCTATTTTGGGTACAAAAAGGACCAAAGCCTGGAACAGGAGAAAGACAGCAAAGTCAGAACTGCTGCACCAAAAGCTTCCAAGAAAAATACAAGCTGGTTACAGGCCATAGAGGACCTTAAGAAGGATTTTGAAAGCCAAGTAAGAGAAGTGGAGGAAAAACTGGGAAGAGAAATGAGAATGGCTAAGAAAATTATGAAATGAGAGTCAATCTGACTGAAGAAAAGAACACCTTAAAAATAGACTAACTCAAATGGCAAAAGAGGCTCAAAAAGGCAATGAGAAGAAGAATGCCTTAAAAAGCTAGATTTGCCAGATGGAAAAAGAATCTCAAAAGCTCACTGAAGAGAATTATTCCTTCAGAATTAGATTGTAGCAAATGGAAGCTGGTGACTTTATGAGAAATCAAGATACTATTAAACAGATACAAACAAATGAAAAAATAGAAGGCAATGTGAAATATCTCATTGGAGAAACCACTGACCTGGAAAACAGATCACAGAGAGATAATTTAAAAATTATTGGACTTCCTGAAAGCCTTGATCAAAAAAAAAGAACCTAGAAATCATCCTTCAAGAACTTCTCAAGGAAAATTGCCCTGATGTTTTAGAACCAGAGGGCAAAATAGAGGTTGAAAAAATCCAACATTCACCTCCTGAAAAAGATCCCAAAAAGAAAACTCCTAGGAATATTATAACCAGGTTCCAGAATTCTCAGATCAAGGAGAAAATATTACAAGCAGCAGGAAGAAACAATTTGAATATTGTGTAAACACAATCAGGATAACACAGGATTTGGCAGCTTTTAAAATGAGGGATCAAAGGGCTTTGAATATGATATTCCAGAGGTCAAAGGAGCTGGGATCAAAACCAACAATCACCTACCCAGCAAAACTGAGTATCATGTTTCAGGGGAAAATATGGTCATTCCGTGGAATAGAAGACTTTCAAGCATTCTTGATGAAAAAACCAGAGTTTAATAGAAAATTTTATATTCAGATACAAGAAGCAAGAGAAGCATGAGAAGGCAAACAAGGAAAAGAAAATATAAGGAACTTATTAAAGTTGAACTATTTACATTCCTACATGGAAAAACAATAATTGTAACTTATGAAACTTTCCTCAGTATGAGAATAATTGAAGGGAATAGAAATGGGTATATGCATATACACACACATATATATGCACATATACACACATACATTTATAAGTCTATATAGGAGGGTATATGGGCGTGTGAATATGAATACATATGTAAATGTTTGTATATATGTGTACAGGTATGCATAGAGGGAGGACACAAGACCAATTTAATGGGAGGGGATGATACTTAAAAGGTGAAATTAAGAGGTGAGAGAGGAATATAATGAGAGGAGATGGGGAGAGGCAGAATGGGGTAAACTATGTCATATAGAAGAGGTAAGGGAAAATAGTTACGATCAAGGAGAAGAACAGGAAGGCAAAAGGGAATGGGTCAACCTTATTCTCATTGAATTTGGCTTAGGGAGGGAATGACATACACATCAAATAGGGTATCTCACCCTACAGAAGAGTAGAGGGGAAGGGTTTGAGAGGGGGAATAATGGAAGGGAGGGCAGGGAAGTTGGGGGGGTAGTTGGAAGCACCCACTTTTGAAAAGGGACAGGATCAAAGTAGAGAATAGAACAAGTGGGTGGTGGGATAAGAGGGAAGAAGATATAATCAGTATTTCACAATATATCTACTATGGAAATGTTTTACATAGCTACACATGTACAACCTATGTTGAATTGCTTATCTTCCCAGTAAAGGTGGGTGACAAGGGAGGAAGAGAATGAATCTGGAATTCAAATTTTTAAAATCAAATGTTTAATATATATATATGTGTGTGTGTGTGTGTGTGTGTGTGTGTGTACTATTATCAGTAGTATTTTACATGTAACTGGGAAATAAGATATATAGGCACTGAGGCATAGAGATCCACCGTGCCCTACTGGAAGGTCAGAGATTGTATGGGAGAAGATATGGAAGAGGGCAGATTGGAGGAGGGGATATCCAATGGGATTGCTATTTTGGAGGTGTGTAGGGAAAAAACAGGGAGAAAATTTGTAACTCAAAATCCTGTGGAAATGAATGATGTAAACTAAAAGTTAATAAAGCATTTGATTAAAAAAACAAACAACAAAATTTTCCAATAAAAAAAAAAATAGAGTAACTCAGATGGCAAAAGAGGCTCAAAAGGCCAATGATGAGAAGAATGCCTTAAAAAGCCTAATTTGCAGGGTGGCCAGGTGGCTCAGTGAGTAAGAGTGCCAGCTCCAGAATCAGGAGGACCCAGGATCGGTTTTGGCCTCAAAAAATTAGCACCCAAACATAAATAATGACTGGCTGTGTAGCCTTGAGCAAGTTACTTAATCCCAATTGCTTAAGAAAAAAAAAAAAGCCTAATTTGCCAGATGGAAAAAGAATCTCAAAAGCTCACTGAAGAGAATCATTCCTTCAGAATTAGACTGGAGCAAATGGAAGCTAGTGACTTTATGAGAAATCAAGATACTATTAAACAGATACAAACAAATGAAAAAATAGAAGGCAATGTGAAATATCTCATTGGAAACACTACTGACCTGGAAAATAGATTCAGGAAAGGTAATTTAAAAATTATTGGACTACCTGAAAGCCATGATCACAAAAAGAATCTCAAAATTATCCTTCAAGAAGTTCTCAAGGAAAATTGCCCTGATGTTCTAGAACCAGAGGGCAAAATAGAAATTGAAAGAATTAACTGATCACCTTTTGAAAAAGATCCCAAAAAGAAAACTCCTAAGTAAATCATAGACAAATTCCAGAGTTCCCAGGACAAGGAGAGAATATTACAAGAAGCCAGGAAGAAACAATTTTGAGTATTGTGGAAATACAGTCAGGATAACACAAGATCTAGCAACTTCTACATTAAAGAATCAAAGGGCTTGTAATACGATTTTCCAGAGGTCATAGGAGCTAGGATTAAAAGGCAGAATCACCTACCCAGTAAAGTTGAGTATAATGCTTCAGGGGAAAATATGGTCATTCAATGAGATAGAGGACTTTCAAGCATTCTTGATGAAAAAACCGGAGCTGAATAGAAAATTTGACTTTCAAATACAAGAAGCAAGAGAAGCATGAGGTTAACAGGAAAAAGAAATCATAAGGAACTTATTAAAGTTGAACTATTTACATTCCTACATGGAAAAATGATTATTGTAACTCATGAGACTTTTCTCAGTATGAGGGTAGTTGAAGGGAATATACATGTATATTTAGGAGGGTGTATGTGTGTATGGATGCATGTGAGTGTGTGTGTATGTGTGGATACATATACATGGACAGAGGGCACAGGATAGGTTGAATAGGAGGAGATAGTATCTAAAAAATGGGAGTAGGAGGTGAGAGAGGAATATCATGAGAGAAGGAGGTAGGGAGAGATAGAATAGGGTAAATTATCTCATATGGAAGAGGCAGGAGAAAACTTGCAATGGAGCAGAAGAACAGGAATGTGAAAGGGAATGGGTCAAACTTACTCTCATTCAATTTGGCTTAAAGAGGGAATAACATATATACCCATTTGGGTATCTTACTCTATGGGAAAGTAGGGGAGAAGGATATAGGAGAGGCGATGATAGAAGGGAGGACAGATTGGGGGAGATGGTATTTGGAAGTACACACTTTTGAAAAGGGACAGGGTCAAAGTAGAAAATAGAATAAGTGGGGGACAGGATAGGATGGTGGGAAATATAGTTCGTCTTCCACAGTATATCTACTATGGAAACATTTTGCATAACTACACATGTACAATTTATATTGAATTGCTTATCCTCCCAGTAGGGATGGGTGAGGAGGAAAGGAGGAAAAAATCTGGAAATCAAAGTTTTAAAATCAAATGTTAATTTTTTTTCCATGCAACTGGAAAATAAAATATATAGGCATGGGGTATAGAAATCCATCTTGACCTACTAGAAAGTTAGAGGGGGAATGGGCAAGGATATAGGGAGAGTGGGTTGGGGCAAGGGGTATGCAGTAGGTTTGCTATCTTGGGGGTGAGGGTAGGAGAAAGACAGGGAGAAAATTTGTAACTCAAAATCATGTAGAAATGAATGTTGAAGACTAAAAATAAAGAAAAAACATCTATTTATTGACAGCCCTATACCATTTCATACTTATTTCTGTGGGCATAGTCTTCCTGACCTTCTTGCCAGGAAAGCAGAGGCAATTAGGTGGAACAATGGATATAGCACTAGACCTGGAAGCAAGAAGACAAAAATTCAACTTTGGCCTCAGATATTTAATAGCTCTGTAACCTTTGGCAAGCAAATTAATCTCTGTCTGTCTGAATTTCTCCATCTATAAAATGGGAATAATAATAATAATAGCATATACCTCTCAGGCTTGTTTGGAGGATGAAATTACATCAGCAAAGTATATATGGTGTCTGGCACATAGTAGGTGCTTAATAAATGCTTGCTTCTTTCTTTCTTTCCTCCTTCCTTCCTTCTTTCTTTACTTCCTTCCTTTCTACCTCCTTCCCTCCCTCCCTTCCTTCTTTCCTTCCCTTCCTCTGAGAGAATTTACTAGTAAAATAGAAATTGTAAAGCATTTTTGAAAGAATAAAAATGTTCAACAAAATAAGGAGTTCTGTCTAAAAGTTGAAGAAATTGAAGTAGCATAAAGGGAAAAAAATCCTTCTTTCCATTACCCTCAATAAATTGGAATCTCTTTCATTTAATTGGTCAAGATAGTCCTATTGTCCAAGTATTTCACTGTAATCTCCTTCCTATAGACAGCCATTGAAATGATAATGTTATCACCTTGAAAGTATCATATCACCACCACCAGTATACCATGGCACCAAAGCCAGCTTCATTTCTTAGGTATTGAATCCAATTTGTTTTTTATAATGCAAGTTTTTATTGGCAGAAAAATATGCTTTTAGATGAACTGGAGAATGCAATGGCAATGATATTCAGGGTGCTTTACCGACTGCAGTCTTTATTGCTCTGGACATATAAGTTGCTGACCTTATAAAACAGAAACTGACAAAATTCCTTTAACAAAAATCAAGATATTGCTTCCAAATTGTTTTTTCCATTTCAAATGCAATCATGACATGTAACTGTCATATAATCCCACATGTGAGTGTAAACACATGCATGCTCCCTGAATATTGTGCCATGCTTTGGAGTGTTCATTTTGAATCCAGAATACTTCATCTCTTAAATTCTCATCTCTCCAATAATTTTGGGGGTAGAAGGAGAGGTCTAGGGTGTGATTAAAGGATTAAACAACAAATGGGATTTTATTCATGTGGAGAAGTTCCAACATGGAAGCTCCTTTCTGTAATGTAGATAAGCAATTCCTCAGTGATCTAAGGGGGATAAGGGGAGGGAATGAGAGGTTAAGAGATTTGCATAGGACAGTTTAACTATTACACTATATGTCAGAAACAATACATAAACCTAAGTCTTCCTAACTTCAAGACAGGGTCTCTGCCCATGATGCCATGCTATTTCTTACACCTGAAATATATTTCTTTTTAGTTCTTTTTCCATAGATCTGGATCATCTATATAAGAAGTTTCTGCTGAAGAAATCTCCTCTTCTAATGCAGATAAGCACCTGCTTTGAAAATTATAATCTTAGAGACTTTCCTGAGGGTCTTAGAAGTTGTGACTTTCTCTAGATCACATTGTCAGCATCAAAAAATGGTACTCAAACCCAGTCTATCCTGACTCTAATCCACAATATCACAGTATATCAAAACACATAAGGAAATAAATGGTTAATTTTCCTATGATACATTCTTTTTTTTTTTGCTTGGCAATTGGGGTTAAGTAACTTGCCCAAGGTCACATGGCTAGGGTTTTGTGTGTGTGTGTGTGTGTGTGTGTGTGTGTGTGTGTGTGTGTGTGTGTGTGTGTGTGTGTTAAGTGTCTGAGGTTGGATCTGAACTCAGGTCCTTCTGACTCCAGGGCCGACACTCTACTCACTGCGCCACCTAGCTGCCCCAGCCTATGATACATTCTTGATGAGCATCTTTACACTGATTTAGATTTTGTTTTTCTATACTGAGCCTACTATAAATTCAATACCTCTTCCTGGTGTCACCTGCCTATTGTCTTAACTTCAACTCAGTCAAATTTATGACTAAAGAATTCTTTAGGAATCAAAGATCAAATTTAAAATTTTTGCTATCATTTAAAAAGACACTCAAAATGAATTTCTGTTAAAGGAGACTTGGATATTTTCTCCAAAGAGTCTTCCTGGGCACTGCCTCATTACCTGTGATGGTATTCATTTTGCTGTCAGATTTGGCTTTTACTAAACTGTCATTAAAATAAAAGGTTTGGAAAAATCACATTATTTGACCAAAAGGCTTAAGACCTTTCTTGAAAACTGAATGTTATAATGTTATATTTAGGTTTCCTTGAAGGATTGATTGTTATAAGCCATGAAAAAAATCTTGATCTTGAATGACAGGGAAATTTCTAAAATGTTGCTCTCTAAATGAAGGATCATTTCTTGCCATTTAGGGATTATGTAAATAAAAAAGCAACATATTGTTTCAGCTGCCACAGAAGTTGCACAAGCATGTTAATTTGAGGTCATTTAATAAATGAATATTTGTCACACCCTAAGTTCTGTATCTGAATAAGCCCACATGTATGCAATGTAGCAATTTATATGATTTGGCCAATTCCAATTTTAGACTTTCCTTGCTAATATTAATATGTATGACATTTTGGGAGGGGGATGAAAATTATATATTTATTTCTTAGGAGAGAAAGATCTGTGCTAGCTCTGTTCAAGGGTTGTCATGAAGGAGAGATACAATGCTTGTTCTCCTTGACCAGGGAGCAAAATTAGGAATAATGGGTAGAAGTTATAAAGTGGTAAATTTAGGCTATATTAGGTTACATGTGAGGAAGAATGTTCTGACAATTAGAGCTATCAAAGAATGGAATGGGTTGCCTCAGAGGAAATAGATCTTTATTTAGGTCTTAACATAAGGTTTAGATAAGCATTATTAGGTACTGGATACTATTAGGGACTAGACCTGTGATTTCATTGATACAGGGAACTTCCAGGTGAGGAAGAAACTCTTGCTATCCATATAGATCAGAAACTCTCTTAAAACTTAAATCTTAATGTTTTCCTTAAGCTCTGAGGTATTATTTTCCTATGAGAAAATGTATTTTCCATCTTTGGAGGTTTCCAAATAGTGACTGAATGGTCACTTTTGTTTGATATTATCTGGAGGAAATTAACATTTCAGGTATGGGCTGGACTTGATGATTTCTGCATTTATTTCCAAATCTAATACTATCTGGCCTCTGCCCCTTTTACTAACTCTCAAGTACAATGGCTAATTCCATTTTAAAAGTGAATAAATAAATGAATAAGCATTTATTTTATTTGGGATTTTAAAAAGATTTTATTGATATTTTCTAAGACCTATTTACAAACATAATAGTATTTTGCCCCTGAATCTTTTACTAACTCCTAGTCCAAGTACTATAGCTATTTCCATTTTAAGAATTAATGAATAAATAATCGTGTGTATTAAATACACTCTGTACCAGGCACAGTGCTAGGTATTGGAGATATAAATAGAAGACAAAGTGAGAGAATCTGTGCCTTCAAGAAACTATTAATAATAATAATAACACTAATATTCTGATAATAATACTAGTTATGATGTATTTGATTCTTTAAAGTTTGAGATACCCTTTGCATGTTTTCTTATTTGATTCTTTAATGGGAGGTACAGCATATAAACTATGGACTCCCATCCAAGGAAGTGAATGATGATATAGAGAATCACAGAGATTGTGACTAGAACTGTAGGAGAGTAGATTTTCATATTCTTTTCAATAGCATTGGTAACACTGGTTCAATTAACACTACCATAGAGAAAAAAGGCAGAGGGGATATGGTGGGAGTAGGGATTGTTATTGTTTGACCTTCATTTTCAAAGAAGACCAATGACATCATGGGGTGATGCCTTGACTTGTGCATGAATTGGATTTGAGTGAAGCAGAATTGCACAACGTCATCAGCCTTGCTCTGTCTTCTAGTCATTGAAGTCTAGGGGCAAGACAAGAATAAGGATGACTGATCTGGATACAATGGATGACCTTGGCATCTCTGATGTCTGATCAGTTCTAAGTGCTTCACAGTTCCTGCTTTAGCCACCTACATGGCCAATAGAACAAATTGTTCCTATCTGCCCATTCTGCCTGAGAGGAAGCTGTCACAGGCTTAGGGTAATTCACTGACAGGTTTGAAACCTGTTGGTTACCCTCAATCTTTTTTAGCCCATCTGCTGAGACAGCTTTACCCCGGTGTGGCCACTGCACATGCTTCTTGGAGTGACAGACAAAAAAGTTGGGCCACCAGTTGGACACCAAAGGTGGATAATAGCCCTGAAAAGAGCTTGGCAAGCCCTCACAGCAGAGGTCCTTGGCCTCCTTTAACACGCTATTTTCTCAGTGGTAAGTCAGATGATGAGACCCTGGGGATGTGCAGACCCTAGTTTCCTGGTCGATAGCTGTATATGATGTGAAGTATTGTCTGGAGCCCTCTAGAAATATTGAGGTAGATAAGTTTTCACTTATTCAGGCATTCTTATATCTCAGCTGTTGTTCAGAGTGGTCAAGTGTAATGGTAATGTAATGTGAATTTGAAGATCTCTTTGTGCTGACAAGGAAGCAGATATTTAGTAACTAATCAAACCTCTGTGAAAGAAACGGAAGGTATGAACTCCTGTCTCCTGTTACTGATATAACAGGAAGGGGTTGGCTGAAACAGGAAACAGCCAATGCTGTGTATATAAGAAAAGCCCCAGAGAGGCACAGTCAGAATTTCTTGGGACCAGCATCTGGTGACAGAGCAGCTACAGAAGAGGGAATCGAGAACTGAGCCAGCATTTCCTGAGAACTTGTGGTTGTGGAGCTTCTGAACAGGTGCCCAGGAGCCAGGAGCCCAGGCGCCCAGGAGCCAGGAGCCCAGGAACCCAGGAGAAGACTGAGGAAGCAAAATTCTGTGTAAGCATGACTGGGATGCAGGGACTTTGTCTGTTTGTGGTTTAGTTGAGCCTTGAATTCCTAGGAGCAGAAATTGTGAAGGATCTGATGTGGACTGGACCCTGTGAGCTTCAATGTGGAGCAGGACCTACCCAGAGAGCTGGACAAGGAACTGGGAGCTGTTTGCCATTGAACCCAGGTGACAGTCTGGTGAATACAGGTAGAATACGGGACCATGGAAGGAGATCTAGGGAATCTGATAAATGGCCCCAAGTCAAGATGAAAAGACCTCTCTGTGGGTACTGAGTAATGATAAAATTGTAGGTTACTAGTGACCTAGGGGTGGAAGGTCTGTATTTTCTATTGTACTTAGTGATTAATGATACTTAGTAATTGATTGCTGAATAAGTGACTGATTAAATCTGCCCCATGAGTGGAAGATTTTGCCCCCTGAGTGGAAGACTTGACTATTATACTTTGAGACTATATTGTGATTTTACTTAGTAATTGATTGTTGAATAAGTGAGTGAATGAGTTAACTTGAGTGTGCCCCATGAGTGGGATACTTTGACTATTGTATCTTGAGATGATTGCTCTTTATTTTAAATATTGGGACCACTTTGATGAAAACTATGTGGCTATTTTAATGATAAGCTGTTGTGAATACTATATTCTGATTTTCTGTGATAAGTTGTAATACTGTGAATGCTGTACCTTGATTTTCTGTGAATGTTTTGCTTTGATTTGTTATGGAATGAATAGAGTGTTCACTATACTGTATAATCAGAACCTTAAAAACTGTTCACAGCAGCATTCTTCTAGAAAGCTGCTCATGCATGGCATTACATAAAGCTAAGTGGATTAACTTGTCACCCTAGGGTAGCCATTGTCCTTAAAAATTCTGGTCCTGGGGCTGCAAGGTGGCATGATGAATAGAGCATTGGCCCTGGAGTTAGGAGGACCTGAGTTCAAATCTGACCTTAGACAATTAGCCCTGTGATCTTGGGCAAGTCACTTAACCCCAATTGCCCTGCCTTCCCCCCTCCAAAAAGCAAAGAAAAAAATTTGGTCCTGAGGATCACTGTTCCAGGTCAGGAGAATTTCCTTTTGGTGCTTCAAACTCAATTTATCGAAGAGTAAATTTATCTTTCCCCAAAGGAGAGAAGAGGAGGAGAGGAAAGGAGAGGGAAGGGGAGGGGAAGAAGAAGGTGGGAGGAAAGAGATTATTTGATGCAAAAATCCCTGGTCTCTAGCATGGCAAACTAGGAACAGGGAAATACTTGAGGCACCAGCTCCTCTACATGTTGGCTGCTTCACAGAGATTTTTCTCTCCTTCCAGAGACCTCTCTCTGAAGAGCACCTGAAACTACATGGGTCCCCTCTGGAAGCCAGAAAAAAAAGT
The DNA here is from genome assembly GCA_011680675.1 of Gymnobelideus leadbeateri. NCBI lineage: Eukaryota > Metazoa > Chordata > Mammalia > Diprotodontia > Petauridae > Gymnobelideus > Gymnobelideus leadbeateri. Next base: position 45,662 of record WOXC01006232.1, read on the forward strand.
GGTCTCTCCTCTGCCACGTTTCACCAGCTCCTCCCTACAGAGAACATTGAGTAATCTTTCTATTCACCAAAGAAGAAGAGTCTTATGCAAATGGGACTTTATCCCAGGGTTACATTTACATAAGAAATACAAATAATTTTGCATAGAGTTGGAGAACTAGTCATTGGAAAGGTAATGAAAGCATCATGTAACAGTCTGCATTTAAGTTGAGATTTGAAGGAAGATTGCAATTCTGAGAGTAGATCAAGTAGGCGTGTATTGCTGGTTTGAGAGATAGCTTGTACAAAGGAAAGGAGTCCAGCATTTGGATTATTACATAAGGGGAAAAGCAAAGCAGGCCAGTGTGCCTGGATTATTCGGGGGGAAAAACATATCATAAATCTAGAAAGTCAGGCTGAGACCCAGTTGTGAAGGACTTGGAATGCTAACCAAAATGCTCTGTTTCCTTCAAGGTTCAACTCAAGGACCACCTTCTACAGAAAGCTTTTCCTAATCCCTTAGTACTTGTACTCTCTTCCTCCTCAAACTCTGTTATATTGATTTATCTAATTGTTTTTCACGCAGTATAATGTGAAGTATTTAGGAGCAGCTAGCCTTTTCCTTTCAGTCTTTATATCGCAAGCCCCACAGTCCCTTTCCTATTTGGGGGGTGGAGATGGGGTCAAGAGGTATATGGCCATGACTTCACATTTCACCATTGGGAAACTTTTCCCACTAATGCAGATCAGCAACTCATCAGAAAATCGAGATCCAAGGAAAGGGCTTGCCTGGGAAACAGAAATTAAGTGATTTGCACCAAATCTCTGTTACCCTTTTCAAAAGCCAGTTTCCTTACCTTTTTTGTGTCATGAAGCCTTTTGGGAATCTAGTGAAGCTTAAGAACATCTCAGTATAATGTTCTCAAATACATATAATAAAATATACAAGATTACAAAGAAAATCAATTTTATTGAAATATGCATATAAAAATACTAAATTCATGAACATCCGGTAAAGAATTCTTAACTTAGACTTTTTTGAGGGGAGAAGGCAGGGCAATTGGGGTTAAGTAACTTGCCAAAGGTTACGCAGCTAGTAAGTGTTAACCGAGGTCAGATTTGAACTCAGGTTCTCCCGACTCCAGGACTAGTGCTCTATTCACTATGCCACCTAGCTCTCCCAGATTCCCTAACTTAGAATCATAGGAACTGAATTTAAATCCTAGTTCTGCTACTCACTCCTTATGTAACCTCAAACATTCCTGTTAACCTCTCTCAGCCACATATTCTTATTTAGATGAATGTGGAGATTGGACTAGATGGCCTCTGAAGTTTCTTCAGTTCTCAATCAAGGCTATGCCCCACTAACTCTGCTTACATATTTTAAACACTTGTTTAAATTGTTGTTAGGTTGTTTTTCAGTTGTTCTGACTCTCTATGACCCCATTTGGGATTTTCTTGGCAGAGATACTGGAGGGATTTGCTATTTTCTTCTCCAATTCACTTTATAGATGACAAAACTTAGAAAAACAGGATTAAGTGACTTACTTGCTCAGGGTCACACAGCTAGTGTCTGAAGCTAGGATTTGAACTCACAAAGATGAGGCTTCCTGATTCCAGGGCCAGCTTTCAGTCCACCAAACCACCTAGCTGCCTCTTTTTTAAGCACTTAAATAAATGCTTATTAAAGTGAAATCCTCTTTTGCCATTCATACATAAAATCATCCTAGGAAGCACAGGTTAAGAGGTAGAAGGGGTCTGAAAATTTGTCTAGTCCAACCCACTCATTTTGCATATGATGAAACTGGAAACCAGAAAGGTTTGGTCTGAAAGCATTTGCCCTGTTTCTAAGCTGACTTTTCCAGAGCAACATAGCAAGGGTTTCAGTCTTGTTTTCTATTACTTTTTTCCTCCCCTTAATTTCCTGTTCTGATGCTGAAATAGTTAAGTTTCGTGGAGAGTACGGTGAGCTCTAAAGAGGAAAGATGCTCCATCAATCGGCTAATAAGTAAATATTTGATGATCTGTACAGACCTCGTCAGCCATGTCCTATCTGTCAGCAAGTATAAAACCAACAGGATAGGAAATCAAGTGACCCAGAGGGAGTCACTACCAGTCACATTATAAATATGGAAGGCTCAAGTCAGCAATAATTGGATCATTCCTGGATCATGTCCTTAGGTTCCAGCCTTCTGTGTTCCTTTTTATTAAAGCCCCTCTTTTGCAGCAAGAGGCATGCACACTTTCATTATTGGTATGTGTGCTCTAAAAGCTGTTTTCAATATAGCAGCTGTAGAGCAATTCACAGTGGGAAGAGAGAATCATCCATCTTCTCTTCTTTCTGATGGAAGAAGAGGAGTTTTATTATCCTCCATGTTTCTATTGAAAGTCAAGACCACAATTTATATGTTTTGTGCCTCCAAATCTTGCACCCTTCTACCTCCCTGTTGGGGCATTAAATTCTTCTAGATGAAAAAAGATAACTTATAGGCACATCCATACTAGCAATACGAGCACTTGCCTTTCTCAACAACTTGTGGGATATTTATATAAGGTAGGGATAGACATAGCACAGATCCAAGATATAATATATCTTGGATATATATAATATACATATATATACACATATAAATAATATACATATATATGTATATATGTGTGTGTGTGTGTGTGTATACACTCCGTGTGTGTGCAATTTGATTAATTATATGTCTTCATTTTAGTTAATATAATGAGCACCAGATGGGGCATGGAAGGTTTTATCTATAGAGTAACTGAAAATACCACAAAGAAATAGAGAGTACTTGATCAGTGAAACAGATTAGGTACACAGCACAGAGAAGCAAATAAACACAGTAGCTTAGAGTTTGATAAATCCAGAGATCTCAGTTATTGAAATTCACTATTCAACAAAATACTATGAGGAAAATTGAAAGCAATCTAGCAGAAACTAGGTATAGATGAGAAAATCTTAACTTGGAATCTATGATTTTGTTTCTAGTTAAATATTTAAATAACTGTATTTCAATAAAATTATTTTCCTGTTTAATCTTAAGTATTTTATTTGTGTTAATTTTATATATTCTGAGATGAGGGCTATATATTTTACCAGACTGCCAATGGGATGTATGTTATATGTTTAATATTGCCTGGTATATACCATAATCTCACAGTTTATGCCAAAATGATCTCTGAAAGGATATATTGCATAGACATAAAGTGGAATATCATTATTAAATTAAAGGAAAAAGGAAGAAATCATATTTAAGACTGACAAACAGGATCAAGGGGATTGGAGAAAAGAAATTCTAGGGCAGGTAGCCTAGTTTTGCCAGCTCTTAAATTGTATTACATTGTGTTATAATCATAAAAACTACTTGGTACTGGGTAAGAAATAGAGTGGTGGATCAGTGGAATAGGTTAGGTACAGAAGACACAGTAGTCAATGACTATAGCAATTTACTATTTGTAAAACCCAAAGAACACAGTTTCTGGGATAAGAACTCACTATTTGACAAAAATTACTGAGAAACCTGGAAAACAGTAAGACAGAAACTGGGAATAGACCAACAACTTACACAATATACCAAAATAAAGTCAAAATGAGTACATAATTTAGATATAAAGGCTGATACTATAAGCAATCTATAAGCAAAGAATAGTTTACTTGTCAGATTTACAAAGAATCGAAAAATTTATGACCAAACAAGATATAGAGAACATAATAAAAAGCAAAATAGATAATTTTGATTACATTAAATTGAAAAGGTTTTGTATAAAGAAAGCCAATGAAGCCAAGATTAGGAAGGGAGCAGAAAACTGGGAAAGAATTTTTACAACAGTCTCTCTGATAAAGGTCCCTTTTCTAAAATATATAGAGAACAGAGTCAAATTTATAAGAATATAAGTCATTCCCCAATTGATAAATGGTCAAAATTTATGAACAGGCAGTTTCCGGTGGAAGAAATTAAAGCTATCTATAATAATATTTTAAAATGCTCAAAATCACTATTTATTAGAGAAATGCAAATCAAAACAACTCTTAGGTTTTTACCACCTCACACATATCAGGTTGACTACCATGACAAAATAGGAAAATTCTAAATGCTGGAGAATATATGGGAAAAACTGGAACACTAATTCATTATCGGTGGAGTTGTGAACTGATCCAACTATTTTAGAGAGCAATTTGGAACTATGCCCAAATGGCTATAAAAATGTTCACACCATTTGACCCAGCAATGCCAGTTATAGGCCTGTATCCTAAAGAGATCACAAAAATAGGTAAAGGATCCACATGTACAAAAATATTTAGAGCAGCTCTTTTTGTGGTAGCCAAGAATTGGAAATTGAGCAGATGCCCATCAATTAGGCAGTGGTTGAACAAGTTGTGGTATATGAATATAATGGAATACTATTGTACTATAAGAAATAATGAGCAGGCAGACTTCAGAAAAACTTGGAATGTTTTGTGAACTGATGCTGAGTGAAATGAGCAGAAACAAGAGAACATTGTACACAATACTAGCCACATTGTACAATGACTATCTTTGATAGACTTAGCTTTTCTCAGCAATGTGAGAATCAAAGACAACTCCAAAAGATTCATGATGGAAAATGCTATCCAAATACAGAGAAAGAACTATGGAGTCTGAATGCAGATCAAAGCATACTATTTGCTCCTCTCCTTTTGGTTTTATTTTTTCTTTGTTGGGGTTTCTCCCAGTTATTCTAATTCTTCTTTACAAGATGAGTAATGTGAAAATAAGTTCAATAAGAATGTATATGTAGAACCTTGATCAGATTGTATGCTCTTTTGAGGAATGAGGAGGGATGGAGGAGGAGAAAATTTAAAACTCAAAAGCTTATGGAAAAGTGAATGTTGAAAACTAAAATTAAATAAATTAAATTTCAAAAATTTTAAAAAGGATAAACGGGGAACCAAAGACCTTGAATTGGGGTGGGGGTTTACAGATCATTTTTTAACAGAAAAAGAGAAAGGGTAGAATTACAGAATCTTAAATAATTTGTTTTGATCTATTCCTGGTTGGCTTGATATCTGCCAAGATTGGAATGAGGAACTTGGGTGATTTGCATTATTAAGTTGCTAGGCATGTTGGAGTGTAAAGATATTTTTGGAGAATAGCAATTATCAGATGATCTGATTGGCTGTGGTTTTGCATTAGTTACAATTGATATCACGGAGTTATTGGGTTAGCTGAAAGGTGAGACACTCACAATAAACATGGTTATGAGTGTTAACTTAGACTACCACAAAAAGCTGTTCAGACTACCATAGAATGAGGAACTGGTCATGGCATCTCAGCTCTGGAGGATCTCAGCTCATCTACACAGTTCAGCTCTATAGGAATAAGGAACAATCTCTTTCTACAATGATTACATATTTAATATTAAAGCTATCTGAATAAGACCTTCTAAGCTAAAACAAATCAGTAAGATGATGTAAATTTAAAAATTGTTTTTCAATCCTTTCCCTCCATCTCGTATTCTTGGGGAAATCAATTTCCTCATGGATCGCCTACTATCAAATTCCTTCAATTGGCCCAAAGTTTTTATGACCAATTTTTCTCATGGTGTTTGCCTATCTCCTGGTTTTTAAAGTTGAGCTCTCCTGCTGGAGTACAGGGGAGCATTGACCCAAACTTCTTCCGTTGGGAGCCCTGGACCTAGTCACTGGCTTTGTGTGCTGGGGTCTCAGGTGCTGACAGTTGGAGGCTGTAGGGCTCTGGCAGTTTACCTGGTGCTGAGATTGGAATAGCAACACTAAAACTCTCAGGATGGAGTGGGAAATCTGGCCCCTGGGGCATGCCTACTCACCCAGGCTTCTTTAAAGCACTCAAATATTTGGCTGCTGGAAAATGTCTACCAGACTGGAGCTGTGCCTTCTGCAGTTGTGCTTCCTGGAGCTGCGCTGAAGCACCTGGATATATGGCTACACTGGCACACATGGTGGTTTTCTGAGCTGGTGTCTAATGGTTCCCCTGTCCATACTGAGGCACTTGCAGATCCTGGTGTTGTTGGTACTTGCCTATTCCACCACCCTGGGGCTGAGGATCTCCACCTGGTTTGCTGAGGTGGGGCCTGCTGCTGGATTGCCAGGAAACGTCCCATTCTGTACTGCTTCCTCTCTCACAGAGCAAGAAGGGTCTTTCCCCTCAATTCCCCAAGCTTCCTGGGCTACAAAATTGTGGCACCCCTGTATTTCTGCTGGCTTAGCTGCTCCAGGGTTTTTCCTGGGGTGTTATTTTCTGGGCTTTCAGAGGTCAAAAAGGAAGGTGAGAGTGACTTACTTCTAACTCTGCCTTCTTGGTTCCTAGAAGCCTTCCTATGACCAATTGTTCTAAAGGGTCTGTTTGACTCTGCATGACTAGTAAGCTGTCCAGCTTTTACTAACAGGTCTTTAGATGCATGTAGCAAAAGTCCCCAAAGCCTCAACTGCTAAGCTTGGGGCTTGGTCTTCATCTAAAGTGTTCAGCAGTACTCCTGGTCGATCTCTCTTACTTATATCCATACCTGTCTTGAAACGTTTCTTAAAGCTATATACATAACAATGTCTTTGATTAACTCTATTGATTATACGATTATTGATTTTTGAACACAATGCAGGCACATTTTCCAATGTGACCTTCTAAAAAAGATTTTACAACTAATAAACATAATGACTCCATGATGAAAACCAAAAGCAGTGGCATGTATTTCAGAATGAACTGACTTTAGATGGTTGATAGGTTGAAGACAGAGTCTCAGGAGTCTCAGGAATCTTAGGACAAAGTTCTCCACTGGATAGGGTGAAGAGGCCCAGTTGGGGTCAGAGACTTAAGAGCTGTTGGATAGCTTAAAGTTTCTGGAAGTATCTTTAACAGTAATGTAGTTTTTTTATGTAAGAGTGTAGGAAACTTTTTTCTAAGAGAATAGGAAACTTAAATAGTTATCTCAAAGTACCTTAACATGATTAAACAGTTAATTACATAACCTTAATAAAAAATGAGACTTCAATCCTAAAGCCTATAACAGTAAAATTAACTATGAATTTAAAGTAAAGTATTAGACATCGATTCAGGGGGAGCTACATCTATCTATATGAGTTCAGCACCACTAAGTAGCATAATATTTGTAGGATTCATTTTAGCAAAAAAAATATATTATGAGGGCTACAGCAACAATCCAGAAAAATCCAGATTAAGGGTATACATCCCAGGGTAAAAAGTGCCCATTTTATCAGAATACTAAAACATATTTCCTCCAGAAAACCAAGACGCTATGCAAGAAAACTGAGAAGGATCCCACCAGGAACCAGAGCTACATATTACATGAATTTCATTAGCAATGAGTTGAGTATCAATTATGATTTTTTGGTAGACTCTGGATACTCATGATAATTTCCCTAATATAGGAACAGCAGGATTGGTTAAATTGAAAAAAAAAAAAAGAGAGGATAGGCCCCTGCCTATGCAGCAGTGAGAAGAATTAGTACTAACTGGTGTTGGGAAACTTTCTTTATTTTAATGAGTTAACCTCTATTTGAAGGGGAGGAGGCCACTTGTTATCTCACCAATAACTTTAGTTGTAGCCTGGGCAAGTAGCTTAATTTCATAGAAATATTTCTAACAGATTTGGTACCATAAGTCATCCCAATGCTTGGGAACAGAGCCCAGAGAACTTTCTGTCCAAGAGTAGATTCAGCTGAAGGGTTTGTGATGACTGATTTTTTCAAATGTCTGTGCCACCAGACTCCTAAATTTCCTGTATCACCTTTGTCTACTAAGCCTATAGAATGGTTATAGATTGAAACCAGAATGGCTATTCCACATGTCCCACATTTCCCCACCCAAGAGAAAAGAAAGAAAAAGCTTACCCAGCACCTATGAAAAATTGACCTAGAGTCACCAACCCCCATGGTAATTTAGCAACTTCTGTGTCATTATTGCTAAAGACAGTTCTATTATTATAAGCAAGGGTTATGAAGAGAAGATTTCTAGGATGAAAATAATTTTTTGAAGTAAAAAGTTGGGCTTTAGTGCAGATAAATGATTCTGTTTTGTTGATCTCAGGGATAGGAAGAATGGGATTATTTTAAATTACACTGTTTCTAAAATCTTTCTTCCTATTTTCAGTCTTTCTACTGTTAACAGAGAGGGAAAACTGGCAGAGGTTTTCTGAATGGAAGAGGGGGTGTTCTGTCTTTATATATTTCATCGCTCCTTGGACTAGGGATCTGGATCTGAATGTCATTGCAACTCGGCCAGAAAGGGACTAGACTGTTAGCTGGACTCTAGTTAGCAGCATTAACCTTGAAATTGGCAAAAACAAAAGAGACAAAAAGACCTACAAAAGTGGATATATTTGTACAGTTATCCCCTTGGTCAGTCTTTGGTATGGTTTCATATGGCTGAACAGGAATGGCCTCCCATAGATCAGTGTGGGTTTGATGGAACTATTGATACTTCCAATGTCCATAGGGTCCAATGACTCCCACCTCACAAAAAGAATCCATGATAGAATTGTAACCTTGCCACATATTAAAATAAGTATGAATTGGAGAGAGAACAGAGCTTTAAGTAGCATTGTTAGGACTATTATTATACAGCAAGAGGGAGGTTTACATGACAATATTATACAGAATAATAGTAACAAGATAATAACTACAATGGGCAGCTAGGTGATACAGTGGATAGAGGGCTAGATTGAGTCAGGAAGACCTGAGTTCAAATTTGACCTTAGACACTTACTAGCTGTGTGACCCTAGCTAGTCTCTTACCCTGTTTGCCTCAGTTTCCTCAAATGTAAAATGAAGTGGAGAAGGAAATGGCAAACCACAGTATCTTTGCCCCAAATAGGGTCATGAAGAGTCAGACATGACTGAAACAACTGGATAACAACAACAACAACAACAACAACCACAATAGGTATCTAACTACCCTTTGATTAATTTATTTAAAAAAGAGAGGACTTTCTGCACTTGATGCCACAGGTGTGGCATTAGTTACGCTATAGATGCTTCTGCTTGAGGGAGGATTAATTCAGTTCTCCCAACCACCATTGAACCATTAAATTTGTATAGTTAATCCAATTAAATGTTCCTATGTCATCAGCTGACTTTAGTCACTAAACAATTCCTCCTCTTGTATTTGAGCTTGCTTCTTGTGTTATTATATTTATCTGAGAATACCTTCCAGCTACACAGATAATGCTTATATTTCCATCCTGTAGTTGTTTATAGGTATCACTGTCTTTACTTTGGTTTTGAGGTTAGATTGGAATAGAAATCTTGATATTATTCTCTGCAGGAATCATATAACTACTACTTTGGCCAACTTCTAGACAATCACTAGTTAGTTTTGTGTGAAAACCCCTGCTCTACCACAATAATGCATACCAGGTCTTGGCTCAAAACCTGGAGGAACAATTGTTAATAAGAGCAAAACTAAAAGAAGAACACCAGAAAGAGTGGTTTGGAATCCTGGTTTTGTTTTACCTTTCCTACGATTATAATGCTAAAGATGAAAATGTCTTTTGGTAAAACAAATGGTATACCCAAAATTATACATTCTCCTATGAATATTTGATTTCTACATACCTCATCAGAAGAATTAATGCAACTTCTCAGGAAGCAGATGAAAAAGATAATGCTAAAACTATAAGAGAAAGTAAAGCAAACATTATGTATCACAAGCCTATTCTTATAAAATAGATTAAAATAAATTAAGTGTCCTTGTCCCATCCAGGAGCAAGCTTAATGCAGTGTATCCACATATCCTTTTCTCTAATATTGATTGCAATTGAGGTGGTCAGCAACACCTGGAAAATTCCCATATTTTTATTGTGCCACAGCTATATACAAATAAGATATATATAGAGAATTAATTGCAGATAATCTCAGAGGGAAGGCATTAATGTTGAATACTGAGAAAAGTTTTCTTACAGAAGATGGAATTTTAGCTAAGATTTGAAGGAAGCCAGGAGCCAAGATGAGAAAATAGAACATTCCAGACTTTGAAGACAGCCAGTGAAATGCACAGAGATCAGAAATGCTCTGTTCAGTGAGAGGAACAGCAAGTTCCTCTTTAGGAGTTGGATGAATTGTAATAGACAGAATGGAAAATATTTGGGAGTAATGATTGTTTCATTATTTTCCTTTAAATCTTGAGTATCTAGTGCAGGACCATATTAGGAATTTAATAAATCTGTATCGATTGAATAAATTAGAGATGAATAAATGAAAAAATATATTAAAAACTTACTACTAGACCCTGTGTTAAGCATTGGGGAAATACATTCAAAACACAACATAGGCCCTGCTCTCAAGGAGGTTATATTTTAATAAGTGAAAGTAAATGTATGAATGTGGTGAACAGGGATAAGAGTCCAGGGAAGTCACAAGGATGGTGGGAATCAAGCAAACAAGCAAAAAGACAAGTTCTTTGTGAAAAATAGAGGTTGAGAATCACAAGAGCAAGAAACCAGTCCAGTAGACAGGAATAAGGAAATACAAATACAGAAAACATGTGTCCTGGTATCTGATCAGGCAATTAACAACTAAGAAATATACAGGTACTAGAGACAGGGACAACAGATGAGAAACATCTGAATTGAGAAAACTTTGATTACCGAAGTAGCCCTTGGTCAAGTACCTTAGTTTTTATGAATTTCCTATGAAGACAAGTGTAACTCTCCCAATATAGCTAGTTTAAAATGCAGGCAGAGAAAATAAAGTAAGTTTGGGAGCATGGCTGGTTGACAGAGGGTAGATTCTCTTCCCAAAGAGCCCTTGTTACCCTTTTCATCCCGTGATAGAACTCTGATTATTTGATGCAAATAAATGCTCCATTGTGACTGAATGCAAATAGAGATTCAGATAAACTCAGGGGAATTTTGAAACAAACATTCAGTCTAGTTGTGAATCTATTGAAGTGAAGGAGAGATATTTCTCCACAAAGCTATTTGTTCATAGAGATGCATAGGCCAATACCCTGACCCCTGTCAATTCCAATCCTCCTCTCATGAATCATAGTTGTCCAATTATAATAGTCTTTTTATTAGATCAGAAACACAAGCATCTGATACTTTGATAACTTCACTGGAAAGCACAGATCCCTCTACAGCCATTCAAACATGGTTTGTTCCACATCCCGTCATTTCAATCAGGAAACACCTCGGTAAGTCTGATTTGTCAAGACCAACAGGGTTGACAGCTGATCCTCTATCACATTCAAGTTCAATTTGAAGAAGGAATACTTCTTTATCTACTATAGGAATTTGTCATTACCACCTCATCTTCCATAGCCCTTAAGGGTAAAAATTCCTTTCACGTCAGCCTCAGTGAGGCACTGTAGCCAGTCCTGCCAACTTGGCGATAATGATAACTAAGTTTGACATGGTGATTTACAACAAACTACAAAGTACTTTCAAATAAGTTATGTATTTCAGTCCTCACAATGTCTCTGATGTGGCTCCCAATGTCATAGGGTGATAGAGTATAGATTTATATGGAAAGGACCTTAGAAGCCATGAAATCTAACATCTTTGCTTACAAGTGAAAAAACTAACGCTAAGAAAAAACATTAAGTGACTTGTCTAGACCACAGAGTCTGTAGGTGTCTGAAGGAGAATTCAAATTCAGGTCTTCCTGATTCTAAGTTCAGTGTTCCAGTGTTCACTCATAGTTGGACTTCAACCCATTAACAATAAACTAAAAAGCTTATTGTTCAGATTCATGCATGTGAAAATCAATCAATCAATCAATCAATCAAAAAATGTTAAGTAAGAGCACTGGAGATACAAAGAGAGGCAAAAAAATAGTACCTGTCCTCAAGGAGCTTACAATCTTCTAGTGAACATGGTTGATACAATCCTAGGCAGATCAGCCCATTTTCACTAATATACCAAGGCAGGTGGCTACTACTTGCCATGCTCTTATTTAATCTCCTTAGTGATCAAATGTTGCACATTTTCCATAAGAAAATTCTCCCCAAGTGTTTTTTAGATGTGATTCTTCACTTAGGGCAGTGTTTCCCTGTTTATTACACATTACTCCACTTCATCTACAAGTTAAACTCTTCTCACTATTCCCCACACATGGCACTTCATATACCATCTCCCTACTTTTAGACAGGTTATTCCCATGCCTCGAATTCCCATGGACTAGACAAGTCACTTAACCTTTTTCTCTTAGTCTCTTCCCTCCTAACCTCTGCCCATTATCATACTTAGTTTCCTCCAAAGCTTAGCTCAGAACCTGCCTCCTATGGAAAGCCCACCAACTGCTACTGTCTCTTAGGTTACTTTGAAATAATTTTGTATGTATTCTACTGCATGTATAATTATATGCCTATATTTCATCTCCCCAAGAAAATGAATGCCCTTTGAGGATAGGCATTATTTCAGTTTTATTTTTGTACTCTATTACAGAATTCATATGCTCTTACTTACACCTACACATTCTTCTTTACCAAAGTCAACCCCCCCTTACTCTTTCATTCTCTTTTTAACACAACCCTTTATGAGCCACTCTCCAAAATTAATGGGTTTTGCCTGTGACTCTCTGACCTCCCTTCTCAACTTGAACTAGTCATCTGCTTGACTTCTCCTTTCTCAGTTGAATTGAATGTATTCACCATATTATTGCTGTGTAAAATATGTTTTAATTTTCTTGGTCTAAGTCAGATAAAAAGGGAGACAATGAGATACTCATGCCTCTGCCTTGTACCTTCCTAAGTATTTATTTACACTTCTTTTCATGTACCACATTTTGTGAAATAGTAAGTTCCTCTCCATTCCTTATTTCCTTTCTGGTATAATATTTTTAGGTCCCTTTTCTTCTCAAAACCAACAAAAGAGATTAAAATCACACTGAGGTCCATATTACTTATTATTTACACATATTGTTTAACTCCCTTTGAAGAGGGTGAGGTTCTAAAGGGCCCTTAGTCTCTTCTTCCACTAATTGAATATAAACATTTCCCATTCATTTTATCCTCGTCTGAAGGCTGAAATGTATTCAGCTTTTCAGGTTACGCTTGACTTCTGTGTTTGCATTTCAAAGTTTCTACACAGATCTGGCTTTTTCATTAGGACTAGTTGAAAGCCTTTAAATATTACCCTTACTTTTTCAGAGCAAGTTATTCTAGGTTATGTGCCTTTACCTCTCATGTTTTTGATTATTGCATCCTTAGATATCCCTTCTTTAGGGTAGTTACAGCATAGTCTTGCATGATCCTGATTCTAGCTCTTTCATATTTAAACTCCGTTATAGTTTGTTTTTGTTTTTTTAGCTACTTTCAATATTTCTTCATTGATTTGGAAGTTTTAATTTTTAGTTATCACATTCCTGGATGTTTTCAGTTAGGGTCTGCTTTCTAGTAGTCGTCTACTGTACTGTGTTTTCTTTTTGCTCTCTGATTCTAACAGATATGGGCAGTTTTCTTTAATTATTTCACTTAGTCAATCAGCCAGGCAAGCAATAAGCATCTACTATGCACCTACTGGACAACTGAATGGCACAGTGCATAGGCTGCCATGTCTGGAGTCAGTAAGACTCATCTTCCTGAGTCCAAACCTGACCTTAGACACATACCAGCTGTGTGCCTCTGGGCAAGTCACTTAAGCCTATTTGCCTCAGTTTCTTGTCTGTAAAATAATCTGGAGAAGAAAACTGCAAACTACTACAGTATATTTGTTAAGAAAAACTCCAAATGAAGTCACAAAGAGTTAGACACAACTAAACAATAATGGATTTCTTATAATAAAGTTTCCAGGGTTATTGTTTGTTCATCATTCCCATGGAGCCTAATTGTTAAATCTCTTTCCATATATTTTTAGGTAAGCTGCTTTTCATAGTATATACTTGGATATTATCTCCTATTTTTTAACTCTTTAATTTTATTCTAACCTTTCTCCTTACCTCATGGAGTCTCATTAAATTTGTATCCCTATTATAGTTTTCAGGGAGTGTACTACTTGGGTAAGGTTTTATGGACTTTATTCTAAATTATTTATTACCCCTCCATTTTTTCCTCTGGTGCTCTAACTTCATTCATAATTTTTTTTGTCTCTTCCTTCACTTCTTTTAGACCATTTTGTAGTGCTTGCTGACATTCTTTTAACTCTGGCATTTATGTACCTGATATGGAGTTATTATCCTATTTTGTGATTGCCTCTTAGGATTCTTAAATAATATATACATTTTTTTCATTTCTAGCCTCTAATGGTAATGGGAATTTGAAGCTCTTCCCTGTCCCTTAATAATCCTAAAGGAATTTTAAGATCTTCCCTGATTTGAAGATTTTCTGTCCTCTAATAGGCTGTATGTAATCACATGAAACCTGTGGTGGGAGGAGTTTTCTGAAGGGTGGAAGAGAGCTCACAGGAAGCTGGGAATCAGAGTAGCTAGAGAGTGGGAGAGAGAGGACACCCCCAGTGAGACAGCTAAGTTTGTGAGCCCCCTTCTGTGATAGGCTTCTAAGCGTTTGTTTGTGGGAAGACTAAAGGATGCTGTGGCTTAATGCTATGCTATGATGTTTTAACTTCTTTGCTACTATGATGGATTTGACTTTCTGGTGTTGGGATTTGCTTTTTTTTTGGTGTCTGCATAAATGTTTTGCTTCTGTCTTCTATATGGAGTCTATTATATTTTAGGATTAAGAACTGTGCCAGTATATTCATAGTTGATGAGGTCACCATGAATATTGTGCTGGTACTACAAAGCCTCAGTTCTTGGATTTGGACTTTGTAAAAAGTCTAAGCTTTGCCCTTTCTAGCACTTCTGGATGGTTTAAGTATGCTCTGTTGTCCATATCCTTTCTGTAGTATGAATGTCATTGCTGTTCTGAATGTGTTGTCTAGTTTTCTTCCTCATGCACTTCCTAAATAGCTGGTTTCTCTTTTAGTATTCTGGTGGTCCCCTATGGTTGCTGACCTTGACTTTTGTCCCCTTTTCTTGTACAGTACTCATCCTTAAGTTGTTTCTATTCCCTGCTGTAGTTTTCATAGGCCTCAATGAGAAGATAGATATTGTGCTAGTCTCAAGTCTCCTACAAGACCTTTACCCCCACCACACACACATCCTAGCATGGACACCTATGTTCTGAGTTAACTTTGTCTTCTGCTGTGCTTCTTTGTGCCCTAAGAAATGCACAGGCAGACATGTCTAAGTGCCCAATGAGTTATACATATATTCTCTTTTACTTATTTCTGTTCTGATAGATTAGGCCTGGGATTCAACTTTAGATTTTGATTATCAGAGCTCCCACTGGTTTAAACTGGTTTAAACTGGTTTAAACTCCTGGACTGGCCTTATTCAGAGCTTCTGTGATCCCTCTCCCATCGGTGACAGGTTTCAGGTCCATTTATCCAGGCTTGGAATTACTTAATTTATGTTTTTTTTTTTTTGGTGTCTGAATAAATGTTTTGCTTCTGTCTTCTATATGGAGTCTATTATAATTTAGGATTAAGAACTGTGCCAGTATATTCATAGTTGATGTGGTCACCATGAATCCCTGCTCCCAGTACTACCATAGCTCAGATCTGTTTACCAAAGTTCATTTGCTTCTCCAGTCTGACTCTTCTCCAAGACACTACCAACTTCTGTCCATCTTTTCATGCTTTCTAGATTCATTTCTCTTTCTCTTTGTTTGTCTTATTTTATTACCTGGCACCCTCTTTAGACATTTGCTGGAGTTTGTATGGGCTTTTCGTCAAACTTTCAGGTCACCATCCCAGCAGGATATTTAATTGTTGCTTTTGAAACAGAAAAGCTATTTCACCATTAACTTCTTAGTTCAGTTTCATGGAAGAAGCATTTATTCCTTTTGCCCAGAGATGGAAAGAGACTCTTTAAAATGTTCTAGTGGGTCTGAAAAGAAGAAACCATCATGGAGTCATTGGAAACAGTGTTGGAGTTCATATTGATATGTATTAATAGTTCAAGGGTGGTACTACCCACCACAAATCCAATTAATGTAATTATAGAAAGGTTAGACCAAAGGGGTCAAATACATGACCTGACTGTGGTCTGCATCAGATTGAAATGCAAATGGAAAATATTTAACAAAATAAACAAAAAATGCGATAGAACATAGACAATATGTGGTTTTTGAAATCTTTGTAAATCTTTGAGTTTAATACCAATGAACTAGACTTCCTTTTAACTCTAGCAACCAAAAGTGTAAACTAGGTGTGAAGAAGTCCCTAATCTATTATAGGGGGGTGAACTATTTTAATTATTGGATTAAATCAAATGATACAGTACAGGAAATGTATTCAACTCAATCGGCTAGCATTTGGGGATTTTATTGGGACTAAATGAAAGCATCAGACATACTCCTGGATCTATCTGCATCTGAACAAACCAAATAGGAATCAAATATTCCAGCAGGAGCATTCCAGCACCAGTGAGTTTAATGATGGTTTAAGGAATTGCCCTTGGATAAGAAAGATTGATTTCTCTCAATTCCCACAATTGATGAGAGGATGATCTTGTCAGTTTCAAAAGGTCAGAAGATTTGGATTTCCTATCAACTTCAGAAGCAGTATCCCCAGAGTATCAGTGACTGGTGGCAATGACTACATCTGTAGCTGAGAGATGTAACAAGAACAAACTAGAAACACTGAGAAACAGCTACTTTAGTACTCTACAAGGACACTGACCTTTGGAGACCAACAAAGAGCTACACCCAATTGAAACTTCATGAGTATTCCAGAAAGGTGTTTTTTTTTTTTTAAGACTTCTAGTAACTATGAGTTACAATTTTGCAACTTACAATTTCTAATCTTAAACTCAATTTTTCCCATGCACTTTCTGAGTATTTGTGAGAGAATGGGTCCTATACTTTGGAGGGATTGATCTTTGTACCAATTCCTTTTTATTATACTATCTCAATAAATGCTCTTTTTCTAATATATGTATGTATGTGTGTATATGTGAGTATATATATATATATATATGTATGTATGTGTGTATATGTGAGTATATATATATATATGTATGTGTGTATATGTGAGTATATATATATATGTATGTATATGTGTATATGTACACATATACATACATACACACACATATATTGGCTGACAATAGGGGTTTACAAATACTAGAAAAACTCGAACTTTTTAGGGTTATCTCCCTAGAATACTAAGTGGAGAAGTTAGTTACCTACTGACACTGGACCCACCAGTACAAGGAGAGAGAGGCATTTAGTAAAGTAGCACCAGAGAAGGTAACATAATATAATGTTTTAATACTTTGTACTATGCCTTAAAAAGAAAAATCTAAAATGTTTATTTTGAAACTCAACAAAACCTATGTTGTAGTGAAACATTCCAGACTTACATGTTAAAATCAATACAAAGAATGAGATAAGTTATCTGATCATAAGACAAAGATGAATATTCTCATGGAAAAATACTGCTATTACATGTTCAAATAAACACATATTAAATCCAAAAAGCTACAGAGCCTAAATGCCTACAAATATTTTTCATCATAGAATAAAATAATAATTTATATTCATGATAATTATGGGCAATAATAGACCTAAGTCACTAAATTTAAAAAAAAAAACCAGTAACTAGAAAGTAGGTCAAAACCAACCTTTGTATATATTTTTATGTTGTATTGTTTTATTTAAATTCTTTGAATATAATTGAATTGTAGTGGCGGGGGGGGGGGGCGTGGTTCTTGTCTTAGTATTAACTTCATTTACATCATGGAAATCATTGACTGCATTATTCTTTTGGTACCACATGCCTTGTTCTGCATCAATTCTTTGAAGCCTTCTTATGTTATTTTCTAAATTCTCTTTTTTCATCATTCCTTACAGTGAAATAATATTAAACTGCATTCATACATTGGTCACAATTTATTGTGTCATTTCCAAATCAGTTGATACATAATTTATTTCAACCTTTTGTTTTTCCTATTATCAGTAGTGCTGCTATGTATGCTTGGTATATTTGTCATCTTTCTATGATTGGACTTCTTGAGATATTAAGTCAATAGAAGATCTATGAATATGAATAGTTGATTCATTTTTATTGAAATTAGTGCAAACTCTTTTCAATGGTCAAAGTCACTGAAGCTTACAAAATTTTCTTTGTGTTTCGTGATTTTTATTGTTGTTGAGTGGTTTTATTTTGGTTTTTTTGTGATATGACTAATATGGACATATGTTTTGAATGATTTCACATACAGAAGTGATTTATTGCTTGCTTTTTCAATGGATGGGGAAAGAGTGGAAGGGAGGGAGAGAATTTGGAACTCAATTTAAAAAAAAGAATGTCAAAATAAATTGAAAATTTAAAAAGAATTGTCAAACCCACTCAAAGATCCATCAAGAGTATATTAGTGTACTTGTCTTCTTACAACCTCTATAACATTTATCATCTATGTCAATTTGATGGGTATGTGATAACTTCCATGTTGGAGTTCTATAGTATTGGTGATTTAGAATATTTTCATATGGCATTGATATTTTGGACTCCTTTTTGGCAAAAATGTTCATATTCTTCCACCACTTAAAATGTGGAATGACTCATTATAAGTCTGTCACTTCACCATAGACTTTTTGTTTGTTTGTTTGTTTTTTGGAGGGCAGAAAGGGCAGGTGGGATTAAGTGACTTGAGAAAGGTCACATAGCTAGTAAGTGTGTCAAGTATCTGAGGCTTGATTTGAACTCAGGTCCTCCTGACTCTGGAGCCGGTGCTCTATTCACTGAGTCACCTAGCTGCCCCCACCATAGACTTTTTTTATTTGTGTGTGCATTAAGTGTCTGAGGCCGGATCCAAACTCAGGTCCTTCTGACTCCAGGGCCGACGCTCTACTAACTGCGCCACCTAGCTGCCCCAATTATGATACATTTTATGTCTCTTCTCCATAGAGTCCTATGCTTAACTGGTGGTGTTATTCCCTCCTTGCACCAGAATCAATGAGGGAAAAGCTCATATAATACTCATCTCCCTCCCTTCTTTCCCTCTGCTATATGGTTTTTATGCCTCTTTGTGTGGCACAATTTAACCTTTTCCACTTCATCCTTTCCTCTTCTTCCACTGTAGTCCCTTTGTAGCCCTTAATAAGTTTTTTTTTAATTGTCATTTTGTGTAATTTATACTCATACCCTCTACTTGTCTAAAAACAGTTTGATCTTATTAAATAACAGGTTGTGTGTATGTATGTTTTTCTTGTTTACCTTTTTTTTAAAGCAATTGGGGTTAAATAACTTGCCCAAGGTTACATGGCCAGTTATTTTTTATGTGGGTGTTAAGTATCTGAGGCCAGAAATGATCCCAGGTCCTCCCAACTCCAGGGCCAGCCCTCTTACTCACCTAGACGCCCTTCTTGTTTACCTTTCTATGTCTCTCTTGCATCTCATAATTGGAGGCTGAATTTTCCATTGAGCTCTGGCTTTTTCATCAGGAAGGTCTGAAAATCTGTTATATTGTTGGATGACCATCTCCTTGCCTGGAAGATATGATCAGTTTCACTGGGTAAGTGATCCTTGGTTGTAACCTGAGCTCTTCTGCCTTGCAAAAAAATTGTATTCTACTTCCTCTGATCTTTCAGTGGAGTGGAGGTCAAATCCTATGCCATTCTCACTGTAGTTCCTTGATATTTGAACTGTTCCTTGCTGGCTGCTTGAAGTATTTTCTCCTTTACCTGGTAATTCTTGAGTTTCGCTGCAGCATTTTGAGGACTTTTCAGTTTGGGATCTCTTTCAGGAGATGTCCAGTGGATTCTCTTGATTTCTATTTTACACTTGGGTTCTAGTATCTCAGGGAAGTTTTCCTTGATGAGCTCTTGGATGATGTAGTCCAGGCTCATTTTTTCATCATGATTTTCCGGTAGGCCTATGATTCTCAGATTATCTCTCCTGGATTGATTTTCCAGATCAGTTATTTTTCCATTGAGATATTTTACCTCTTTTTCTAATTTTTCATTTTTGATGGTTTGTTTCACTAATTCTCTACTCATAGAGTTATTCACTTCAATTTGATTGAAGTATTTTTGTGAATTATTTTCCTTGGTTAGTTTTTGGAGCTCCTTTTCCATATCACACATTTTTCTTTTTAAGGAGCTATTTTCTTCATTACAATGTTTTTCTAATTTTGCAATTTTGATTTTTTTAAATTAAACAAATGCTTTATTAACTTCTGGTTTACATCATTCATTTCCACCAGATTGTGAGTTACATTTTTCCCCCATTTTTTCCCTACCCACCACCCCAGAATAGCAGTCCCACTAGGTATCCCCTCCTCCAATCTGCTCTCTCCCATATCTTCTCCCATACCCCCTTCGACTTTGCCATTAGGGCAAGGTGAATCTCTGAGCCCCACTGTCTGGACATCTTATGAAACATTTAATTTTAAAACTTAGATTTTCAGATCCATTCCCTTTCTCCCTTGTCACCCACTCCCTCTGAGAAGATAAGCAATTCAGTATGTGTTGTACATTATATCTATGCAAAACATTACCATAGTAGATATATTGTAAAAGACTGCTTATATTTCCCTCCCACCTGTCTCACCTCCCACCTGGTCCATTCCCTACTTTGATCCTGTCCCTCTTTGATAGTAGGTACTTCTAACCTCCCCTCTCCCCAGAATGCCCTCCCCTCCATCATCCCCCCTCTCATCCCCCTTTCCCCTACTCAGGAGAGTGAGTGAGGGTAAGATATTCCATTTAGTATGTATGTGATTCTCTCCTTGAGCCAACTTCAATGAGAATATGCTTTTGCCTTTTTGCCTTCCTGTTCTTCCCCTCCCCTGCAACTACTTCCCCTTGCCTCTTCTACATGAGATAGTTTGCCCTACCCTGTCTCTCTCCATCTCCTCTTGCCACTTTCCTCTCTCACCTCTTGACTTCACCCCTTAAGAATCATCCCTTCCTTGGGGCGGCTAGGTGGTGCAGCGAGCAGAGAGCCAGCCCTGGAGCCAGAAGGACCCAAGCTCGGATCCGGCCCCAGACACCCAACACACAAACAAAAACCCAGCCACGTGAACCTGGGCAAGTCACCCAACCCCAATTGCCCTCCAAAAAAAAATAATCATCCCTTCCCATCAAATTCAACCTGTGCCCTCTATCCATGTATACCTGTGAACATATGCCATGTACCCTTCTTCAATTATTTTCATAATGAGAAAGGTTTCATCAAACACAGTTATTGTTTTTCCATGTAGGAATGTAAATAGTCCAACTTTGATAAGTTCCTTTTGATTTCTTTTCCTTGATTACCTCCTCAAGCATCTCTTGCTTCTTGTGTCTGAATGTCAAATTTTCTATTCAACTCTGGTTTTTTCATCAAGAATGCTTGAAAGTCCTCTATTCCACTGAATGACCATATTTTCCCCTGAAACAAGATGCTCAGTTTTGCTGGGTAGGTGACCCTTGGGTTCATTCCCAGCTCTTTTGCCCTCTGGAATATCATATTCCATGCCCTTCGATCCCTCAATGTAGAAGCTGCCAGGTCCTGGGCTATTCTGATTGTGTTTCCACAATATTGAAATTGTTTCTTCCTGGCTGCTTGTAGTATTTTCTCCTTGATCTGGGGATTCTGGAACCTGGCTATAATATTCCTGGGAGTTTTCTTTGGGGGATCTTTTTCAGGAGGTGATCTGTGGATTCTTTCAACCTCTGTTTTGCCCTCTGGGTCTAAAACATCAGGGCAATTTTCCTTGAGAATTTCTTGAAGGATGATTTCTAGGTTCTTTCTTTGATCATGGCTTTCAGGTAGTCCAATAATTTTTAAATTATCTCTCCTGGATCTATTTTCCAGGTCAGTGGTTTTTCCCATGAGATATTTCACATTGCCTTCTATTCTTTCATTTGCTTGGATCTGTTTAATAGTATCTTGATTTCACATAAAGTCACTAGCTTCCATTTGCTCCAGTCTAACCCTGAAGGAATGAATCTTTTCAGTGAGCTTTTGAGATTCTTTTTCCATCTGGTAAATTTGGCTTTTTAAGGCATTATTCTCCTCATTGCATTTCTGAGCCTCTTTTGCCATTTGAGTTAGTCTATGTTTTAAGGTGTTATTTTCCTCAGTCAGACTGTTGACTGTCATTTCATACTTTTCTTGCATCTTTTTCATTTCTCTTCCCAAATTTTCCCCCACTTCTCTTATCTGCTTCTTAAGGTCCTCTATGGCCTGTAGCCAGCTTGTATTTTCATTAGGGGCTTTTGGTGCAGGAGTTCTGACCTCACAATCCTCCTCCATGCTTTGAGCCTCTTTGCCCCTAAAATAGGAGTCCAATATTGAACTTTCCTTTTTGTTTCATTTGCCTAGGCATATTGCCACTTAATTACTTGATTTTGGGGGCTTGTTGCCACAGTAGGACTCTGCCACCAGACAGGGGAGCTTCCACCCAAACATGGGGTCTTCACAACTTCTGCCAGTTGGGTGGCCTCTGTAAAGCCTCCACCCACTCTGGCAAGTTGGATACCCACCCCAAACTTCCCCCCCCGAGACCACAATCCAGATCCAGGCAGTTTAAAGCAAAAGCGATTAACCCCCAGACTGATTGCTGAATCTTCCTACAGTTTGCAGAGCAGGAGCTAGACCCACTACTGACGCTGCAAAATGGCTTCTGTGCAGCTGTTTCTTCAGTAGCTTTTTGTCCCCAGGGGAGGAAGCCATGTGTTCCCCAAATACTGGTCCCAAAGTCCATAGGGCACTAACCTCTCACTTTGTCCTAGGCATATCTGTGCTGATAATTCTGGAATCGCCACAATTGCTGGTGTTCTCGGGTTCCACCAGCCAGCTGAAGGCCCGGCTGCCCTGGGGCTAAAACCGAGGACCTGGGCTCGGCTCTGAACACTGCGCTGTCCCAGCGAGCTGTGCTGCCTGCTCTCAGAGCACTGCGCTGGCCGCTCCCTGCAGGGCTGCTGGGCTGTCCTCAGCAGGAGGTTAGCTTCTCTGTGCCGTTCTGTGGGTGCTGTGGCTCCAGAAGTTGTTCGGAGCTCCCTTTCACATTGTTTGCAATTTGTGTGGGGCAGAGCACATTGTAAATGCTGTTTCTACTCCTGCAATTTTGATTTTAAGAGAATTATTCATTTTGTCTTCTATCTCTCTCATTTGGTTTTCAAAATTCCTTTTGATCCGTCTAGGAAAGCTTTTTGTGTTTGAGACCAGTTCCCTGTTGATGCTTCAGCTATGGATGTGGAGTTACCACTGTCTCCATCCTCCCTCTGAAGATAATAGGACTCCAGGGTCTTGGTCATTGCACTTGGCTTTCTACCCATTTTGAGGCAGGGCCCTAGCCACACCTTTCCTCTAGAGTTCCCAAGCCTTTATTGTTTAGGGTTTTGCCCTGGGGCAATAATTACTTTGTTTGGGGGGGGGGGGGTGGAGTAGCTAGGATTCACTCTGCCATCCTGGTCCCTGTAGGTCCAGATAGGGGCTTTTTACATTTCTGGTCTATGGATTAGTAGTCCCAGGAGTATTTGCTGCCCCTGCCAAGAGCCCTGCATTTGATTCTTACCCTGCTCTGTCTAGTCCCAGCCCTGTGTTGATAGGCCAGGTAATGGTCCTTGTAGTTGGTGGGATGACTTGCCACCATGTTGATCAGGCTTTGTCCCGGCCTACCTATCTTTGCTCTATTCACTGTACCACCTAGCTTAGCTTTCCCTCCCTCAATTATTTTCTTCATTGAGTTTTTGTATCTTCTTTCCCATTTGGCCAATTCTATTTTTAACGAGTTCTCTTCAGTGAATTTTTGTATATCTTTTTCTATTTTGGCAATTATACTTTTCAAGGAAGTCTTCTCTTCATTAGATTTTCATGCCTCTTTGGTCCATTCTGTTTTTTAAGGTTTTATTTTCTTCAGTATTTTTGAATACTTCCTTTACCAAGCTGTTGATTCATTTTTTCATGATTTGCATCATTCTCATTTCTCTTCCCAATTTTTCCTCCATCTCTCTTGCTTGATTTTTAAAATGCTTTTTGAGCTCTTCCATGGCCTAAGGCCAATTCCTATTTCTTTGAGGCATTAGATGCAGGAATCCTGATATTTTTGCCTTCTTCTAAGTATGTATTTTCTTCATCTGTGTCACTATAGTAATTTTCTATACTCAGAATTTATTTTGTGTGGCTGTTTCAGTGGTAATTCTGGGTACCTGTAAGTTTTCACTTCTTCCAAGGTGGTATGATCGAGGGTGAGGTGTGTTTACTACTCTCCTGTACTGTACACTGGCTTGTAAGTGACCATAAGTATTCTTTTCAGTCCTGGAATTGTGATCCTGCTTCCTTGTGGTTACAAGTTCTGCTGCATTAGTGTTTCTCCTTGCACTAGGACTAAGACCCAGGACTGTGACCCAGATACAAGTTTAGGCAATGCAACAGATGCAACTGTTCAAGCCAGTAAAGGGATCTCTGTAAATTTCTTTCTGACCCATTGTCTAAAGCCCTTACTCTCTGTGGGTTGAGAGGTCTGGAAACTGCCACTACCACCATTGATTCAGTTTTCCCAAGACTTGCTTTTGATTTACTGGGGCTCCATATGTACTTTTGTCACATGTGCTGGTCTGCATTCCTCTCTCATCCTTGGGCTGGAAAATTGTTTTGCTCTGCCTTTTTGTGGGTTCTGCCATTATGGAATTTGTTTAGATTCATTATTTAAAAGTATTTGGAGGGGTTTAGGGGAGAGGTCAGGCAAGTCCCTGCTTTTACCCTGTCATCTTGGCTCTATCTATCTTTGTTCCCTTCTTATTTAGGTTTTTCATATCACCTTCTTTTACTTCACAAAATGTATTCCCATCTTTTTGTCTATTTATTGATTTTTAATCTCTCTGGGGTTTTTTTGTAAGATTTTTTCTTGTATTGAATTATTTCCTATTTTTTTATCTGTCATTCTTTTACTTTATTTGGCATGTTTCTTGTTATATTGTGAGATGGAGGAGAACTACTAGGCTTAGATATAATCTCTGATTTAGCCATCTTGCCAGATATCTATATCATGTACTTTTTTTTTGCCTTTTGGAAGGCAATTGGGGTTAAGTGACTTGCCCAAGGTCACATGGCTAGGTTTTGTGTTAATTGTCTGAGGCCAGATTTGAACTCAGGTCTTCATGACTCCAGGGCTGGTGCTCTATTCACTGAGCCACCTAGCCACCCTTCATATACTTTCTTACATACTGCTATAAATCCCGGGGGGGGGGGTGCAGATGAGAGTGGGGGGAGTCAACTCCTTATCTAGATAATAAACACTTCAAATAAATGAACTCTACTTTTATTTCCCAACTCCTTCTATGACACTTAGCATCATGAAATAATAGCATATGGTATATGCTGTAAAAAAAAACACTTATTAAATTAAATTGAAATGAAACATCTCAATAATCCAAGCCCTAAATAACAAAGTCTTAACTATCTTTTTTTGAATTTTGTTGAGAAAAAACTAGTCTGTTTATGCTTTGCTGAACTATTTAAAATAGTCCCCTATTCATTGCATCCAAGCTAGTCACCCCTAGCCTAATCTCAGTAATCACATACATACTGTAAATCTCTCTGCTTGACCTTAATTTAATGAAAAACATATGGAAAGTAGGACAGACTATTGGCTGCAGCATTTGGTCCAAGGGCGCAATCTGCATTCGAACTCCCATTTCTCTGCCTCTGTGTATATCACATCTCAAAGGCGTGGTGCTAGAGAAGCAAAATGTTCATTTATGTGCAAATGACCCTCAAAATGCTTCCTCAGATGCTATATTGAACTGCCCTTTGGTGTTCCAAGTTAACACCCCACACTCTTTCTTATGCTCCAACAAGCACAATATAATGTATTTTTTTTCTGACTGGGACTGAGTTATCATAGCTTTCAAATCTATTTTAATATACATTTTCCTGTTTTATTATGTTTGGAGAGTATAGCTGAAAGTGTATTTAAAAGTAAGTTTTCTAGCTTGAAGGAAAAAGTAGTCTGGTTTGGTTTTTTGTATTTGCTTGCTACAACTTACTATCCTCTGGCCTGGGAATCTTATTTAGAATAACTCACTATCTTTACCCCAAATTATCATATTAATATAGCCCTATTAAGATATTGTATGCAAACTCTGAATGTAAAAGGTCAATGATCCATTGTGAATGCATATTTAAACTGCTAGATGCCTGTTGACATCTCTTTATTTATTAATCTTCTCTAAAATATAGCCATTCTTCCTGTCAAGCTCTCAAATTAAATTATATTAAATCATTCATTTCTTTTTGGCCTTTATCACCACTAGTCTAGGATAATTCACATAATGCAGTATCCTAACATTCTAATACTCTTACTAACTTAATACCATATGTATGTGTGTGTGTCTATATATATAGACACACACATATGTGTGTGTATATATATATATGTATACACACACACACACACACATATATATATATATATATATATATATATATAAAATCTGTAGCAACTTCAGCTAATCTATCACTTAAAAAAAAGTTGATACTAATTAATTTTAGGCACCACTTACTATATGAAGCCTTTCTTGATCTTCCCATTTTAGTCCCCACAAAAATTATTTTGTAAATTCTTTGTATGTATTAAAAGATACATAAGTTATTTGGGTACAAGAATTATTTTAATTTTGTCTTTATATCTCCTAAGCTGGGAGAGAGCTTGGCATATAATAGACACTTAATAAATGCTTATCATATTAAATGGAATTGAATAGATTCAAGGACACCAAAATCTAATTGGGCATGAACAAAATGCATCTTTAGTGGAAAACAAAGTATTTCTTTTTAGAGAAATGCAATAATGGAAATAATAATAAAATGCTACTCCTAGTCAACATTTGAAACAGAATAAGTGAAAAACAAAGAAAAATAAGAGTAATTCTCCCTAGAGAAGGAAATTAACTAGAGTGAAAATTTTAGTTCTTCTTTCTCTGGCAAAAGATCAATGGCCTTCAATGACTGACAAAATAACCCAGGTGTGGATTTTTGTGGCCTTTTATGTGACAGATGTGGAATCCAGGTCTCAGATTTGAGTCTAATGTGAAGCAGAGCAAGAGAAGCAATGACCCAAGCAGCACTTCTCATCCTAACTGACACACTTGAGAAAGCACCAAGATCTTCTTAAAGCAATGAACTGGAACCACTTGCTTAAGGGTACCCTTGCTCAAACTGTCAAAACAGACCACAAAAGAAAAGCCAAAAATTCAATTATTGGCAAATAATATCAAAACATGCATCATGAAAGTAATATCATAATGGTTAGCAATTAATTTTAATAGCTTCTTTGTAGTCTTATGCCAATATTAGACTGAATCATCCAAATTAATTGTAATAGTATGGTGTGACAATTATAATGTACCAATAAAGTAATGGGTTAATTTAATAATGATGCAGAATGTCAAAAAGTCCTTCTAGGGCACATCGGTTTTATATCCCATCTACTCACTGATGAAGTAGTTCTTCAGCTCTGACAAAGGGACAGATCAATAACCCAAGACTTATCTCATGTAGCCCCTTGAACATCTCCAGTGGCTGTAATAATAGTTGAGACCTTCTAGTGTCCATTTTCCTTTTAGTTAATTTAAATTCTCTTTGTTATAACTTTAGCCTACAATTCTATGTTTTGTCTTTATTGACTAATACTATGATTGCTCCTTATCCTCTTCATAACATCCCTTTATAGACTTGAAGCATTATCATTTCTCCTTTTAGTCTTGTTTTCTTTATCTAAACAAGGACATCTCCTCTAAACTCAATTCACATTTTCCAAACTTTTATGGACTTCTCAATTTAATCTGAATCCAGTGGTGAATTTATAGCTTTTCCCCTCCTCCTTAAGTTATGCTATTCCAAACTTGTGATTAGAATCTATCATAAAAAATTCGAATTCAAATATGAATTTGTCATCCGTCCTTTATTTTCTTTTTGTTATTAATTAATTTAGTTTTAGTTTTCAGCAATCACTTCCATAAGATTTTGAGTTCTAAATCTTCTCCCCTTCCCATCCCTTTTATTTCCCCAAGACAGCATGCAATCTGATATAGGCTTTACAAATGTTTGAATTCTATTTTCTAAGAGGAAAAACGACATAAAAAGGGATGTCTTAACTCATGTGTGAATTGGATTTAAGTGAGGCAGAAGTGTCTGAAGTTTGATCAGCCTCACTCTTTCTTCAGATCTTCCAAGTTAGGGTGACTGCAGATAGCTCAGGATATAGTGGATAACCTTGATGTCTATAATGTTTGACCAGGCTCCAAGCATTCCATAGTGTCTGCTTCAGCCACTTTCATGGCTGTTGGATCAAATTAGTCCCATTCACCCATTTCACCAGGGAAGGCTTCACATACTTGGGGTAGACATCCTCCTAACTTACAGATGGTTTGAGGCCTAGCAGTTACCCTCAATCTGGTTTAGACTGTCCACTAAGACAGTTTTACTGAGGTGTGGCCACTGCACATTCTACAACTATTTGGAGATAAAGGCATTGATTGACCAAATGATAGTTAAATCTCATCTTTTAACAAACAGAAAAACTGGAGTTCAAAGATATTAAATGATTTATCCTACATCATACTAGTTGTGACAGAGTCAAACTACAAATACATGTCTTGTCTTCTAAATAACAAAGCAATGTGTTATCAGATGCTAACATAAAATTATGATGTTTCATGACTGAAACCCTTGGAATTCTGGATAACAAATGGAGGGAAGTAATTATTGCTCTTGTTTTATGGAAAGACTAATGTCCTGAAATTAGCACTGACTATTAGAGGGTAAGATTGAATAGATGTACATCCATGCATGCATGTACATATAGGGATGTGTGTGACAAGTGACAGGGGAGGGGAGGTAAGGACAGAAAAACAATATACTTACTTTTTTTAAACAAAGATAGAAGTAAAATTGAAAATTATTGAAATACCTAAGATTTGAACAAAAGTAGCTAGTATGATGGAGGCATGTGATACCCCAATATTCTCTTTTTTTCCTCCCTGATTCAATCCTTGTGCTCCTCACTTACCCATTCTCTAACTCATCTCTCCCTCTCTTCTTTCCCCATCCCACTGTTTTCTACTTCTCCTCTCCCTCTTTTCCCCTGCACCTCAATCATTTAAAGTATTAATAGTCCCTGAATTTTGGTACTGTTTTGCACTTTTGTAAATATAAAAAAGGTACCGATAATCAGAGCTATTGAGCTTGAAGAGAACTCAGATGCCTTTCATTTTACAGAATAAACTTAGACCAAGAGAAGTTAAATAATTTGTCTATTGTCACAGAGGTGGGAAGCAGCAGAGCAAGGATTTGGACCTAGAACCTTTGATAACAGAGCTTATGTTCTTTTTCTTGTACTATGTAACTTCTCAGATAATAATATTAATAATGTTTAATACAATTTTATTATAATCATTATGTAATTATACAAATAATCACATTATACTATCTTATAATTTTAAAGAATACCATATGTAATAGAAAATGAGTCATTATTTTATATTTATGTAATATGAATTATTTGTATTATAATAATTTGAATAATATATTAGAATTACATAAAATAATAATTATATTAGTATAACATATTGTTAAAATACTTATATTGTGTTATATTTATTTAATATAATTACTTAAACTATAATATTACAATGTATTCCTATTCTTATTGTTATTACAGTTGTGGATTATAAAATACTCTACATAGAGTATCCTTTCATCTCTAAATCTAACTCTGCCAAATGAAGACTTTTGAACTTACACATGCCAGTCCAATGAGAACTGATTTTGGAGTCAGAAGCCCTGGCTTCCAGAGCCAACTCTGAGAAACTGGAGTTACTCACTGATTCAGGGCAAGACACTTAATATCTGTTTCACAATTTCTCCTTCTATAAAATAAGGATAATAGTGGTATAGAAATGACAGCTATAATTTATTATACATGTTTTCTTGATGCCCTTTGTTTTACCATTGTAAGCAGCTGTTATATACAGGGTGTCCTTAATAGTGAAGATTTAAGCTTATAGCTTAAACATATGTGTATATGTATGAGTTTAAAGCTTATACATGTTTACATATATCTATGTATATATAGGGTGTCTACATAAAGGTCATTATATATGTATATGTGTGTATCTATATAGACATATATTTTATATGTTATGTTATAACATATAATATTATCTGTACTATATTATTCTATATTATTTCACTTTTTAATAAATTTGTTATTCCAGAGGATCAATGATGAAACATGGCAAAAGAATTACACATATATATTTTATTTATATATGTGCATGCACACACATATGTAAATTTTATTTTCAGTCATTGAAAGTACATTTTGTTCTGATACTTACCACAGTACTTCTCGTATAGTAGGTACTCAATAAATGTTTATTGATTGATTCATTTAACCATATTTGTTAGAAGAAATTTGTTTTTCTTTTTTTAATGGGTTCGGCAAGAGAGAAAACTAATTTATTTAAACTTATTTATTTAAATTTAATATTTTAATTATTGTTTGACATTTTAATATTATCTTTTAAAATATTTATTAACATATTATATATTATTAATATTTATTATTAACATATTATATAATGTATTATTAATAGCATATTGTATATAGTATATTATTAATATTTATTATTAACATATTATATTTTATTATTTATTATTTTTAAATATTTGATTATTTTGACTAATTTATTTATTTATTTAAATTTGAAATTTGAAACTAAATTTGAAAAAAAAAAAAACCAGAGAGGTAAGAGGTCTTCTCACATATTGTATTCACTTTCAGATGATACCACTATACAGTTTTTTTTTTTTTTGAAGGGGGGAAGGCTAGGAAATTGGGGTTAAATGACTTGCCAAAGGTCACATGGCTAGTAAGTGTTAAGTGTCTAGGCTGGATTTGACCTCAGATCCTCCTGACTCCAGGTCCAGTGCTCTATTCACTGCACCACCTAGCTGTCCCTACACAATTTTACTTAACTGTTTTACTTACCTAACAGAGGCCAATCACCCAATGGTGGTGATCTATACATGTTTGAAATATAAAAATAAAAACATCAATAAATCTGTTTTCTTAAAAAAGCAAATTAAATGAAGGCATATATCATATAGGATTATCTTCTTTGTAACATTACTTGCAAATGTCTTTCTATGGTATTCTAATATCCTCATCAAGAATAGACATTTAGTTCCTCCAGCAGTATGTTGACTCATTGTTCATTTAACAATGAACCAACATTTAGAGTGCGAACAGCCCAGTTAGTGTTTATAGATGATCTAAAAACTATGTGATATTTATCATGTTCTGCCCCTGCAGAGGCAGAAGTGGGCAACATAAGACTGAAGGTCATTTTGTAGTTTCTTTTGTTTCATACATTACCATGGCCAAAGCTTCATCAACCAGGGGCCAGGCTACTATTACAGGATCAAAGATTAAGAACCAAAAGGTACCTTAGAGGCTAGATAGGATAGTCTCATTTTAAATATGGGGCATCTGAAGACTTAACACCTTCCCTATGAGATTACCTTCCATTTACATTTTATATACCTTCTATGTACATAATTAATTTGTATGTATGTCCTCCATTAGAATGTAATGGTCCTCGAGGGCAGCAACAATGTTTTTTTCTGTTGTTTTGTTTTTGCTTTTCTTTGTATCTTCAGTATTTAAAATAGTATTTGGCATACAATAAATAATTCATAAATGCTTGTTGACAGACTAGCTAAAAATTCATAAAGGTTAAGTGGCTTGTACAAGGTCATGCAGTTTTAGAGTCGGAACCTAGGTCTTTCAACTACAGAGCAAGAAGTCTTTCCTGGAGGTCTCCTCTCTGAAAGTTGCTGAGGACTTGGAGAGCAAGCACTGGATTCCTGTAGCAGAAACCTTCAGAACTGGAGCCTGCCAGTGAACACAGATCTGTTTGGCAGATTTACCTTTTGTATTTTCCTTCTCCCTCCCTGACTGCTGTTTCTGTCTGACAGACAGTGTTTTTTAGTGCAGAAAGATCTGGAGAGCACTGAGGCAGAAGAATTGAATTTAAATTCCAGCTTCCAAAACTTCTGAATCTGTGTGACTTGGGGTAAATCAGTTACTCTCCATTGTTCTCAGTTTCTTAATTTTGTAAAGTCAGCACCTGCAGCAATTAATATCATAATCTCATAAGGAAAGTGCTGCTAGGTATATGCTCTCATACAAAATTGTTGATGTTTATGCTTATTATTTAAAAAATAAAAAGCAAACCAAAAAAGTTGATTTGGTACTATTTAATAGAAATTAAAGTTGTTTCTGTGAACTCACTACCTCATTTGCCTACTTCATAATTTATTAGAGAAGGTAGCACAAAGATTATATATCACATCAAATAGATCTGGTTTAACTTGGTTGTAAATTGTATTTGATTGCAACAGCTTTTTCATGCTCTATCTTCATGATAATCTTCTTACAATGTTAAAATGAAATAGAAGAAACACTGGTCATAATGGTAGCTTACCCATAATTATGAAAATGTATATTTCTTTCCCCCAAGAGATTTAAAATATATGCCTATTTTATAATGTTTACTAGGCCAACCTTATCTACCTGACAAGACTTATAAGCAGCCTGATGGATGAATTCCTTTAAAGAAATATAAAGCAACCTCATTTTCATCCTTTTTTTAACCTAACAATATGCATCAGAAATCTGGCAGAAGCTTCTGTCAAATTGAACTATTGAACTTGGGGTGCTAAAAGTCCCTCCCCGGGCAAGAGATTTAAATCATTTTCAAAGTTAATTTCCTGCTCCCAGATGGAGAACAAATCCAATCGGGTTTACTTCATTCTTCTGATGAACAGGAAAATGTCAGTTGCATACTCAAAGGGAGAGATTCTAGGAGCAGGCAGTCTGCAGGCATACAATATAGCAGACAAAGAAGGTGATTCTTAATTCTAATGGATGGGCTTATTCTGAATCTGAATGCAGATTTCAATTTAATCTAGTCAAGTTTCTAAGTCTCTCCTTCCAGCCTATTTCTTTTCAGAGATTATGCCCTGTTTACAAGTGGCAATAAACATGTGTATCTCTAAAATCATATTCATTTTAAAGGAAGAAAAGCCTTTTCCTGGATCACAGAGGGCGTTTGAATAACATGCTTGAGCTTTCTCAGAGTGAAATGAGGTTGGGGCCTTTCAAAGCACATTAGAACTTGGGGCATTGACAGGAACTTGCCCTATCTCTGTTCTAGCTTAAAAATAAGACAGGGCAAGTTAACGTTTGAATTATTGCATAATAGAACTATGGAAAGAAAGAAATAACCAGGGTTCATATTCTTCATTTAAGCCATTCGAATCTATTTAAAGCCATGTTTCTATAGACTGTTTAGAAGGGATTCACATCAGCTGTCAGGTAGACATCGAGTTCTTACATCTCTCAATTGTGTTCTTTCCAAGTAACAAAACTGTATCCAGCATAGTAGCAGATAAAACATTAGGGCTCCTTGGAGCAGGTTAACACAGGCTGGGCATTTCTCTCCTTTTAAGCTACCACATGTAGCTTTGCTGTTGAAGAAAAACAAAACAGTATGTTAGACTCTGACATATCAGTGATTTTCTCAAGTAACCAATTCCCCCTCATCTTTGCTTTAAGTGGAAATTTATCATCAAAATCAACAGTGCAAAGAAATTATTTTGGAGAGGTTTGCAATGGACTTAGAGAACTGTATTCTAAAACTATTATCTCATTTAGTAGGGAGGAAGATGGCTGGACTGGTGCATCTCATGGTAAAAAGAAAGAAAAAGGAAGGGAGGGAGAAGGAGGAGGAAGGGAGAGAAAGGGTGGGGAAGGAGAAAGAGAGGAGAGGAAGAGGGAAAGAGGGAGATGGAGACGTATTGTTCTTATCAAGGTAAGGAATGAACTTTTGAAATTAAAATAATGAAGCAGCAAGGCATATTGAGTAGTGATGAATTTGGAATCATGAAGAACTGAAGTTCAAATACCATCCCTGACCCTTACTCTCTATGGGACCATGGATGTTGTCAGATCCTTTCGCGGGGCCTTCGGGACGCCACCTGGCGGGGAGCGCCGAGCAGAACAAAGCACACTTACACAGCAGCTCAGGGGGCAACTCCAACTTTATTTCCTGCTCTTCTACATATATAGCCTATCCTAGGCAAGCACTTTCCATTTTGGCTCTTGGCCAATTACAACACTTTTTGCCTTTTAAGGTCAAGCACACCTTAACCCCTGGGACTCTTATCTCGAGATTTCTACCTGGAGCAGGGATATTCCTTGTGGGCCCAGATGTGCATCGCTCCTTAGAACAAGGCGGGGTCAGCTGGGGGCCTAGCAGTACCTCAAGTGCCTAGAGGGTTAATGGGGGCGAGAGGCCTTGCCATCATCGCCTAAGCCCGGAGGCAGTGCTGTCACGAGTCCAGAGACCTCTCAAGGGCACTGAGGTAAATCCTCGTTGGCTCTCCCACATATCCCCCTTCCTTTTTAATAGAAGTGGAAAGGGCCTTTACGGCCAACAAGGTGTCTTGGCGGGTATGCACAAGCTTACGGCTTAGGGCCCTAAATGCCCAAACAGTCAGGAGAAGAAACACTCAGAAGAGTCCTAGGGTTGAGGCAAGGGAGGGAAAACCATGAAGTGAACTCATGGAAGAGATCATTAAAAAAGGAACTGGAGAGAGTAGGGGCAAGATAGCAAAGGTAAAATTGGCCAATTCTTCACTCAGCCGGGCATCCCAGGGCCCAGAGATCCAATCACTGAGTTGCTTAATGGCAAGCGAAACATTTGCCTAAGCTAAAAATGTTTATAGATAGTTTTGTGAAGGATTCATAAGTAGCTTATTGTTTCAAGCAGAGATAAACAGTTCATGAGTTGTTGCTGGACAGAGTGCTGGCAGGGGGAAGGGGCAGAGTCAATGCCCTGAGGTTGGGGGGGGGGTGGAAATGTGATTGTACAGACTGGTTTTACAAATTGATTTTACAGACATAGATCCTAAAGCACCCCGTTTACAAACTGATGTTACAGATTGATACTACAGACATATATACATTCCAAGGACCCCATCATTTCCCCCTTAAACAGATGGACCCAAAATTGTTTGGGGACAAGGGGCGATGGTCTCAGCTTCCCGAACTGCTTCTCACTGGGAAGGGGCATAGAGCTGTCCCTGCCTCACAGGATTCCATCATTCAAGGGGTGGGGTCCATGGCCAATGTCCAGAATCTGGCCCATGCTAGATCCAAGGGGTGATGAGTAGTAGTTTCGGGTAACCGTTGGTACTCAGTCTGAGCAGTCATCTGCAGATGGAAAGCACTGAGCCTAGAAGAGATAAACCTAGCAAGGAGGCTAGAGCCAAGAGCCAAAAATAAGTAAGAGAAATTTGACCAGAAGTGGGGTGAGGATGGGCTAGCATAAGCCACTACTCAGACTATTTCACTTTCCTTCATATTTCTACATACTACATAGACAAGATAGCTCATAAGTCTTTATTCTTTTACTAACATAACTGTACTGCCTTTAACAAAAGAGGCTTCTGACTTGAACCTCACAGCTAAATGGTAGACATACATCCTTGTTTCACAAAGCTTGTTTATCCTCTGATTATATTCACTCTGGGAGAAAGAGACACTTCAGAAATTGAATCTTGTACATGTACATTCAGTTACAAATGTTAACTTTTGCTTAGATAATGGAATAACTACAAATTCAGATCAAAACAGCAAGATCTCTTTTGATTCACAACTCATTACATTAGTTTAGCAATAAATTTATCTTGCAAATGAAAGTTTTAATAGGCCTCTTAAAATTATGCTAGGGATTTGAAAATTTCTTCTGAAAGTATTTTCCCTTCTTTTAAAACAGTTTCAAGATTTATAATTGATCACTAAACTTTTATGAATTAAGTTAGTTGAAAACTTTTAAAATGATCTTAAGCAATTTGCATACTTTCTGCACATGTTCCAATTCCAAATGAAAAATAATATTAGATTTTCCAGTAAGCTTACACGAAAGAACCCATATCTGTTACTGACTACTTGCTCTGATTATAGAAACTTGCTATAGAAGGAAAAAAGCAGGGACATGTGACATTCCAAATATGACAGGATAAAACATCCTTGACTCTGTTTAAATTCAGGTAAAGTCACAGATATCCAACCATGCATTATCTGTTCCATCTTATAGCTAGACTCAGGAATAGGTGGGAAACATTCCTTTTCAAAGGAATCCCATGGGTAAACTGAGCCAGGAGGGATCCCATCCCAGACAGAGGCTAAGATTGTCCCTTCGGCCTTTACCAAATGTAGACTTCCACCTATCAGCAGTACAGGATCACATTCCCTCTGAGTAGCTTGTGGCATTTTCTCCGAGATACTGATTTAATGCAGACAACTATACCCAAATTCAAACTCAAAATAAAATTTAGTTCTGGTCCCAAGTGCCTTTTACCTTAAACAACAAGCTTCACCGATCACAGCTTAGAGCTAGTTATTTTAATTTTCATGGAGCTACACTAAGCAATGAAGATTTATCAGGTCTCACAAATGTAAAGAATTCCATTTACCATCTTTCCTTCTGA
Organism: Gymnobelideus leadbeateri; assembly: GCA_011680675.1. Taxonomy (NCBI): domain Eukaryota; kingdom Metazoa; phylum Chordata; class Mammalia; order Diprotodontia; family Petauridae; genus Gymnobelideus; species Gymnobelideus leadbeateri. The sequence goes on from WOXC01006232.1 coordinate 82,180, forward strand.
AATCTAAATGCCAATTGATAGAAATCCTTCTAATCTTTGCAACTTCTTATCAAGTTAGGTTCATTTAAAACTACACTTAAACAAGTTCCTTTCACAGGCTGAAAGACCTGGCCTAATAGAGATAGTTTTTTTGGGGAATTTGGCAGTTTTACAACATAAGGAAAATTTATATGAATTCTAAGGAGGAGAGACTGGGGGAAGGGCTAATAATGATGCCCCTGCTTAGCCAATTCTCATACATGCAGGAGGACTGTTCTGAATGGGCAGAACTAGTCAGAATAAAGTTTTCATCCAATCTCCCCCTTTCCACATACAGTAATCAATTGACAATTTTAGATTTTAACATTAAAACAGTAGCCAAAATAACTTAGTTAACAATCTTACAAGTTTTAAACAGTCTTAACTGAAACTTCCTTTTAAACAAAGACAGACTTGGAAGCTTTTGATTTCCCAAATTACAATACTCCAAGACTTTAAGAAAACTGCTTCTTATACAGCATAGATAATACAACTTTTTACCAGTAACAATATCATAAACAATTATCATGTTCTTAAATTTGAACTTTGAAATAAAAACAAATGAATTATCAATCTGGTGACTTTAAAAATCAAGTTTTTGAAGTTACACAGAACTAAAATTTTCTTGATGCCACATACCCAATCAACTTATCACTAGAAATCAATTCTTATCTTTAGCATCAAATTAGGAGTGACACTTTTTACCTCTCATATGAATTTAATTGACTTATAGTTTTATTCTAATACACAGATTTTTCTTCTTTTAGGTGAGGCAGGAAATAGTTATATTTTCGTCTGCCTGCCTCTTTGATTTGAGGGGAGAAGATTCCCTCATTATTTCTTATCGCCTTCTCCTCACTCCACTTGGCCAGAGTGGAATGAAGAGGAGATTTTCAAACTTTTAAAGATCTTAAAACTTCTGTTCACACTTCTCAATACCAAATACCATCTCTATCTTAACTTCCTACCCATGCTTCTTTCTTTGCTACATGTTTAAACTTTCTTGCTTTTCCTACAGTCTTAGACTTGCATTTATCATAAACCTTACATGATGTTAGATTACACACTCATTCACACAGACACACAAAAAAACAGAACAGAGAGAGAAACTGACAGGAACGTTCCAAAAGCTCACAGAGGATTGTTAGAAATCCCCAGGTACAAATCATATTTGCCTGGCTTCCAGATAGATGCTAATGGAGGCCAGGTAAGACTTGCTTTAAAATAATCTAGGCTCAGATCCCCAAATGTAGGGGGAAACACTGGCCCATCCTTCCTTCTTGGGGTCGTGAAGACCGAGTTGTTTTTGTTTTTTTTTCAACTGCTCAAGAGACATCCCAGGGGGGGAGTCTCGGGGTATGGAGAGAGAATGTCAGGCTTGACAAGATAGATGTTGGGAACCAAGGCCATCAGAGACACAGTGTGGGTATAATTGGCTAAGGAGTTACCCTATAGATAGGGTACTGGAGAAAAAGGGGGCAAAAGCGGGGGAAGGCGATATATGACCTGCTAATGAGGGGGGGCACCAACAACAACCAGCGCTGTGCAGAGTCCCGGGTTTCGGCACCATTTGTTGTTGGATTCTTTCGCGGGGCCTTCGGGACGCCACCTGGCGGGGAGCGCCGAGCAGAACAAAGCACACTTACACAGCAGCTCAGGGGGCAACTCCAACTTTATTTCCTGCTCTTCTACATATATAGCCTATCCTAGGCAAGCACTTTCCATTTTGGCTCTTGGCCAATTACAACACTTTTTGCCTTTTAAGGTCAAGCACACCTTAACCCCTGGGACTCTTATCTCGAGATTTCTACCTGGAGCAGGGATATTCCTTGTGGGCCCAGATGTGCATCGCTCCTTAGAACAAGGCGGGGTCAGCTGGGGGCCTAGCAGTACCTCAAGTGCCTAGAGGGTTAATGGGGGCAAGAGGCCTTGCCATCATCGCCTAAGCCCGGAGGCAGTGCTGTCACGGGTCCAGGGACCTCTCAAGGGCACTGAGGTAAATCCTCGTTGGCTCTCCCACACATGGACAAGTCACTTAACCTTTGTCTATCTTAGTTTCCTCCTCTGCAAAGTGGGGATTATAATACCTATAGTATACATACATATGTATGTATGCACATACTAATTTATACATAAGGATGGATATATATACACATAGATGTGTGTGCTTATATACATACATGGATGGATATATACATATATATGTGTGTGTGTTGTGTGTTTACATATATAATAAGAGAGATGTTGTGATGCTCAAGTAATATGATAATAAAATACTTTTCAAACCTTTAAGCACTAGATAAATGTCTGTTCTTATTAGCAACAACTGTTGTAAAAATAGTGAACCTTCAGGTATTTTTATTTTAAATATATATATATATATATCTTTTGTTTTATATCACCTTCATTTCCAAATATAGCCCACCTTTTTCCAGTGTCCAGTGGTCCATCTTTGAAACAAAGAATGAAAGAAGAAAGGGGAAAAGTAGTTCAGCAAGATCAACCTGAACACCAGCCAAATCTGATGGTCATTTCCATACCCGTAGTCATCTACTTCTTCAAAGAATAGAGAAAGCACACTTTTTCACCTCTTCCCCAGGCAGCCTTTCCTGTAAATCATGGATTGTTAACCTTTCTAGAGTCATGGATCCCTTTGGTAGTCTGGTGAAGCCTATAGACCCATTCTCAGAGTAATGCTTTTACATGCATAAAACAAAATAGAAAGGGTTACAAAGGAAATGAATTATATTGAAATATAATTATCAAAATGGTTTTGAAAAATAAATTTGCCAAATCCAGGTTAAGAAACTCCATTTTAAATGCCACTTCAGCAGTGTTTAAAGTAAGACTGGTGGTCATCCTTCAATGCCTTTTCCTAAGTGTGCTCAGCACAATCAGAAGTAAATTGTTTGTGCTTGATGGGTTAAGTTCCCATAATCAACTGCCATGGAAATGGACAGATCTTACATTGTGAATCAGCAGCTTCTGCTCTTCCACACAGTACTGAAGCCTCTTAACTGGGTCAGCTTGAGTTTAGGGATTAGAATGGGATATGAGCTTCACATTGGACTGCTTCCTCCATTGGAGTTAGACAACCAGAAGATTTCAATTGAAACTCTGCCTCCATCTCTCCTTAAAAGTTTCTTTCTTTCTAAGGAAGATTGAAAACAAGATGATTTTGCTCCTTTATTTTTCTTCTTCATTTCATTGGAAATGCTTTGCAATAGGAAAAACAAAACGAATCAAACAAAAAACTTCCTTGACAATGAGGACTATGCCATTTTCTCTTTGTATCATCAGCACCAAGCACAGTACCTAGTCCATAACAGGTACATAGTAAGTGTTTATGGAATTGAACTAAATCTGAGAGTTCAGAAATGTAACTACAACCGAAGATAAAGCTGTTGATACCTGTATCTTAAGTTTGATTAAAGGAACCATGGAGGGTAAAACAACATTACCTGCCTTCATCTTAGGAACAACTAAATTAATTTACTTTCAACAAATTAATATTGTTATATTACATAAATTAATTTATTAAGTGAATATTGTGTGCTAGGCATTATACTAAGTATTGGGGATACAATGAAAGGGGGAAAAGCCAACAACAAGAAGAGTCTTAGCTCTTAAGGAGCTCCCAGTCTAACACAAACAACTCTGAACAAACAAGATTCATACAAAATAAATTAGAGACCAGCTCATAAGGAAAGTACTAAGATTAAGAGTTTTCAGAAAACGCTTTTTGCAGAAGATGGAATTGCAACTGAGAGATGAAAGAAACCAAGAAATCTAGGAGGCAGAGATGAGAAGTGAGATTTTGGAGAATGGGGGACAGTCAGAACAACTGCCCAGAGTAGGGAGATAGAATATCTTGTGAAAGGAACCAGCAAGTAGGATAGTGTCACTGGATTACTGGATTAGAGTATCATAAGAGGGAGTAAAGTGTCAGAAAAATAGAAAAGGAGGAAGTAAATAGGTTATGAAGGGTTTTAAAAGCCAAAGGATTTTATATTTGATATTGTAAGTAATAGGGAACCACTAGACTTTATGGAATGGGGAGGGGGGAGACACGGTTAGGCTTAAGCTTTAAAAGATCATTTCATTTGATAGCTGAATGGAAGATGGATTGTAGTGATTGAAGACTTGAAGCAGGGAAACCAACCAGCAGGCTATTACAATAGGAAAGGCAAGAGGTTATAAGGGTTTACACAAGGGTACTGGCAGTATCAGAGCTGAAAAAGGAGAGGTGACCTACCTTACAAAGGTAGAATAGACAAGACTTGACAACTGTCATTCATTCCATGAATTAATGAGTATCTATTATGTGAAATACATTAGATCAAGTATTATAACAAAATAAAAGGTTAAATATAGCAGATTCTACTCCTGAGAGGTGGTGTTATCTCATATCAATCATTAAATCTAACTTCACAAGCTTAGAATCCTTTTGGTTCTGTGTTAACTAGTTGCATTATCTGGGATATATGTAATTTTCATATGCCTCTAATCTTCTGGATATAAAATGAGGCTAAAAATAATAATCTCCACAACAGAATTATGTTGAGAGTGAGATACATGGTGGAATATGGTGAGGTAAAGTTAAAATGATGGGGTGTTAGGAAACAGTGCAGCTTGCTCCCCTCCACAAACTCTGCCAGACCGATCTAGAGATGCACCAGACTGAATCCCATATGGAAAATCCAGAAAAAGTTATAGAGAATCTGGTGCAGGGCAGTAGAGAGACAGACAGAGAGAGGAGCCAGGAGCACTTTTCATAGACTACTCTAGTCACTGGGAGAGGCTGTGCACTCAGGCAAGAGGCCAAGGTCACCTTCAGACCCATACTGGGGGCTGTGTAGGGCACAAGTGAGAACTAGAAGCTTTGTCACCCACTACCCAGTTTCTGGTCATAGACCAATGGTAGAACTGCACAGGGAAGTGGCTCTCCTGGGTAGGGAGGCCCTGGGCGGTATATGAGAGAGGAGGAAGTTCAGAAGCCAGAACAACAGTGTGGTTAAAACCTCAATCTCAGAGCAAAGTTTCTTTCTAGCATCTAGCGCAGACTACAGAAGAATAACAGGGTGGGGGAAGTCTCAGACTCCCACAGAAGTCTATAATTCTTCCGGTTTTACAGCAGAGTTTTCTAGTTGGCTGATAGGGGCAGAGTTCATTGGCATTCTACTATTGCCCAGATTCTAATCTAGGTCAGGAATTCAGAGCTCAGATCAGGGGGTCAGAAACCAAACTTTGTCCTAGATCAGACCACTTTTTGAACCCTAAAAGTTTGTAGGTCCCTACACTTTCTCTGAGATCCTAGAATATCATAACATTCAATGCTCTCAAGAAAGCAGCAACAGGATGCACCCATACCTCTCCAGAAGTTCTGCAGAAACTAATTGTTTAGTTGTTTTCAGTCATGTCTGACTTGTCTTGACCTGATTTGAGGTTTTCTTGGCAAAGATACTGAAGTGATCTGCCATTTCTTTCTCTAATATATTTTACAGATGAAGAAACTGAGGCAAACAGGGTTAAGTGATTTGCCCAGTGTCACACTACTAGTGAGTGTCTGCGGTTAGATTTTCACTTAGTTCTTCATAACTTAAGGCCTGGCACTCTGTCTTCTCTACCACCTAGCCCTAACATCAAATCAGAAGTCAGGACATAAGACGGATGAACGGGCAAAGAAAAATAAAGAACGCTATCATAATGAGTTATTATAGTGGCAGAGACACTCAAGACAAACACAAAAGTAAAGAACGACTCAAAGAATGACTCATTTTTACAAAAAATGCTTCAGAGAAAAATATAGCTTGATTGCAAGCTTAACTAGAATCCCTGGAAAAGATAAAACAAGATTTGAAAAATAGAAGAATTGAAAAATGGTTTGTTTCTGTTGTTGTTGTTTTTTTGTAAATGGAATAACAAGTATTTGAATAAAAAATCTGAAAAAGCAGTAAGACCTAAGGAAGAAACGATTGGAAAACAATTTAATAACTTGGCATAAGATGTACAAAACTTTACCTAAGTAACAAACTCTCTGAAAATTAGAATGGCCCAAATAAATTCAAATAAATTCATGAAGCAACAAGAAATGTTAAAACAAAATCAAGAGGTTAAAAAACAGAAGAAAATGTAATGTATCTCATAGCAAAAACAATGAAGTTTAAAAATGGAAAAGGGGGTGGGGCAGCTAGGTAGCACAATGAGTAGAGCGTCGGCCCTAGAGTCAGAAGGACCTGAGTTCGGATCCGGCCTCAGACACTTAACACACACACAAACAAAAACCTAGCCATGTGATCTTGGGCACGATACTTAACCCCAATTGCCCTCCAAAAAGAAAAAAAAAAAAGGAAAAGGGAGAAAAAATTAAGATTCATTAGAGTAACTGAACTTCATGCCAAAAAAAAAGAGCCTAGACATTTTATTTCAAAAAATGTGGGAAGAAAATTGTCCATATCACCTGGAAACATAGCACAACATGGACATAGAAAGAATCCACCCACCATCTCCTAAAAGAAACCTCTATGTGAAAACTCCAACCTGCACAACAGCCAAAATCCAAAGCTTCCATGTAAAAGGAAAAAAAAATATTGCAAGCATCCAGGAAGAAATATTCAAGTATCAAAGAGCCACGAATCAAGATCATACTTGGTCTCACAGTGGAGAACTTGGAAGATGATGTTCCAGAAGAAAAGGATATGGGCTTATAGCCCAAAATAATTTACCCAACAAAACTGAATATAGTTCTACAGGAGAAAAACAAAACTTTTATGAAACAGAAGTCTTTCAAACATCCTACAAGAAAAGATCAGAGCTTCATAGAAACTTTGAAGTTCAAGTACAGGGATGATGAGAAATATAAAACAAGGTAAATATGGATGCCCAATGATATGGGTGATGTCTTTTGATTCTTGTTTAAATTGGATTTAAGTGAGGCAGAGTTACTCAAAGTCATCGGCCTCACTCTCTCCTCCAGAGTCAACACAGACCAGTGGCAAGAGACAATAAAGATGACTAATGACGGCTCAAGATGCAGTGGATGGCCTTGGCATCTTCAATATCTAACCTAAGCACTCCACAGCACTTGCTTCAGCTGCCTTCATGACCAATGGAATAAATTGTTCTCATTTGCCCATTTCATCAGGGGAAGTCTTCACATGCTTGAGTAGACACCCCCCTAACTCATCAATGGATTGGAGACCCCTTGATTATCCTCAGCCTGGTTTAGTCTGTCTGCTTACATGGTTTACTGGAGTGTGATCGCTGTGCAAGCTATAGCTTCTTGGAGTCACAGGTGAGAGTTGGGTGGAACCAGTGAACACCAATGGTAGAAAGTAGCCCTAAAAAAAGGACAGGTTAGTCATCATATCAGAGGTACTTCATTGAACACACCCTACACCCTGCACAATGATAAAGGGGTAAACAAGGATAAACTGCTTATGTTCAAACGATGAGGAAATTATATGCATGTCATCTCAAAACCACATCATCATCAGAAGTCATAGGGGGAATCTGGATTGACAAGGCCTTGGAATGGTTCTGTTATGTTCTGATGATCTTAAGAAAAGAATAGCAAAAGAGGGGAAGAGAAAAAATTTGGGGAGAAATGGTGAGAGGAAAGGTGAGAGGTAAGAGGAAATTATAATTAGGGTACGCAAGTAGACATCTATACAAACAAAGAGGAGGAAGACACAAGAGTAGTGACTGACATAGGTCTCACTCTCAGTTGAACTGATCAAAAGATGGGAAAATACATACATACAATTGGACCCAGAAATACATTTCACTAATCAGAAAACTAGGAGGGAAAGGGGAGAAGGGGGAGGGGAAATTTGAAGGAGGGTCGATTAACAGAGGAATTAGTCCTATGCAAAACAAATTCTAAGTGTGTACAAAAATATTTACACTTATTTTTGAGGTGGCAAAAATAAGAATCTGAGAGGGTGCCCATAAATTGGGAAACAAATGAATGTTATAGTATATAAATTTGATAGAATTCTATTTTTGCTGAATTCTTATCAATGTAATAAAAAAATTAAGATTTCAGAGGACTAATGATGAAAGGTGCTATCCATTTCCTGATAGAAGAGTAAAGGACTGAGAATGCAGTATATGAAAAATATTTTTAACCTGATCAATTGAGATATTGATTTTGATTGACAATACATGTTTGCTGTAATGGGTAATCGGTAATCACAAAGTTTGTGATTTGCCCAGGTTGTACAATTCATTATAGGCACTTTGATGAAGAGTATACAGTGTTGGACTTGGAATCAGAAGTTACAGGTTCAAGACCCAATTCTGTCACAACCTTCTCGAGTCTCAGTTTCCCAAACTATGAAATGACTAATGCTTACCATGCTTGTCTCACAGGATTACAGTAAAGATCAAATAAAAAGGAGATAATAAGAATAAAACAAGATTGTGAAACATATTCCATAAACACTGCAAAGCATTCTTTCAATCTGTTTTCTTTGTTATTGTTGTTAAAAGTTTTCCCTGTAGATATTTTATTTTAGTGGCATCATACACAGCAGGCACTTAATAAATGTTTGTTGGCTTTAACTGAATTTATAACATTGGCTTAGTTACCAAAAAAACTAAATGCCTAACACTCTTGAATTAAGAGTTCTAGATTTGGAATTGAAAGATGTGGGATCAGATCTTGCCTTTGACACTTATTCCTTGTTGGACCTTAATGTGTCATTTAATATATCTAGGCCTCAAGTTTTCACCCTCTGTAAAGGAGAGTAATATCTAAGGTCCCTCCTAGCTCTAGGTCATATTATCTTATGATTCCCTAACAGTAAAGTCTTGGTGAAATGCTTGTTGTGACATACAATTATCTAGGAAATAATTAGCATCAAAGGATGCTTAACAATTGATCTCTGTTCATTCCTAACCTTTTTTCATTCACCTGAAATCTGACTTGTTGATATGAGAGAGTGCTTGCTCATTAAAATAAGAGTTTTGTTTTTGTTTTGTTGAGGCTCCAACCACTAAGACTTAAGTGTCAGAGATAATTTATCGTAGGTCAGAGATTAGCATAATGATAGGTCACCTAAACCTGTAGGAGCACTGAAAGGGTGAAAGTGAATGGGTGTTAATACATGGCTATTAAATATTAGATGTTCAAGATTGTCTGGGGCATTCCTTGACATATCTCCATCTAGACAGACAGATAGCTAACTAGCTAGCTAGCTAGCAAGATAGATAGATGAATAGATAGATGGATAGAGATGAATGGATAGATGGATAGAGATCAATAGATATAGGTAACTATAACTATACTAGTACCATTAGACTAGCTATAGCTAGATAGATAGCTATGTAGAGAGAGAGAGAGAGAAAGAGAAAGAGGTGAGCTGTGAATGCTCAGAGAAAGGACAGCTGTTACATCATGAGTTGGTGTTTTCTTAGGTTATGCATCTCAGTGAAAAATATGTAATTGGGCAATTAGAATAAATCATTATGCATGAATTTCAATGAAAATAAAGAGGTTTAAATATGAAGATCAATCCAATGTATATTATTATTTAAGAAAGATACAGGAAATGAGATAAAATTTAAAGCAAGAATTAAAGAAATTTAACTTCCTTTGTCATGGTCCTGGCTGACTTCCATTATTTCTCTTTGACAGTTATTATCACCTTAACTTACAGTTGCTAACCTGCTCCTACCCTTCCCTTGAATCTGAATGCTCAGCAGCTCTAATCATACCCTGTAGTAGTAGATGATGTTTACACGCTGACCCAGATGCTCTTGTGCTTTGAGGCTTAAAGCATCAGAGAAAAGCAGATCGTTCCCTTAGGATTTGAGTCTTTGAGAACTGTTCACACCCTGTAGTTTATCTGCTGACCCAGCTGCTCTGGTGCTTTGAGGCTTGAAGTGTCAGAGGTAAGCATGAATAGACCACTTCAGATGTGGAAGAATTGTAACTTCTAGAATGCTGGAACCAAAAGTTTTCATTTTATTGATTGTTGTACTTAGGTTATCTCCCTATGCCCCTAGCTATTCATGCTGGGATAGATAAAAAGCCTTGTTTCCCAGGTGACCCATACCAATACTACCAGAATGATGGTGCTAGAATGTCTGGTCTCTTTGTAAATTTGTTATGTCAGGGTCCTCCCTCCTCAAAATTACTTTATATCTGTTTTATGTCTTCTTTCTATCCTCTGTTTGTGATAGCTTAATCAATATTACATAGGATCAAAGATTTAGAACGGCAAATGACCTCTTGGAGGTTACCCAGTTTAATATCCTCATTTCATGGATGAAAAAACTGAGGCTCATAGAGGTTGTTACTTGCTTAAAGTTACATAAATAGAAAGTGGCAAATAAAGGGTTCAAATGCTACTCTAAATCCAGCATTCTTTTTATCACACTATGGTGTCTTTAATTTTGTCATTTTTGTCAGAACTCCTCATATCAGTCTTGCTAAAATCTCTTTTTAAGAGCCTAAATCTTTTACCCCTTATCTAAATATCTTAAATCATTTTGGAAGGTATTTTTTGTTCAGTTGTTTTTCAGTTGTTTCATACTGTCCAAGATCCCATCTGGGGTTTTCTTGGCAAAGATACTTAGCATGATTTGTTACATTCTTCTCCAGCTCATTTTACAGATGAGGAACTGAAGCAAGCAGAGTTAAGTGACATATCCAAGGTCACACAGCTTGCAAGTGTCTGAAGGCAAATTTGAACTTAGGAAGATAAATCCTCTTCAGGCCTGGTATTTTATCCACTTCATCACCTAGCTAGCTGACTTTGGAAGGTATAAAACCCAGAAAAACATTGCAAGAAGTCTTTATTCAAAGCAATAGTTTTCCCACATGGGTAGTCATGCACTAGAGTATATCTGAGTTACTTTACAAATTCAGAGAATTTCTGTTACTCCAAAGAGACCCATGCTGAAGATTTTATTTCTTCAGGACTTCATAATCATCCCTTTCCAGCCAGTCCTTGGAGGCTCTTCATCAAAAGACTGACCACTGGTTAATGCATTCTTTGGCCACAATAACTCATGAAACTATTTAGTAAGGTTTGGAGGCCTTGTATTCTGAATCAGTGAAGGCAATACCCACAGTGAAAATAATCACAGATCTTTTATAGTCTTGAAGGAGATAAATGGTGTAGAAATAAATGAAGGAGGGATCACTTCAGTAGTTTACCTAAATAGAAAAGAAATTTATCTTCTGGAGAGGTGATGTGCCAGTGTAAGTGTCTTATAGAGACTACCCAGTAAGCATGTAAGCTGAAGACACGTTGCATAATAATGCTTGGATATTGGTTCACTTAGAAATTCAAGTTTTCAATTAAAAGGGAAAAAAGCAGAAAAGACTAAAATGTATCTCCTTAAAGATTAGCATCAAAGTTTGGGGGTATTGAGCTGGAAAATAGTACAACCACTATTTTATTCACATAATTAGTCAGTGATTAAACATGAGACTAGTTATAGCTATCATGAGTACCATTGGACTAGCAGAGTCTGTTTGGAAGAAAAGTGCTTTTTTTAGGGAGAAATTAATAGGACAAGAGGATATGTGTACCCTAGAGTAGATGGTGTTAAGTGGAGGGAGATAGAAGGACACTTTTGAAAGCTAAGAGGAACAGTATTAAAAATGATCTCAAGTTGAAACCATACGAAAGAACAAATAAAATTCTAGTAATTTAATAGAAGTAAAATTAAAGCCTGAACTAAAGTCCAAAATATCAAATCTATAAATACAAGATTGACTAGGCCTGGTTTTATTACTTTCATATGGAAAATGCTTGGTAGGGTCTCAGTTGATGCCAACTTCAGCAACAGTCAAGTGTATGATGTAGCTGTTAATAAATCTAATAAAAGCTTATTCTACTTTTATTAGATAATATAGAGCCCTTCATTGAACCTTGTTCTGATTCTTCATTGTGTCATGGAGGTAGCCATGGCATAAGGCTCATGAAAATGAAGGTCTGGTCCTACCAAGATGGGGAGTCTTCCAGAGGCTTCCAAAATAGATCAAGTGACAGAATATCATTTATGGACCAAATTACCACGGCTTAGAAAGGCAGGTCCCTTGCTTGAAGTTTGGCAATCAGATATTAAACTTTTTTCTTTTTTTTTGCATTTAACAACTCATTAAACTATCTATTAACATGTAGAAGGTTTCACAATACTCATTAGTAGAAGAAAAATACTGATGAAATCATAGGTCATTTTAATCCCTAAAGAAATATAATTATAAAGTGTAGAAACAATCTTACTATTCATAATCACATCTACAGAAATGTTGCCTGAATAAGAGAAACCTTGCAAAAATATAAGTACTTTGGAAGGCTGCCATTTAGAGAAGAGGTTGGACTCATTTTGCTTAGAAGCAGAGGGCAGAACTAAGATCAGTAAGAGGTAGACTTCAGCTGAAGGTGAGGAAGAAGGAGCACGGTGTAACATAATGAGCACTGAACAAGGAATCAAGAAGCCAAGATTTAAAACCTTGTCCTACTACTGCCTATGTATATAGCCCTGACAAATTATTTAAGTTTTGGAGGCTTTACTTTCCTCATCTGTAAAGTAAGGGAATTGAAATAGGTATTTTCAGATGTCTTTCAAATTTAAGCCCATAATTCCATAATAATTATAGTCCCCTTGAAGTTCAATGGACTGCCTTGGTAGGTAACAAATTATCTTTTTTTATCTTCTTTTTAGCGATACTTTCCAGGAGTTTTTGTTTTTTGTTTTTTTTTAAATATCACAATTGTTTTCAAAGACAGTCATTCCTCACCTTCCATTTGCTTCAGCAAGGATCCTTTGTAGCAAAGATTTTAAGAAAGAGGGGGGGAAAGCAGTTCAGTAAAGCCAATGAACACATCAACATGAGATTAAATGTAATATTACACTTCCGTAGTTTCCCACTTCTGCAAAGATATGAAAGAGGAACTTTTTTCTCAACTTTCCAATGAGTTTTCAAGTACAGGACCAATTACTACTTCTTTGAGATATTATAGAGAATTTTTGTTCCCATACTAGCTGGACTACCTAACCTCCAAGGTCTCTTCCAAATATAAGATTCTATTGTTCTAATTATAAAATGATTGTTATGGTTTCTGTTGCCACCGCAACAGGCTCAGTCAATAGAACATCCGTATAGTCAATTCTCGCCCCCCACTGTCGCTACTTCCTCCCTAGAGATACACTAATTAGACAGAATGGCTGAAATTTTCAAGGATCATTACACATAGTGTTCAGTGCATGTAAAAGGTTTCTGCTGCTGCAGAAAGCCAACATTGCAATGAGACCCACAGGCAAATAGGTTCTGTTCTTTGTTTTGAAAAATGCCTGCAAACCTTTTATCTCACAAACAAAACACTAAATAAAGAAATCTAGTGCACTTGGAAATGAGAAAATGGAGTATCAGTCATGTAGAAACCTGCAAGAGTCAGGGGTATATGAAAATGGGTAGATGATCTTTTCCTCAATCACTGGCTCCTATTAGATGCTATTCCCATCCCTTGATTTCCAGTGCCTTTTCTGCCTAATTGTACCTTTAATTTCCATTAGAATGTAAGTTCCTAGAGGGCAGGAACTGATTTTGTATTTATCTTTATTCTCTAACATTTAGCATAGTGCCTAATATCATTGGCTATATTATTGGCTGGACATCTGGACCTAACCCCTGCATGAAGAAATTCCAGGTACCAATACTGGTCACCACTTTTTGACAATTCAGAGAGTTGTTCAGAATTATGAAAGTCTATGATTTGTCCAACTTCACTGGGTCATCATGTAACAGAGACAGGGCTGGCATCCAATCTTCCTGTCTCCTCAAGGCTGATCCTCTGTTCCCTTCATGATGGCTACCTTTCAATGAGCATATAATAAACAGTTAAGAAATGCATCAACAAGGAAACTCACAGTTCCTGAGACCCTCCTGCCCCTGGGGTACCTCCCTACTGATTAGGGAGAATAGTGGGTAAACATGGGAGAACTCTTCCAACATCTTCCATCTAAAGAGGAAGTCATTTTATAATTTCCCACTAGGAAGTAGGACTTCAGCATAATCTCCTCCATCCCCTTTACACACTTTTTACTTCTTTTTATGTTTTGTTTTTTCCCATTAGATAGTGAACTCTTTGAGGTCAGGGATTGTTTTTTTACATCCTTAGCCTTAAACCAGTTCCTGACACATAAAAGGCACTTACTAAATGCTGATTGATAATTGATTTGTTGCTATAAAAGCCTCCTTTTTTTCTATGGAAATTTTTATCAAATACTGAAGTCATTAAAAATAGTAGAAGGTTCTCCTAATTCAGGGAGCTAGCACTTAAACTATATCAGTATTTTGAAAACACAGTTTCCTTTTATATTAGAGAGTATAAACACTTCTGAAATACACAAACACACACACACATACACACACACACATGCATACTTCAGTGTGATTATGGCAGAAGTTCTTACTGAAATATTTAATCCTGGGAGCAAGAGAATAAAAGAGAGGCAGGGTAATTTATGTAACTTCACAAAAAACATTAGTCAATATAGCTTTTTGACACATCTACTCTAATCCTCATTAGTGGAAAACTGGAAATTATATATAACTGACATTTGAGATTAAAATATTTTGCATACATTATTTAATTTATTCTTTAAAGCAGCTATCATTATCCTGTAATGGAAATGCAGATTTAAAGATCTTCCCTGCCCCTAGGAGAAGTGGACCTGGAGCCTGTGGTGGGAGGCTTGTTTTTCAGGAAAGCCCACACCTTGATACTTTGTGATTGGGCAGTGGGTCAAGAAGGTTGTTACATTCTCTGAGCCAGGAGAAGGCTATATAATCCCTGATGTGAGACTTTGTTTTGGGGCTCACTTTGAGAAGTGTTGTGTGATTTGACCAGATGAGACTCTGGGAAGCTACTGAGAGCCCCCCTGGCTTTGAAAACCCAGATGTTGATGCTTCCCTCTCTGGTAACTGTGATTTGGTATTGATAATGGTTGGACAGTTTGGAAGCCTGTCTGTTTGATCTGTCCGTATACTCTGAAGTTCAGGGTGCTGACCTTTTCCCCCTGAACTAGGTAATATATGTTTGATTGATTAAAGTGACCTTGTCAACTGATTTTGAGTTACTTTCCTTTAGAAAAGCAGATCCAAGGACCTGTGTTGGCAGCCACCCTGGGGATGTTGGGGTGCTTGCCACTACATATCCCCATTTTACTAATGAAGAAACTGGGGCTTACTGCAGTGAACAGACTTGTCTAAGAGTATATAGCTGGTGAGTGGTAGAGCCCTACTCAAACCCAGATCTTTCAGTGACAACCCTTATGCTGGCTACATTTCAACAAGTGATATCTTTGCAAGCTCTAGAAACTATTTGTAACAATTTATCATTATATTACTTTGAATAATTTCTTCTAAAGTATAACAACTATATATGGTAGAAAACTTTAAATGATGTTTTTATATTGTACTTATATGATAAAGCTTTTAAAATAAGCTTTATATAAGTTAAATAATTTATTCCCTCCATTCCCAGCATAATAAAAATAGCTCTAGTATACAAAATAATTAGAATGGATGTAATCTATTCTAAGCTTCCAGGGGCGATGAGACTAACAATTTTCTTTCAAAACCATCTTAAAAGGATTTTCTCTCTTTCTGTCTTTTTGCCCCTTAAAGCTAGATTTCTACAAGGTCAGCTTAGAGAAGCAGCTCAGTGTGGTGGAAAAGGCATAGCATTGGAAGTCAGAAGGTTTATGCTTAAGTCCCAGAGATGCTATATGCTTTTTGTTTTTTTGAGAAAATTAAAAATAAGTTTATTAACACGCCAATGCAGAACAGATTCAAACCAAGCACTCTTTTTAAAGTTAGGAGCAAGCATCTTCTCTATAAGAACAAAGGTATTTTGATTAGATCATGCAGTCATGAGGAGGTGGGATTAGTGCATCCTCAGCCCTTCTCTAAGTATTTTGATTGGATCACATTTTAAGTGAGGAGATGGGGTCAGTGAGGATGTATAGCAATTGCTGCCACATACACATTATGAGGAGATGGAATTTTACCAAGGAGATATGGTTAGATCAAATAGAAGGTTAGACCACCTTCTCTTGTAGGACTGCCCTGTCCAAATTCAAGAAAAGTTAAAACACCCGTCATTTCAGAATGACTCTTCATTAGAGCCTGATTTTACATAGTATCTTCCCTACAGTGCTAATCATACTCAGGGTGCAGCATCCCAGTTGGATCTGTATTGTTCCTCTATCCTCAATTGCATCAACCTAATCTCTGCTACTTGTGTCAAATCACTTTGAGTAAGCATTATTGGCTATAATCTGGGGAACTTAAATTTACAACAGGAAGCAAGTATACTATGACCATTAGCATAACAAAAAAAATAATTGCATGTTTCCTTTCATATCAAAAAAATTGAATAAACTTAACCAGTTAACCAGAGTCATAATCTCATATATCCCTTAAAGAGACAAACCTTGCTCAATAGACTCTGTAGGTAAATATAAAAGGTAAAATATTAAAGTCAGGTTACAGATTAAACTACTCAGAGGGCTCACCATATAACTAATTTGAGAGTAGATTGCTTATCACCAAGGTCATCAAGAAAATTCTGTAAATGTTAACACCATGAAACAAAAGGCCAAAGTAATAAAACAACAATCATCAATATTAAATAAGATAGTCTTCTTGTAGCCTGGCAACCCACTTCCAATGTCCATTTAAAAAGATGTCCCATGTCGTCATCTGGTCCCTGGAAACACCTTCACTTGAACATTCTGTAACAGGCCTATTTGTGAAGGCAGTTCTGAAGGGAAGCTCCTCCTAGTAGATCTACTTCTCTGGTTGCAAGACAGTTGCAGAGATTCATAGGTCATTCTGCTAAAATCTGCTTGCAACAAGACTCAATACCAATCTCCAAAATTTGCTTTTCTTGTAAAAAAGTTCATGTGGTGAGAACTATTCAAACCTTAGGAATCTATTTCTATTAACAACAGAGCTATAAGAATGACAAGCTGAGAACCCATAATTTACCTGACACTTCAAAGAAATTCAGTTTTTAAATGCCACTTGCTCTCCCTATCTTTACCCAAATTCTGTATTTTATATGCATAATGTCATCAAGAGGCTAAAGAATCTTAAAAAACGGGCGGCTAGGTGGCGCAGTGAATAGAGTGCCGGCCCTGGAGTCAGAAGGCCCTGAGTTCCGAGCCGGCCTCAAACACTTAATCCACACAAACAAAAACCTAGCCGTGTAACCTTGGGCAAGTTACTTAACCCCAATTGCCCTAAAGGGGCGGCTAGGTGGTGCAGTGAGTAAGAGCACCGGCCTTGGAGTTGGGATGACCCGAGATCAGATCCGGCCTCAGAAAATGAGCACCCACACATAAATAATGACTAGCCGTGTAACCTTGAGCAAGTTACTTAACCCCAATTGCTTCAAAAAAAAAAAAAGAATCTTAAAAAACAAAGATCCACAAGAGTTTGAATGTAACATGAAACTTTCTGTTTCTTAATATTATCAGACAGGAACTTCAAAATGGGGGGGAGAGTAGGGAATTCTTTAAAATTGTTAATATAATATTATATGCACAAACCTGAATCAGTCTCAAGAACGTTTTGGTAAAAAGTTAGGCCTATATATCATACTAGAAACATTTGGAAGCCAATCAAATATATATCCTTCTTAGATATCTAACAGTCTAATCTTGTTGCTTTCTCAAAATTTGCCATTCCATTAAACTTTTTAAAATTTATAAATCATTGTCATATTTCTTCTTTCTTCTTCTTCTTCTTCTTCTTCTTCTTCTTCTTCTTCTTCTTCTTCTTCTTCTTCTTCTTCTTCTTCTTCTTCTTCTTCTTCTTCTCCTTCTTCTTCTCCTCCTTCTTCTCCTTCTTCTCCTTCTTCTCCTTCTTCTTCTTCTTTTAACAAATGCTTTATTAACTTCTGGTTTACACCATTCATTTCCACCAGATTTTGAGTTACAATTTTTTCCTCATTTTTCCCCTACTCACCACCCCAGAACAGCAGTCCACAAGATATCCCCTCATCCAATCTTCTCTCACCCATAACTTCTCCCATACCCCCTTTGACTTTACCATTAGGGCAAGGAGAATCTCTGTGCCCCAATGCCTGAACATCTTATCTCCCAATTACATGCAAAATAGTATTGATAATAGTATTTATATATATTTGAAACATTTAATTTTAAAATTTTGAATACCAGATACATTCCCTTCCTCCCTTTTCACTCACTCCATCTGGGAAGATAAGCAATTCAGTATGTGTTGTACATGTATAGCTATGCAAAACATTACCATAGTAGATATATTGTAAAAGACTGGCTATATTTCCCCCCCCCCACCCATCCCACTCCCCACCTGGTCCATTCCCTACTTTGATCCTGTCCCTCTTCAAAAGTGGGTGCCTCTAATCTCCCCTGCCCTCAGCATGCCCTCCTCTCCATCATCCCCCTGTCATCCCCCTTCTCCCTTCTCTCCTGCAGGGTGAGATATCCCATTTAGTATTATGTCATTCTCTCCCTGAGCCAAATTCAATGAGAATATGATTTTGCATTTTTGCCTTCCTGTTCTTCCCCTCCCCTGCAACTACTTCCCCTTGCCTCTTCTACATGAGATAGTTTACCCCGCCCTGTCTCTCCCCATCTCCTCTTGCCACATTCCTCTCTCACCTATTAACTTCACCCCTTAAGTACCATCCATTCCCACCAAATTCAACCTGTGCCCTCTATCCATGTATACCTGTAAACATATATACACCCATTCACATATGTATTCATATGCCCATATACCCTTCTTCAATTATTTTCATACTGAGAAAGGTTTCATCAGTCACAATTATTGTTTTTCCACTTAGGGATGTAAATAGTTCAACTTTGATAAGTTCCTTTTGATTTCTTTTCGCTGATTACCTTCTCAAGCATCTCTTGCTTCTTTTGTCTGAATGTCAAATTTTCTATTCAACTCTGGTTTTTTTCCTCAAGAATGCTTGAAAGTCCTATATGCTACCGAATGACCAAATTTTCCCCTGAAACAAGATACTCAGTTTTACTGGGTAGGTGATTCTTGGTTTTAATCCCAGGTCCTTTGCCCTCTGGAATATCATATTCCATGCCATTCAATCCCTTAATATAGAAGATGCCAGATCCTGTGCTATTCTGATTGTGTTCCCACAATGTTGAAATTGTTTCTTCCTGGCTGCCTTGTAGTATTTTCTCCTTGATCTGGGAATTCTGGAACCTGGTATCATATTCTTAGGAGTTTTCTTTTTGGGATCTTCTTCAAGAGGTGATCAGTGAATTCTTTCAATTTCCATTATGCCCTTTGGTTCTAAAACATCAGGAAAATTTTCCTTGAGAATTTCTTGAAGGGTGATTTCTAGGTTCTTTCTTTGATCATGGCTTTCAGGTAGTCCAATAATTTTTAAATTATCTCCCCTGGATCTATTTTCCAGGTCAGTGGTTTTTCCCATGAGATATTTCACATTGCCTTCTATTCTTTCACTTGTTTGGATATGTTTAACCGCATCTTGATTTCTCACAAAGTCACTAGCTTCCATTTTCTCCAGTCTAATTCTGAAGGAATGAACCTCCTCAGTGAGCTTTTGAGATTCTTTTTCCATCTGGCAAATTCGGCTTTTTAAGGCATTATTCTCCTCATTGCCCTTTTGAGCCTCGTTTGCCATTTGAGTCAGTCTATTTTTTAAGGTGATATTTTCCTCAGTCAGGTTGTTGACTCGCATTTCATGCTTTTCCTGGATCCTTCTCATTCCTCTTCACGATTTTTCTTCCACTTCTCTTATTTGGTTTTAAAAATCAGTCTTAAGGTCCTCTATGGCCTTTAACCCACTCATATTTTCATTTGGGGCTTTTGCTGCAGGATTTCTGACCTCACAGTCCCCCTCCTGTTCCATGCTTTGATCCTCTTTGCCCCTAAAATAGGAGTCTAATGTTGAATTTTTCTCTTTATTTTGTTTCCTTTGCCTAGGCCTGCTTTCACTTATTTACTTGTCTTTTGGGCTTGTTGCCACAGTAGGTCTCTGCCACCAGACAGGGGAATTTCCATCCTAAATGTTGAGTTTCTCAACTTCTGCTGGTATTAGTTGGGTGGCCACTGTGAAGCCTCCACATGCTCTGGCAAGCTGGACACACATCCCAAGACCTCCACCCCAGACTGCAATCCAGATCCAGGGAGGTTAAAGCAAGAGTGATCCAGACTGATCGTTGGATCCCCCTACAGTTTGCAGGCCAGGAGCTGAAGCTGCAACAGAAGCTGCAAAATGGCGGCTGTGCCATTGCTCCTTCTCACCCCCAGGGGAAGAATACAACGTGTTCCCAAATACTTGTTCCAAAGTCCATAGGGCACTAACCTCTCACTTTGTCATAGGCATATCTGTGTTGATAATTCTGGAATTACCACAGCTGCTGGTATTCTGGGGACCCTCCAGCTGGCTGCTAGCCTGGCCACCCTGGGGCTAAAAACATGACTCTTGGGCTTGGCTCCCAGAGTGCTGCACTGGCCACTCCCTGCAGGGCTTCTGGGCTGTCCTCAGTGGGAGGTTTGCTTCTCTATGTTGTTCTGTGGGTGCTGGAGCTCCAGAAGCTGTTCAGAGTCCCCTTTTTCATGATTTTGAAGTGGTGTGGGTTGGAGTACTGTGGAAGTGCTGTTTCTACTCCGCCATCTTGGCCCATATTTCTTCTTTATGAGGAAATAAGTAAATAAATGAATAAATATATATATATATGTTATATTTATGCACATACACACACACACATGCACACACACACACACACACTATCCTTACATCATCTTGAAAAAATGTAATACATTAAGGACCTAATTTTATACATGACTAGAACTTTTAGCATGGTTATAACTATAAAATTATTATTTTTTAATATTTGATTGGTATGGCACTGAATAAGTAAATTAATTTAGGTAGAATTGTCATTATTATATTGACTCTGCCTACTTGTGACTAAATAGTATTTTCCCACTTATTTAGATCTGTCTTTGTCTGAAATGTGTCTTGTCATTATGTGCATATAGTTCCTGCATTTGTCTTGGCAGATAGACTCCAATGTATTTGATACTGTCTGTGACTATTTTAAATGAAATTGCTCTTTCTATCTCTTCCTGTTGTACTTTGTTGGTAATATATAGACATATTGATGATTTTTGTGGGTTTATTTTATATCCTGCAACTTTTCTGAAGTTAATTATTCAAACTAGATTTTTAATTGCTTCTCTAGAATTTTCTATGTATACATTCTACAAGAATGATAGTTTGTTTCCTCATTGCATATTCCAATTCCTTTGATTTTTTTTTCTTTTCCCACAACTTCCCTTTTATTATAAAAGTTCTTCCTTTCATACCTCTTTGATGTGAGATAATTTTCTCTGTTCATTCTCCCTTCCCCCTTCTCCATTGCATCACCCTTTCTCCTCCCTTAATGTTATTTTTGAAATCATCCCCTCATAGTCATCTCACACCTGTGACCTCTGTTTACTATTTGTAACTTCTCAAATAATGATGAAGTTATAAAGAGTTATAATTATCTTCTTCCCATGTAGGAATATTAACAGTTTAACTTTATTGAATCTCTTATTATTTCTCTTTCCTGTTTACCTTTGTGTGCTTCTCTCTAGTCTTATATTTGAAAGTCAAATTTTCCATTCACCTCTAATCTTTCCTTCAGGAATTCTTGAAAGTCCCCTATTACATTAAATATCTATTTTTTTTTTTTGCCTGAAGGATTTGCTTAGTTTTGCAGATGTTATTCTTTATTGTAATCTTAGAGCTCCTCCGCCTTCTGGTCCTTTAATATGGAAGCAGCTATGCCTTACATGATCCTTACTGGACTCCATAATATTTGAATTGCTTCATTTTGACTGTTTATAATATTTTCTTCTTGACCTAGGAGCTCTGGAATTTGGCTATAATAAAATATCATAATATAGATATATTATATCTAGGATTTTTCTTTTCAATAATAGCTTCCAAGGAGTCCAATAATTCTTAAATTATCTCTCCTCAATCTATTTTCTAGGTTAGTTGTATTTCCAATGCGGTATTTCCCATTTTCTTCTATTTTCTCATTCTTTTGATATTGTTTTATTGTGTCTTGGTGTCTTATAGAGTCATTAACTTCCATTTGCCCAAGTAATTACATTTTAAAAATAAATTTTATGTTTATTTTTAGTTTACAATATTCATTTCAAGTTAAAAATTTTCTCCCCATTGGTCCCCTACCAACCACCCCAAAACAGCAACTCCATTGAATACCCCCTCCCGCAATCTGCTCTCTCCTATATTTTCCCCTATCCTCCCTCTGACTTTCCAGTAGGGCAAGATGGATCTACACACCCCAGGGACTGTATATCTTATTATTCTATTGAATATGAAATAATAATAATAATAATTTAAACATTTGATTTTAAAACTTTGAATTAAATTAAATTAAAACTTCTTCGCTCATCTCCCACCCTTACTGGAATTCAATATATGGTGTACATCTGTAGTTACACAAAACATTTCCATAGTGGATATATTGTGAAAGACTGACTATATTTCCATCCATCTTATCCTACCCCCCACTTATTCTATTATCTACTCTGACCCTCTCCATTTTCAAAAGTGTGTGCTTCTAACTACCCTCACCATCAATCTGCCCTCCTTTCTATCATTCTGCTTCCCCTTCCCCCCCACATTATTGTAGGGTAAGATATTAGTGTGTGTGTTATTCCCTCCTTAAGCCATATTCAGTGAGAGTAAAGTTGACTCATTTCCTTTAGTCTTCCTGTTCTTCCTCTTCATTATAACAGCTTTCCCTTGCCTCTTTATGAGATAATTTACCCTGTTCTTTCTCTTCCTATCTCCTCTCATTATATTCCTCACACCTCTTAATTTTATTTTTTAAATATCATACCTTCCTATTCAATTGATCCTGTGCTCTATGTCTATGTCTAATTCTTTTTTTTTTTTTTTAAAGCAATTGGGGTTAAGTAACTTGCTCAAGGTTACACGGCTAGTCATTTTGATTTATGCGTGGGGGCTCATTTTCTGAGGCCGGATCTGATCTCGGGTCATCCCAACTCCGAGGCCGGCGCTCTTACTCACTGCGCCACCTAGCCGCCCCTTTAGGGCAATTAGGGTTAAGTAACTTGCCCAAGGTTACACGGCTAGGTTTTTGTTTGTGCGGATTAAGTGTCGGAGGCCGGCTCCGAACTCAGGTCCTTCTGATTCCAGGGCCGGCGCTCTATTCACTGCGCCACCTAGCCGCCCTCTATGTCTAATTCTAAGCATACACACATACACTCACATGTATTCATACACATATACATCCTTTTATATATACTTATATATATATATATATATGTATGTATACATAGATATGCATTTATATTCCCTTCAACTATCCTCATACAGAGAAAAGTTTCATCAGTTACAGTTATCGTTTTTTCATGTAGGAGTGTAAATAGTTCAACTTTGATAAGTTCATTATGATTTCTTTTCCCTGTTTATCTTCTCATGCTCCTCTTGCTTCTTGTATTTGAATGTCAAATTTTCTATTCAACTCTGTTATTTTTTTTTCATCAAGAATGCTTGAAAGTCCTGCACCTCATTGAATGATCATATTTTCCCCTGACACATTATATTCAGTTTTGCTGGGTAGGTGATTCTTGGTTTTAATCCTAGCTCCTTTAACCTCCAGAATATCATATTCCAAGCCCTTTGATCCCTTAATGTAGAAGCTGCCAGATCCCATGTTATCCTGATTGTGTTTCCAAAATATTCATATTGTTTCTTCCTGGCTGCTTGTAATATTTTCTCCTTGATCTGGGAATTCTGGAACCTGACTATAATATTCCTAAGAGTTTTCTTTTTGGGATCTTTTTCAAAAGGCAATCAGTGGATTCTTTTTATTGCTATTTTCCCCTCTGTTTCTAAAATATCATGGCAATTTTCCTCAATAATTTCTTGAAGGATGATTTCTAGGTTCTTTTTTTTTATCATGGCTGTCAGGTAGCTCAATAATTTTTAAATTATCTCTCTTGGATCTATTTTCCAGGTCAGTGATTTTTCCAATAAGATATTTCACATTGCCTTCTATTTTTTTCATTTGTTTGGATTTGTATAATAGTATCTTGGTTTCTCATAAAGTCATTAGCTTTCATTTGCTTCAATCTAATTCTGAAGGAATTATTCTCTTCAGTGAGCTTTTCAAATTATTTTTCCATCTCGCAAATTTGGATTTTTAAGGAATTCTTCTCCTCATTGGCTTTTTGGGCCTCTTTTGCCATTTGAGTTAGTCTTTTTTTTTAATGCTTTATTAACTTCTGGTTTATATTATTCATTTACACCAGATTTTGAGTTACAATTTCCCCCCCCCAATTTTCCTCCTACCCACGACCCCAGAATAGCAGTCCCACAGGACATTCCCTCATCCAATCAGTACCCTCACATCTCTTCTCCCATAGCCCCTTTGACTTTTCCAGTAGGGCAAGGTGAATCCCCATGCCCCAATGCCTGCACATGTTATCTCCAAATTATATGTAAAATAGTATTAATAATAGTATTTATATATTTTTAAAACATTTGATTTTAAAACTTCAAATTCCAGATTCATTCCCTTCCTCCCTTATCACCCACCCTTACTGGGAAGACAAGCAATTCAGTATATGTTGTACATGTGTAGCTATACAAAACATTACCATAGTAGATATATTGTAAAACACTGACTATATTTCCCTCCCTCCTATCCCACCTCCCACATGGTCCAATCCCCACTTTGAACCTGACCCTTTTCAAAAGTGGGTGCTTCCAACTTCCCTCCCCCCAGCCTGCCCTCCCTTCAATTATTTCCTACCCCCAACCCCCTCCCTCCCACTCTCTTCTAGTGTGAGCTATCCCATTTAGTATGTATGTCATTTTCTCCCTGAGCCAAATTCAATGAGAATAAGGTTTTGCATTTTTGCCTTCCTGTTCTTCCTCTCCCCTGCAACCACTTTCCCTTGCCTCTTCTACATGAGATAGTTTACCCCATTCTTTATCTCCCCATCTCCTCTTGTTATGTTCCTCTCTCAACTCTCAATCTCACCCCTTAAGTATCATCCCTTCCCATTAATTTCGACCTGTGCCCTCTATCTATGTATACCTGTAAACATATATACACACTTTTACATATGTATTAATATGCCCATATACACTTCTATAGCTATTTTCATACTGAGAAAGGTTTCATTAGTTACAGGCATCATTTTTCCATGTAGGAATGTAAATAGTTCAACTTTGATAAGTTCCTTCTGATTTGTTTTCCCTGTTTACTTTCTCAAGCATCTCTTGCTTCTTGTGTCTGAATGTTAGATTTTCTATTCAACTCTGGTTTTTTTCCTCAAGAATGCTTGAAAGTCCTATATTCCACTGAATGACCATATATTCTTCTGGAACATGATACTCAGTTTTCCTGGGCAGGTGATTCTTGGTTTTAATCTCAGGTCCTTCACCCTCTGGTATATCATATTTCATGCCCTTCAATCCCTTAATGTAGAAGCTGCCAGATCCTGTGTTATCCTGATTGTGTTTCCACAATATTGAAACTGTTTTTTCCTGGCTGCTTGTAAAATTCTCTCCTTTATCTGGGAATTCTGGAACCTGGCTACAATATTCCTAGGAGTTTTCTTTTTGGGATCTTTTTCAGGAGGTGATCTGTGGATTCTTTCAAGCTCTATTTTGCCCTCTGCTTCTAAAACATCAGGGCAAAATAATTTTCTTTGAGAATTTCTTGAAGGATGATTTTTAGATTCTTTCTTTGATCATGGTTTTCAGGTAGTTCAATAAATTTTAGATTATCTCTCCTGGATCTATTTTCCAGGTCAGTGGTTTTTCCCATGAGATATTTCTCATTGCCTTCTATTTTTTCATTTGTTTGGATCTGCTTAATAGCATCTTGATTTCTCATATGTTCACTAGCTTCCATTTGCTCCAGTCTAATTCTGAAGGAATGACTCCTCAGTGAGATTTTGAGATTATTTTTCCATCTGGCAAATTTTGCTTTTTAAGGCATTATTCTACTCATTGCCTTTTTGAGACTCTTTGCCATTTAAGTTAGTCTATTTTTAAGGTGTTATTTTCCTCAGTCAGGCTGTTTACTCTCATTTCATACTTTTCTCGCATCTTTCTCATTTCTCTTCCCACTTTTCCCCGCACTTCTCTTATCTGCTTCTTACGGTTGTCTATGTCCTGTAACCAGCTCATATTTTCATTTGGGACTTTTGGTACAGGAATCCTGACCTCACAGTCCTCCTGTTCCATACTTTGATCCTCTTTGCCCCCCAAATAGGAGTCTAATGTTGCACTTTTCTGTTTATTTTGTTTCCTTTGCCTAGGCATATTGCCACTCAATTACTTGACTTTTGGACTTGTTGCCACAAGAGGACTCTGCCACCAGACAGGGGAGCTTCTGTCCGAAATGCTGGGGTTTTCTCAACTTCATGACGTATTAGTTGGGTGGCCTTTTTGGAGCCTCCACACACTCTGGTAAGCTGGTCACATACCTCAAGACCTCCACCCCAGACCACAATCCAGATCCAAGAAGGGTAAAGCAAGAGTGAATACCCCCCAGACTGATTGCTGTATCCCCCTACAGTTCGCAGGCCAGGAACTGAAGCTGCAATGTGGAAATGTGGTGCAAGCTGCACTGGCTCCTCATTGGCTTCTCGCCCCCTGGGGAAGAAGCTGATGAACTCTCCCAACCAGTCCCAAAGTCCATAGGGCACTGACCTCTCTCTTGGTCCTAGGCATCTATGTGTGGATAATTTTGGAAATGCCACAACTGATGGTGTTCTGGGGTACCTCTAGCTGGCTGCTGATTTGGCCGCCCTAGGGCTAAAACCTCTGACTCACAAGGGCCTGGTCTTGGCTCCCAGAGCACTGGGCTGTCCACTCCCTGACCGGCTGCCAGGTTGTCTTCAGTGGGACTTTAGCTTCTCTGTGTCATTTTGTGGGTTCTGGAGCTCCAGAGGTTGTTCAGAGTTCCCCTTTTACATAATTTTGAAGTGGTGTGGGCTGGAGCTCCATGGAAGTGCTGTTTCTACTCCGCCATCTTGACTCTGCCATGAACACTGAGGTAGTCTATTTTTTAATTTGTTATTTTCTTCAGTGAGGTTGTTGACTCTCTTTTCATGATTTTCTTGCATCGATCTAATTTCTTTTTCCAGTTTTTCCTCCACTTCTCTTACTTGATTTTCAAAATATTTCTTGAGCTCCTCTGTATCCTGTAATCAGTTGACATTTTTCTTGGAAGATTTTGGTGTAGAAGTCCTGACTTCATTGTCTTCCTCCTCTTCCATGCTTTGATCTTTTTTGTCCCCACAAAAGGAATCTAAGATTTATTTCTATGCTTGCTTTTCTTCCTTTGTTTGCTCATGTTGCCACTCAATTTCTTGACTTTTGAGCTCTTTGCCACAGTGTACTTTGTCCCAAATCGCTGAGCTTTTCTCAGCTGCTGGAGCTATTAGGTGGGTGCCCTTTCTATAGCCCCACAAGCTCTGGCTCACTGGTCCCACACTGCAGGACTTCCACCCAAGACAGCAATCCAGATCCAAGCAGGTTAAATCAAGAACGATTACCCTCTGAATGGCCACTAGTTCCCTGTACCACCTGCAGGCTAGGAGCTCTGAAGCACCCACATGGAGGCGTCTGCACAGCTGTAGAGCTTCTGCGGCTTCACACCTTCTCACCCCAGGGTGGTGTCTGGACCATGCTTTTA
Source organism: Gymnobelideus leadbeateri (assembly GCA_011680675.1). NCBI lineage: Eukaryota > Metazoa > Chordata > Mammalia > Diprotodontia > Petauridae > Gymnobelideus > Gymnobelideus leadbeateri. Next base: position 109,972 of record WOXC01006232.1, read on the forward strand.
GTCCTTATCAGTTCCAACAGAGATCTACACTGACCTTTTACTTTGTCTTTAGCATTTATGGGTTGATAATTCTGGAAGCCACACAGTTGCTGGTGATCCATTCTCCCTAAGTCCTCTCCAGCTACTCCTGGTTGGGGATGCCCTGAGGCTAAAGCACAAACTTATAAGTGGCTGGGCTCAGCTCCCAGCATGCTGAGATGGACCCTTCTTTTCAGCCTGCCAGGCTACCATCAGAAGGAGATTTGTTTTTCTCTGTTACTTTGTGGGTTCAGTAGCTCTAAAGTTTGTTTAGACTCATATTTTATAGGTATTTGATGTGGTTTTGGGGAGGGCTCATGAAGTTTTCCTGCTTCTATGCCTGCCATCTTGGCTATGCCCCACTAATTACATTTTTAAGGGATTATTTTCTCCAATGAACTTTTGTATCTCTTTTTTTCCATTTGGTCAATTCTGCTTTTTATGGTGTTTTTCTCTTCAGTGGAAATTTCTGCTTTTTTTTTTAAACCATTTAGTCAATTCTGTTTTTAAAGATGTTATTTCCTTTTGCAATTTTTTGTGCCTCTTTTACCAAACTATTCACTTAAAAAAATAATTGTCTTGGATCACTATCATTTCTTTTCCCAATTTTTCCTCTACCTCTCTTATTTTATTTTTAAAATACTTTTTGAGTTTTCAAGGAGTTCTTGTTGTACTTGTACCCAATTCACATTTTTGTTTGAGGCTTTGCTAATAGGTCCTTTGACATCATTATCTTCTTTTTGGTTTGTGTCTTCATCTTCTCTGTCACCATAGTGACTCATTAAAGTCAGGTTCTTTTTTGTTGTTTTCTCATTTTTCCAACCCATTTCTTCACATTTAACTTTGTATTAAAATTGGACTCTGTTCACCAGATGGAGGGGGCTCTCCTTCAGGTCTATCTTGTTGCTGCTTTGAGAGCTGGTCCTCAGGATTTGCAGATTTTTGGTGCTTACAAAGTGGTAGGATCTAAGGAAGGATGTGGTCACTGATCTCCTGGTTTATCCTCTAGGCTTTATCTAGGAAAGGCCTAGTTCCTATGTAGCCATCAGCACTAGCACTGACATCAATTATAAATGTGAAATCATGCAAGACACATTTCTATATTAAATATGTTGCAAAAAGCAAGAAAAATAGAAAAAGTGAAAAAATATGCTTCAATCTGCTCTTAGACTCCATCAATTCTTTCTCTGGAGGAGGATAGTACTTTGGTTTGTTTGGAGAGAGAGTTTGGCTGAATGCTTCTCTACTCTACCATCTCATCTTATTCCTTGATCATATTCTTTTTTTTCCATTTTTAGTACACATTTTATTTACTGACCAACATAATAGTTCTAAAACCATAGCTTCTGGAAGAACCACTTATTTTTGCCTGTCTTATACCTTTCCTCAAACTTGACCTTGGCCTCCCTCCTTGCCTTATGTTTTAGTGCAGGGTCACAGAACATATCCTTGTTGACAACTGTTTTGTCCAATGGGATATCCACAGAGTATCTGGTGGGCATGAGGTGGCTGTAATTATAAACTTTCACAAAGGATTTGATTTTTGATCTATTGGCAATCTTCTTTTTGCCCATTGCTGCAGTCACTTTTCGAGGGTAGCAGTTGATACCTGCCACCCTGTTGGAGGTCCTATCTGCAATGCTCTTGACGATGATGGCTTTGCGCCCAGAGTACCGCCCGGACAGGACCAGCACCACCTTCCCAGGTTTCATGAACTTGCCCATTTCTACACGAAGCCAGTCACTCCTACAGCCAAAAGGAAGACCTCTTGATCATATTCTTAACTAATATTTCACTGAATTCCTCCTATACAGATTTCCTTATATCATTAATTTTTCCTTCTGTAATTGCATAATTTATTTCAATTTAGGTAACTTAGTTACTACTTTGCTAAAACAATTACATCTGTTGAATCATTTCAAACTAGGTTTACTTCTACTTATTCTCTAACAGATGAAATCAACTTCTATTAAAAGAAAAGTCCTATCACCCTTCAGGAAAAAGAAGGGAGGTGGGTGCAGTTGGCATTAAATCTTAACCCTAATAGAAAATCTCCAAAAAATTCACTAAGATGTTTTAAAAGTTAAAAAAAAATAAATCGTAATTTCAGAAATTTACAGAGAAAATATTACATTTTGGTTACAATTTTAGTGTCTGGTTTATAATGCCCTAAATTTCTGTAAACTAGGAAAAAGACTTCCTTTCTTTTCTTGTCTTTTTTTTTTTTTAATCTCTGCACTTTTCAATTTGGCCAGGGCTGTGAAGGAAAGCAGAAGAAAAAAAATCTCGGTTACCAATATTTGGGAGAAATGTTTTGAGATTCTACCCTCCTAAACTCCCTGTGAGTCCTTGTCTCATGGAAAGTTTTTTTTTTTAATGGGTTTAAGTGCTCCCCTTCAAAGTTCTCCAAGGTAATAAAAGATCTGTATATACTAGAGAAGTTCTGAAGTGGAACCCCCACCAAGCCAAACTCACAACTCACTGCCCATACTGTTCCTTCCTCAAGCTCATCAAAAATTTTAGTTACTTCTCTGATAATTTCCTTCAAAAATTGTTTCTTAAGCATGTCATGGTCTTTTGTTTTTCTTTTTCTTTTCTCCTAGTCTTTAGGTTCTTCAAATTTAATTTTAAACTGTGAATTTGATAATGATTATAAGTCCTATATTTATCTAGCCAAATTTATTTTTGATCATTATAAATCTTGGTTATTGAGTCTGATCTGTGCTGGACATTTTCTGTCAAACTAGCAGTTATTTTTTCCTTTTCCCAAGCTTTTAACAGATTGCCTAATAGGGAGATAGCAGGTTTACTATATGCCAACCACATATTGGTACTAACATCCCTTTAACCTTCCTGGGTAACCTAATGTTGGGTAAGGACCTATACTTACCAACTACCCTTTTCCATGTACACCTGTTCCTTTTTTATGTACAAATAAGAAAGAATTTGTTTGGGTTTGGGACCTGTTTGTCCATGTCCTTCCTGGGTTTGTGGAAATTAAATTCTCCAGCTACTTCATGGCTAACTAACTGCCAGGAAGAGTCTACTCTGACCCATGATCAGGTAAAGATATGAGTGCCAGCTGCAGGGGTGGAGTAGGCTCATTCTCAGTGATAGTCATGGGTGAAGGCACCATTGAAAAATTCTCCTGATTGGCTCACCAGATCGTTAAAAAGAAAATTTATGTTTGGATCTTCATCCTGATTAAAGAGGCAAAAATCAGTGGGAAAATAAGTAAAAAAAAGAATTTATTACACACCAAAGGATGATGCATTGATGGGTTAGCCAGTAAGCCTACCTAAGCTATGTGCTTTTGAGCAATCACCTAATTTCTTGGACCCTTATTTCTATTATCTATAAAGTAGGGATGGTAATACCTGCCCAAATACCTCACATAATTTTTCTGAGAACCAAGTGAGCTTCTAACAGGGAAAAGATTTTGAAAACTGTAAACGTTATTTTAAAAAAATTATCATATGCACCCCATGTCCAAAGGCCATTTGCCTAAGATTATCTTCATTGTTGATGATTAATTACTCCAGGTCTGTGTGGTGAGTGGTGTTAGCAAGAGCTTGAAAAGTAGATATCTTTGTCTACTGGTTTCTAAGCTTTGAGACAGAAGATATGTAATTCCAGATTTATTTTTTCAGGGAGAGGTCCCTAAAGTATGAGAAAGACTCTGGGAAAAAGCAAACATGCACAGTAGCTGAAACCTTGATTCTGTCTCTATTCTCAACAGACTACTATAGAGATTTCATGGAATTTTCCTTTACCTGAGATCCAGAACTCTCTTTTGGTTGAACTGAGATATCATAGACTCTGTAAGAAAGTTTATTTACTTCATATATTATCTGGTACATTTTCATCTGTATAACTTCTCTGACTTCTATATGCTATTGGCTTGAACAAATGGGTTTATTTACTATTCACTATGTGCAGCCTTTGTGTAATTGGCATTTGTTGGGAAGAGAGTCCAGTCTAGTACATATAACTTTTACCCTGTTAAGAGATGATGATCAAGTTCATGGTTTAAACCTAAAAACTATTTCTCCTAAACCAGAAGTTATCAAAGTGTAGCCCAGGGACATTTGGAGAGGTCCTCCAGACCCTTTCAAGGGGTACAGAAGGTGAAAATTATTTTTTATTTTATACTAAAATGTTCTAATTTCTAATATGGTAAATATTGATAGATGTAATCAACATAAACAAAAGCTCTTTGAAGGGGTATTTAATGATTTTTAAGAGATTAGAGGAGTTCTGAGACCAAAAATGTTTGAGAAAGAAAATGTTTAGTGGGAGTACAGATATATATATATATATATATATATATAACCAATATATATATATTATATATATAATATATATATATAAAACCAATATATATATATATTATATATATAATATATATATATATAAAACCAATATATACATATATATATATATGTAATTTTATTCTGGTTCCTACTTTCTGAGAAAACTTGTGACCCCCCTCTGGCAATGATCTCTTGTTTTCCTCCCTGGTAAGAGTATAACCATGGTGGAGAACGGTGTGGAAGATACTCTAGAGGTATCTAGTCATGTGTGAGTCATATCTATATAGACCTACATGGATATACAACCCATATGGGTAACACATCTTATATATAAATATTATTATAGATATAGTTTGTACCAAAGAATTATAACTTTTATTTTTCCTACCACACTCTAGTTTCTCCTATTTCCTTTTTGTTAATCAAATTTGTCCCTTTAAAACTCATTTGCAATTTTAAATTTATAAGCATTCATGAACCATTGGTTTTGGTTTTAGAAAGTTTGTCTTTTACCATGATGCTTTTTCCAGAAACTTTACCTTAAGGCATAATGCATTTTCCAAGAGAATGATGCTATAACTAGAAAAGAGAAAAAGGAACAGAGATGATATTTTCCTGATCAAGAATTCAAACATATCATGAATCTTGGATACGACCAAAATATGTTATATATGTAAAGATCCCTAAATCTCTCCTTTACTTTGTAAATATCTTGTATATACCTATTTGTTTACATCTTATCTCCTCATTAGAATGTAAGTTTCTTGAGGGTAGTGACTGCTTTTTCTTTTTCTTTTGAACTCCAGAACTTAATACAGTGCCTGGCATATAGCAACTTCACATTATGATCATACTTATAGTGTGTGTGTGTGTGTATATATATATGGTGTAGGCTTAGGAACTAGACTTGTGATTTCATTGTTACATGAAACTCTTAGATGAGGGAACTCTCCTTATTAACATGGGTCAACACTGTCTTATAGTCTTACAGAGCTGTTAAATGACCTACACAGGATCACATAGTATATTTAAGAGGGAGGACTAGAAACCAAGTTTTCCCAACTTCAAGAACAGCTCTCTCTCTCTTCTGTACTACACAGTCTCTACATCTCTAGAATTATTGGGGAATAGAGGGGAACTCAAGCATCAAGTTATATAAATTCAGTGAAATCATACCATATATATTAATTACACAAATGACCACAAAGAACTACATAGAAATTTCAAGTAGATATTGAATGTCAATCATATTTATGCTGTGAAGTTGTCACACCTTTATATACATCACAATGAATGCTGTAATCCAATTAACAACTCTGCTAGAAACATTTCATTATAATTGTAGGTTGGTTATATTTCCACAAAATCTCTCCTCCAGTGCTTCATAATGTCAAGAAGGTGACTCTGGGTCCTTGAAGACTATTCCAGTAGTGTATAAATTTAGAAATTTTAAGATTCTAAGACTTTGAGTCTGCTCTCCTTCCTCACTTTCAGGTCTGGGAATTCTTGATTTCATCTAAGATGCAGCTCAAGCATAACCCTCTATATTTGCTTCTCCTCCCCTGTCTCAGTTACTGTTTTCTCACTTGTATCTATTTGATATATATTTCTTCTTTTTTAATCAGTCCTCATGTCATTTTATTTATATTTAAATTTTTATGCTCATTTATTATCAGTCTCTCTTGTTTCCCCTTCCCCATTGAACCATTAAAAAAAAATCCCAGTTTATATATGCTGTTTCAGTAGATTCTCATAATTGCCCAGTGAGGTAATTATAATCTCCACTTCATACATGAAGAAAGTGAGGCAGAGAGAAGTTAAATAACATGTCCACTTAATTTTTGTGGGAAAGTGGAATTTGAACTCAGGTCTTTCGATTCCAATAACAACATGATATTCGCTGTGATACCTAGCTTCCATAAAATCTTCCCTCATAATCTTAGCTGAAATTGATTTGTCCTTCCTCAAGTTTCTTTGACTTTGTGACTTTTCAGTGACTTTGTGTGGATATCTTCTCTGCACATAACATATTCCACTTTATATCACAATTATTTGTATATGTTTTCCTTTCTCTATTAAGATTACAGACCTGGAGCTGGAACTAGCTCATTTAATAAATATTTATGAAGTCCCTACTACATGGCAGGTATTAGGCTTAGGGTACTCTGGGATTATCTAGTCCAACCTCTTCATTTTTAAAAATGATATTCTATTTTTCCCCAATTACATACAAAATAATCTTTAACATTTTGTGGGGGTCTGTGTTGCAAATTCTATCCCTCTATATGTCCCTTCCCCTTTCCCTCAGATGCTAAGCAATTTGATATAGTTTATATATGTGTAATTATATAAAACATTTCCATATTAGTCATTTTGTGGAAGAAAAATAACAACAACAACAAAAGAAAGTGAAAATAGTATGCTTCAGTCTGTATTCAGTCTCTCAGCTCTTTCTGTGGAGGCAGATAGCATTTTTCATAATAAGTCCTTTGGGATTGTCTTGGATCATTGTATTGCTGAGAATAGCTAAGTCATTCATAGTTGTTCATTGTACAGTATTGCTACTACTGTGTACAACATTCTCTTGGCTCTGCTCACTTAACTATCAGTTCATGTTAGCCTATTCAATTTTTTTCTGAAATTATCATATTTATCACTTCTTATAGCCCAGTATAATCATATACCACAACCTGTCCATCCCTTCCCCAATTGATGGGCATCCCCTCAATTTCTTATTCTTAGCAATCACAAAAAGAGTTGTTATAAATATTTTTTTGTGCAAATAGATTCTTTTAATTTTTTAGAAATCCCTTTTGGGTACAGACCTAGTAGTGATATCACTGGATCAAAGGGTATGGACAGTTTTGTAGCCCTTAAGGCAATAGTTCACTATTGTTCTCCATAATATTGGATCAGTTCACAACTCTACCAGCAATACATTAGTGTGCCAGTTTTCCCACATCCTCTCCAACATTTATTGTTTCCTTTTTTGGTCATAGTAGTCAATCTCATGCAACATCACCATTATAAATGAGGAAATGGATACTGAAAGGTGTCAAGTAATTTGTTGAAGGTTTAAGTATAAGAAATGAAATTTGAACAACTCTGAGATACCACATCTCTCCAGTTAGATTGGCTAAGATGACAAAACAAGAAAATGACAAATGTTGGAGAGGATGTGGACAAATTGGAACACTAATGCATTGCTGGTGGAGTTGTGAACTTATCCAACCATTCTGGAGAGAAATCTGGAATTATGCCCAAAGGGCTACAAATAATTTCATACCCTTTGACCCAGCAATACCACTTCTAGGGTTGTATCCCAAAGAGACCATAAAAGAGGGAGGAAGACCCATATGTACAAAAATATTTATAGCAGCTCTTTTTGTCGTTGCAAAGAATTGGAAATTAAAGGGGTGCCCATCAATTGGGGAATGGCTAAACAAGTTATGGTATATGAATGTAATGGAATTTTATTGTGCTATAAGAAATGAGGAGGAGACAGATTTCATATTTACCTGGAGAGGCTTATACAAACTGATGCTGAGTGAGAAGAGTAGAATCAGGAGAAATTTGTATACAATCACAGACACAATATATGTGTGATGACCAGCTATGACAGACTGGACTCTTTTCAGCAATGCAGCTGTACAAGTCAATCCCAAAAGACTCATGAAAGAGAGAAATGCAACATGCAGAGATATAACTAGAAAGAACTGAGCTTGAATCCTGATGGAAGCAAACTAAATGATCTTTTTCTTTTCATTGTTTGGTTTTATTTCTTCTTTACCATTTCTCATCCCACCTAGTACAATATGCTTTGTAATTGGACTAAAGTCTAATATGAAAGTATTTGCAGATCCTATACTGGACTATATGCTGTTGTGGAGGGTGGGGGGAGGGAAGGAAAGGAAAGTTGAAAATCAAGGAACTATGGAATTGAATCTTGTTACCTGAAACTCAACTAATAAATTAAAAAAAAAAAAAAGAAATGAAATTTGAACACAGGTCCTCTGGCTCTAGAGTGAGTGCTCTTTTCACTGTACCCTCAGGGACTTCATTGAGTTGTGGGCCTATGTTATATTTATTGCCTAGCACAGAAGCTTTAACAGATTAAGTGTGTAATAGATCAAGGCTGAATTACATTGAATTAAACATATATGAAACTACATAGTTATATTATAACAATTATATAAAAAATGCAAATAAGCATGTGATACACATACAATATGAAGACATATATCCTCATACTGAATGGATACCCCAGCAATTGTAGCAATCATTTGTGTGGGTCTTATTTGAAATATTGCTTGTTTTCTTGACCTTGTATATATCAGTGATAGAGGAGAAAGAAACAAGTAAAAATGATAAATTAATATACATGACAGAAGAGGCTGGAAAAGTATATCCTATCTGTTCCAGATGTGATAGGATTACAGGTATGAATCTGTTTACTTTAAGAATAAAAACAAGTTTTGGCTCCCAAAGCACTTTGACATATTAAATAATCACAAGGATTTTTCATCCAATGTGTTAGCATTCCATTAGGAACCTTTGTGGGTGTTCTATAACCCATAGTGATACAAGGCCAGCTTTGTAAATGCTGACTATATTCACTTGCTAGTGGCAATATATCATTGGCTATTCAAAGGTGAACTATTCACATAAAAATAGATGGAGTTTTTAATGTGGTAGAATGTGCCAATTACAATGGCATTAGACTCTTGCCCATACAGTAGTCAGAGTTTTGATGTGCAACAAAATTAACTCAGACAGACTTTCATGACTCCACATTTTTCAGTTCCTTCTGAGTTGCCATACCCTCTGGGAATCAGTCTAGCTTTAAATGACTAAAGCTATGAGGTTTCTACCCCTTCCCCTGGGAAACTAATGTACAGTCTAATAGACTGTTAGGAAATTGTTCCTGATATGCAGCCTACATTTTCTTTTCCTTAATTGTATCCCATTACTACACCCTAAACAATTCCTCTTTCTCCTTTATCTCCTACAGATTTTTGTCTAGGACAACTGCAATTTGGCCAGGCTTTATAAATGGAATTGTTTTTGTTTTTTGTTTCTATTGTAAGAGAAGCTTTTTTATTATTATGTAGCCATTAGCTTCCTTTTCTCTGACTTCCTTTTGGTATCTATTTAAGGTTTTCAGATAAAACCATATATTAACTGTGGTCACACAGAGTGATGCAGGGGAAAAAAAAAACATTGTCTTGCTCAAAATTCAGCTCAAATAAAATTTATCTCATTTTAGTAAAAAAAAAAAAAGAAGATTCATTGATCAAGGAACTAGACCATGCTGTAGAGATAAGAAGACAAAAACAAAATACTCCTTGCCCTTAAGGAGCTTGTATTCACTTGGAGAGGGGAGTGGATGCACAACTTAAATGCAGATAAATAAGTACAAGTATATACAAAGTAATTTCAAGGAGAGAAATAGCAATGGGTGGAACAAGGAAGGTGTCACAAAGGGGTTGGTCCCTGGGGCCTCTAGGTGGCAGAGCACTGGCCCTGGAGTCAGGAGGACCTGAGTTCAAATCTTGCTTCAGACACTTAACGCTTACTAGCCATGTGATCTTGGGCAAGTCACTTAACCCCAATTGCCCTACCTTCCCACCTCTCAAAAAAAAGCAAAAAAAAAAAAAAAAAAAAAAAGGAGAGGGTTGTTCCCTGAGCAGTGTTTAAAGGATATCAGAGATTTTAAGAGGCAGGAAGGAAAAGGAAAAATGTAAGGAAAGGGAAAAGAATAAGCACATTTATCTATATCTATACATAGATGCTACCTACTGAGCTCTATCTACTTTACAAATATAAACTTATTTGATCTTCATAACAATCCTGAGAGGTGGTTGCTATTATCTACATTTTGGAATTGGGCAAACAGACATAACAGAGATTAAATGATTCCTCTTCATTTTAGAACTAGCAGGTGTTTAAGGTGGGATTTGAATTCAGGTCTTCCTGACTCCAGCACCAGCGTTCTATCTACTTTGTTGCCTACCTGCCTAGATTTGCACCTACTTTGTAACTTTGTAACTCAGATCACGGCATCATAGAGTTAAAGAGGAGAGTGACTTTTGTGGTTATCTATTCCATTCGATTTTCTTTATGGTTGAAGATCCAGAAACCCACAGAGGTTAAGTGAATTGAACAAGAACACATAAATAATAGAGGCAAGATAGAAACTCAGGGTCACTGGCTCCAAATCTAACACTTTTTCTTTTGTCTTGACACTGGATTTTGATGACTCTGAAAGAGAGTGAGGTTGATAAATTTGTGCAACTCTGCATCACTTTTTTTTTTTGAAGAGCTGTAACAATTTTTATTGAATTAGTGGAACTATAAATGCCCAGAATATCAATCATAATTTCATATCAGACTGAAGTAAGTATAGACAAGAAAGACAGAGATAATGCATTATAGTTCAAGGCACCATAGATAACAAATCAGTATCTATCTATCCACTTCATAGCATAGCACCTAAATACTTGAAAAGTTAATCAAATTAAGGGGCAAATAATAAAATTATAATAGTTGAGAAACTTTAGTGTACCTATTTGTAATGTTAATGGGATTTAAGATCTGCACTGCCCATTAATAGACCTCATGTGGAGCCCGTTAAAGGAAGCTTTCATAGGGGAGCCTTGCTTGTAGGAAGGCTGCCACACACCTTTTGCTAATTTCTAATTCTGCTCTGAGTCACAAGGGTTGTGATGTCTTCTGGTTCTGAGAAGTATACCTATACTCTGAGATGGTATTTTGTTTTGGGGGCTTGCTTCTGAAAAGGATCTTATGATTCCCTGGTCAAGATTCTGAGCGGCCATTATGTTCAGATCTCCCCCAAGGCTCAGATGTAAAGGTTTTCTCAATCCAAGCATATGTGTAAAGTGTATGGCAATATTGTTTTGATTCAGGGAGTTGGATCCCTCTCTGTTGGTCTTTATTCCTCTGTGGGTATTTTCTCTGTATTTTCTCTGAAGTTCAGGGTGCTAACTTTTCCCCTGAACTAGTGCATGTAATTTTTTTTTTAAATTGTTGTCTTTCCTAGTAAAACAAATCTAAGCCATCCTGTGCTATACCTAGCAGCTATCCTGAATATAGCAGTGTAGTTGCCACTATAAATTTTAGATCTAGACAAACACAAACAAAAGTTAAAAATAAGAAATAAAGAATATAAAAGCTTAAATAAGACTTTAGAAAAATTACAGTTGTTAAATTTCTAGAGATTGCTAAATGAAATTAGGAAATAATTTGAATATTTCTTAGCTGCACATAAACCTTTACAAAAATTTACTTTGCATTAGAGCATAAAGTCCTCCAAATTTTTTTAGCAAACAGAAGTACTAAACAAATAATTTACTGATCAAAGCAGAATAAAAATTATAACCAATAAATAGCCTTCAAATAAAGAATTTAAAAGTAGTTGGCAACTAAATAACAATTATAAAGAACTCGAGAGTCAAAGAAAAATATATAATGATAGAAAATTTCATAAAGGAAAATAACAACAAAAACTTATAGGATAGAGTTGAAGCAGGTGGGGAAGAAATGTTTATCTCAAAATGTTTTTATCAACAAAATAAAAGATCAAATCAATGAACTGGGCATGCAACAGCAACAACCAAAAAAAAAAAAAACCTGGAGTAATAATGAATCAAAAAACCCCAACTAAGCAGCAAAGTAGAATTGCTGGAGACATAAGAAGCGATAAATAAAATTGAAAGCAAAATTAATTATTTGATAAATAAAACTGAATGATTTTTTGATAATAGTGTTTATATATATTTGAAACATTTAATTTTAAGACCTCAAATTTCAGATCCATTCCCTTCCTCCCTTGTCATCCATTCCCCTGGGAAGATAAGTAATTCAGTATGTGTTGTACATGTATAACTATGCAAAATATTACCATAGTAGATATATTGTACAAGGCTCCTTATAATTCCCTCCCACCCATCCCACCCCCCACCTGGTCCATTCCCTACTTGATCCTGTCCCTCTTCTATAGTGGGTACTTCCAACCTCCCCTCCCCCCAAGGATGCCCTCCCATCCATCATACCTCCTCTCATCTCATCCCCCTTCCCCCTACTCTGCTGCAGGTTGAGATATTCTATTTAATATGTATGTCATTCTCTCCCTGAACCAAATTCAATGAGAATGTGGATTTGCCTTTTTTTTCCCTTCCTATTCTCCCCCTCCCTTGCAACCACTTCCCCTTGCTTCTTCTACATGAGATAGTTTACCCTACCCTGTCTCTCCCCATCTCCTCTTGCCACTTTCCTCTCTCACCTCATAATTTCATCCCTTGAGTATCCTCCTTCCCAACAAATTCAACCTATGCCCTCTATCCATATATAACTGTAACCATATACACACACATTCACATATGTATTCATATGACCACACACCCTTCTTCCATTATTGTCATAGTGAGAAAGATATCATCAGTCACAGTTATTGCTTTTCCATATAGGAATGTAAATAGTTCAACTTTGATAAGTTCCTTTTGATTTCTTTTCACTGATTGCCTTCTCAGGCATCTCTTGCTTCTTGTGTCTGGATGTCAAATTTTCTATTCAATTCTGGTTTTTTCCTCAAGAATGCTTGAAAGTCCTCTATTCCACTGAATGACCATATTTTCCCCTGAAACCAAATACTCAGTTTTGCTGGGTAGGTGACCCTTGGGTTCATTCCCAGCTCTTTTGCCCTCTGGAATATCATATTCCATGACTTTCTATCCCTCAGTGCAGAAGCTGCCAGGTCCTGTGCTAATCTCATTGGGTTTCCACAATATTGAAATTGTTTCTTCCTGGCTGCTTGGAGTATTTTCTCCTTGATCTGGGGATTCTGGAACCTGGCTATAATATTCCTGGGAGTTTTCTTTTTGGGATCTTTTTCAGGAGGTGATTGGTGGATTCTTTCAACCTCTATTTTGCCCTCTGGATCTAAAACATCAGGGCAATTTTCCTTGAGAATTTCTTGAAGGGTGATTTCTAGGTTCTTTCTTTGATCATGGCTCTCAGGTAGTCCAATAAATTTTAAATTATCTCTCCTAGATCTATTTTCCAGCTCAGTGGTTTTTCCCATGAGATATTTCACATTGCCTTCTATTCTTTCATTTGTTTGGATCTGCTCAACAGCATCTTGATTTCTCAAAAAGTCACTAGCTTCCATTTGCTCCAGTCTAACTCTGAAGGAATGAATCTCCTCAGTGAGCTTTTGAGATTCTTTTTCCATCTGGCAAATTCGACTTTTTAAGGCATTCTTCTCCTCATTGCCCTTTTGGGCCTCCTTTGCCATTTGAGTTAGTCTATTTTTTAAGGTGCTGTTTTCCTCAGTCAAGCTGTTGACCCTCATTTCATACTTTTCCTGCATTCTTCTCATTTCTCTTCCCAATTTTTCCTCCATTTCTCTTATTTGGTTTTTAAAGTCCTTCTTAAGGTCCTCTATGTCCTGTAACCCACTCATATTTTCCTTTGGGGCTTTTGGAGCAGGATTTCTGACCTCACAGTCCTCTGACTGTTCCATGCTTCGATCCTCTTTGCCCCCAAAATAGGAGTCTAATGCTTCATTTTTCTGTTTATTTTGTTTCCTTTGCCTTGGCATGATGCCACTTAATTACTTGACTTTTGGGCTTGTTGCCACAGTAGAACTCTGCTGCCAGACAGGGGAGCTTCGTCCTGAAGGTGTCGGGGGGTAACTTCAGTTTCTGGCAAGTTGGAAACCCGCCCCATTACCTCCACCCTAGATCACAATCCAGATCCAGGGAGGTTAAAGCAAGAGCGATTACCCCCCAAGACTGATTGCTGCATCTCCTTACAGTTCACAGGCCAGGAGCTGGAGCTGCCTCTGAAAACTACAAAATGGCGTGTCTCCTCAGTGGCTTCTATCCCCCAGGGGAGGAAGCCAATGCATTCCCCAAATACTGGTCCCAAAGTCCATAGGGCACTAACCTCTCACTTTGTCCTAGGCATGTCTGTGTTGACCATTCTGGAATCACCACAGCTGCTGGTGTTCTGGGGTCCCTCCAGCCAGCTGTTGGCCCAGCCGCCCTGGGGCTAAAGCAGTGGGACCTGGGCTCAGCTCTCCGTTGCGCTGCCGGCTCCCAGAGCGCTGCGCTGGCTCTTCCTGCAGGGCTGCTGGGCTGTCCTCAGCAGGAGGTTAGCTTCTCTGTATCGTTCTTTGGGTGCTGGGGCTCCAGAAGTTGTTTAGAGTCCCCTTTTACATAGTTTGGAGGTAATCTGGGGGAGAGAGCCTTGGACTCACTGTTTCTACCCTCTGCATCAATTTAATGCAATCCACACACAAGTCAAGACATCATCCTCATAGTGCCATTAGTCGTTTTCAAAAACAAAGGACAAATAATTTTCTTTCTCTTTTTCTTTCTCCTTCCCTTCCTTCTTTCCTTCCTTCCTTCCTTCTTTCCTTCTTTCCTTCCTTCCTTCCTTTCTTCCTTCCTTCTTTCTTTCCTTTCTTTCTTTGTTCCTTTCTTTTTCTTTCTTGTTGTACCATGCTAATTTCCATTTTTAGGCCTGTTGTCCAACAAAAGAGTCCTGATCTCTTAATTTCTCTAACTTCTGACTTAGTATAATATAAACTATTTCTTTCTTTGAATTTCACTTTTTTTATTACAAGATTTTTTTTGTATAGAACCCAGGACCCTCCTCATCTGTGAAGAAAGATACCTCAAATCCTAAGAACTTTGTGGGAAGGAATTATCTTTAAATTATAGTTCAGGAACCCCCCCCCCGAAACTAAAAGCTTACTTTTAATATTGAGAAATGCAATATACTTAGTTCAAAACACAAGAATTTAATGAAATAGCACAATGATATAATAATAGATCATTGCTCCCTCTAAACTGAAATATCGCCATTTTGACAAATATACTAATTCTTAGTGGACTGAGTGGATGTGAATAATAAGCACTTATTATATGCTACAGAAGGTGCTGGGGATACAAATGTAAGTATGCAAGATAGACCCTGATCTGATTGAGCTTATATTCTAATGGGAAAGGACAACACATAAAGGAGGGCTTCGAGAGCAGTGGTGGGAGATATGTCAATGGCAGCACATTTTGGAAGTAGCTATGAAGTGAGGTGGTGGCTTGCTTTGTGTAAAATAAGGCAAAAATTCACTATCAGAGCCTAGTGGCTCAGGGTTACCCTTCAAGATTCTGGTGGATATAAGATGTGGAACATGACTGAAATGGAACTGTTGTGGTATAGAAATGAAAAAGGTTTAGAGATTCATAAATGAAACATACATACACAGGGAACACATGTAAAAAGAGGACTTACATGGAAGGGCACACATGAAAAAAGGTAACACAAGTAGGATGCTATGCAGTTAGGTGGCAAGTAGACAGAGTGACCAGCCTAGACTTAGGAAGACCTGAGTTAAAATCCAGCCTCAGGCACTTACTAGCTGTGTGACCCTGGGCAACTCACTTAACCCTGTTTACCTCAGTTTCCACATCTGTAAAATGGATTGGAGGAAGAAATGGTAAACCATTCCAATAGCTTTGCCAAGAAAACCCCAAATGGGGTCACAAAGAGTTGAACACGAATTAAATGACTGAACAACAACAAAAACCTAGGATGCTATAGATGTCTTTTTATGATACTTTTACCCCATCCTCTGATATGCCTGGTCCAATGTTCTCTGCTGGATACCTAATGACTACCAAATATTACTTTCTGCTTTTCCCTCTGAGCTATTGTGTCTCTGCCACTTTCCCCTATTTCTAATCCAGTTCATCTTCAGCCATATAGATAGCTTTGGTGTTAGCTAATGGTGTTATAGTTAATAAATCTTTTAGCCAGTAGGAGGCATGGGAGGTGGTATAGAAGGACTCTTGTTTCTTTTAGTCTGTTCTTTTAGCTAACAGCTATGAAATATTTCCCCTCAACCAGGTTGTACCAGAAGTTGCAGCTCCCCAAACCTTGATCGCATTCCTCCCTGGGTCTTACTACTGATTTTGGATTTCTTTGTCTGCCATAGTACCTTCTTGCCCAGCACCCCTCCTCTATCCTGCTTTTCAGCTCCCTTTTATATATTGTCTTCCCCTATTAGATGTAAGCTCTTTGATGGCAGGAATTTTATCTTTTTAAAAAAATTTCTATTTGTATTCACAAGGCTTAGCTCAGGGCCTAGTAGTAGTAAGTGCTTAATAATTATTTTTGACTTGACATTTACTCTTTAAAAGGTTTTCTCCTCTATTAGCTTCTCTGATTTCTTCAGTTTAACTCTCATCTGATTTATGGTTAGAAAAAAATTTAGTTCTTAGTTATCATATGGCCCTTGACTTAGCTCTACTTTTTTCAAATAGAAAAGGAATTAAGTAAAGCTGTGTTCTCCTTCACCCCCACCCCATCATGCTGTACTTTTCTATGCAAATCATTATGGCTGAGCTGGTTTCAATTGCTGTCCTTCACTCTAAACCCAAGCATCAAGAAATGGTCTTTCTCTGGTCTGTCTCTATTACTGCTTCACACTTACAAATGTTTCAATACATCAAAGCTTGTATGAAAATTTTTAAATGAATATGAAGATTAGCTTCTTTTTAACTGCCAATAAAATAAAACATGCCCTAAAACAAACCCAACAGTATCTCCAAAAAACCCCAAGCCTATTATTAAACCTCATTATTCCATTTTTATGACACATTAAGTACTCTTTATTAGGCTCTCAAATGTGAACAGTTGGTACTATAAGTAATAAGCTCAATCTCTATGCTATGGACTAGAGGTTTTCATTTTATCATTCACATCAGGGACACACCCATACAAAACATACTGATTCATGTTATGGGAATCTGTGACACCAAGATAATAAGTATTTATTTATATTTTGTAAAAGGCTTAGTATGGGATTGTTTTTGCCTTATAGAACATCTTCAATGACTTTAAAAAAGAGAATACAGAAATAGCATGTTTTTGCACATACAAAAGGATGAACTAGTTTCTGTGGAGAAAATACATAAGAGGCACCATTCACATACTTACATTTTATCATTTAAATATTTCATAGTAGCCAAAACAAACAAAGAAGGGAGATTGCTGAGCTAGTATGTTATACCAGTTACTTTTTTGTGTCTCACTAAAATATTTGAAATCTGTAAAACATTATCAAATGACCTTCACAGAAAAAACTTTCAGATACTCATAATCTAACTATGATGGATATTGTGACTTAATATTTTCAAAACTTTGAATTAGATTGTATGGCTATCATTGCCCCCTTTTTAGGACAACAAGAGAATGGATTTGGTGCTAGAAGGAACAACAATAAAAGATTAAGGGCCTCTCCTAGACACTGAGGATACAAAGACAAAAACAAAACATCCCTGACCTCAAGGAGATTATATTATATTAGAGCAATAGCATCTTTATAGAAAAATTAAGTAGTATATATATATATATATATATATATATGTATTTACAATGTATACATACATATAATATATACACAAATAGGAAAATGAACAAATATTTATTAAATACCTATTATATGCCAGGCACCATGTTATTTTAAAAGTATTAGCTCATTTGATCTTCACAATAATCCTATTAGGTATGTGCTATTATGATCTCCATTTTACGCTTCAGGAAACTGAGGCAAAGATGTTTAAAAACCTTGGAAAGGGTCATATAGCTAATAAGTATCTGGGGCTGCATTTGAACTCAGGTCTTTCTGAATCCAAGTCTAGCACTTTATCCACTGGGCCACCTAGCTGTCTCAAAAAGCTTGTTCAATAGTATGCATGGTATAGATAGACAAGAAAAATGGACAAAAATACAAATAAACAGAAGACAAAACTATTTTCCCAGAGTTGAAAAGTAGGAAGAACCTGAATTGTGTTCAGTTAATAGCACAGCTTGCCATAATAGTAAAGGCCCATCTTTTCAATACAAACATTTTACTGGTGCTACTTAATGGCAGGGAAAGTTAGAACATTATTTATTACCTTTGAAGATTTAAAGATTAGCATCACATCCAGAGCAATTAGTAAGTGCTTGATGACTGTGAATGGGTTTTAACATATAACCAATGAGAGACTGAAGAACTAGATTAAAGGATACCATCAAAGAATTATATGACAGAAAAAAGTGACAGGCTAGACTTATAGAAAGATTATTGAATGACAGATGGTTGGTGATCTACTGGTACATTCATGATGTTGAGAGAAAGCAGTGAAAGCTACTAACAAATTTGGTGGTTAGCAAATTGCAGACATTTGGGAGACGTGGAAGAGAATCCCATAGTATGTAGAGGAAAGAATGGGCTATGCTCTGAATGTGCTGAATGGATATGATTACAGACCAGTTTGAGTATATGCACATAAATTTCTGGGGAGAAGGTATTAGCAATTAAGGGATCAGGATATTATTTTTATAAGAGGTGCTATCAGTACTGAGATTTAAAGGAAGTTAGAGACTCTGTGAGATGAATGGGAGTTAGGAAATGCATTCCAAGCTTGGGGGATAACCTGTGCAAAAGCATGGGACTAGAATGAATGTGTATACAGGAAAACAAAATTCTACCAGCTTGAGACCTAGTAATCAACAAGCATTTATTAAATGCTTATTCTGTTCTGGGCACTGTGATAAATGCTGAAATACAGAAAAGGATAAAACATGGTACTGTCCTTAAGGAGTTCCTATTCTAATAGGGAAATTAGAAGCTGAGGAATTTGCTCCAATTCACAAAACTAAACAATTCAACTCTTCTGATCTCAGATCCAGTCCTTTTTCCACTATGCCATGTGGGTCTACTGTGGATTATGAATAATTTCAATATTACTTAGATCTATTGCCTCCATTCTGAGATAATGAGTAGCCGAGGAATGATACACTAAATTTGTTAAATAACAACACTAATGATACCGCAATAATATATGTTTGTGTATGTATATATGTATATATGTGTGTATGTGTGTGTCTGTACATGTGTGTGCATGTGTCTGTGTATAATTCTCATATTGGTCAAACTCTACTATTCCATGATCATAGACCCTGATCCACCATGATACCATAATTACAACCTCCTAACTATAACTTTCATGGTCATGAATCCTGACCTACCACATTGAATGTTTACTATAAGTCATAAGGATAATAGAGAGATAATACACTGGGATAAATCAGCATAAATCCATGACTATAGAAGAAAAATATCTGTATACTTTTATATCATACCAAATTGACATGTCACATGATCTTCACAAATAAAGGACGATGCAATTCCAGAGGAACAATAAGTAGACAAAATGGTAATTATATCCACATTCAATTCAACCCTTGCCATTTAACTGGCTGAAAGATTTTGGGTAAATCACTTCCCTGGGACTCAGTTTCCTCATCTGCAAAATGAAATATATATAATCCTTAAAGTTCTTTCCAGGACTATGAGTCTAAAATCTGACCCTCCCCCCCCCCCCAAAAAAAAGTATAGTGTCTATGATTACCTTCAGGGATTGGAAATTGAGTTTCTCTATCCTTGAAACGTTTTATTAAAGAAATGATCAACTTAAATCAAAGTCCTTTAGGACAATATAAGTTGCATTCACATTCATCAGTGTCCTTTCCACTGTCCTATATTGTTCCTGATAAGAGATGATGCTCTGGATTCCTGAATTAACAATCAGATAAGTTGGGGGGGGGGAAGGGGGGAGGAAGGGGGCAAAGGATAAATATTTATAGAGCACCTGCTATGTGTTCAGGCATTGTGCTGGGCACTTTCTAAATATCTCATTTGATCAGATAGACAACAAAATGTTATAAAAGCAGTAAGCAGAAAAGGCAAAGTAATAAATGGCTTTAGGCACAAGGCTCAATTTCCTTTAGACCCATCCTGATATCCTTTAGGCCAGGACTATAATGCTTTTTTACTTGTTGAGTCTTCATTTGCTCCTTGTTTGCTTGATTTTTCTTTAGATTTCATTTCCTTCTACACCAGGAAGAGATTTAAAATAATTGTCAAATGGCTCAGTTAAATTCATTACTCAATTCCCTAAAGGTGCTGGAACCTATGGCCTCTGGCTCTGCTGACTTTTATATTTTTACTTAATATAGAGTTACTTTTCCAAATATTCCCTCCTGGATCCCTCATGAATAGCCTTTATTGACAAGGGCTTGATTACTTTCTAATTCTTAATCTTACATTTTTCCAATTAAAGGTTAATTTTTAAGTAAAGAAAAAGCAGTTTTGAGTCACAGAAATTTTTGTTCTTGCCCCAACTAAGGAATTGCTATGAACTTTTGGAAATCACTTTGTAATATATTGGTAAAAACAAAAAAGTACGTGATATCTTATGATTAGATACATACATATGTATGCAAACATATATCAGACATGTTATGCATATATGCATTGTATAATACATGTATGTGTGTAGTCATTATATATGAATATATGCATGAATAATATTTAATTAATGTTACTATATACATACATATGATTATACACACAATATGTATATAATCACACATGCATTTCATATTTGTGTATTATGAACATGTATAAATATATGTACACACAAATATACACAAGCAATGCATAAACACAATCATACATATAGATATAAATACACACATATATGCATGTTTATGTGTATACCTATGTATATATGTACACACACATATAAAGAGTTAACCCTTTCACTTCATCAGAGGCATGGTACCTCCACAATATAGAAAATCCATGGAAAACTTTTTGGCCCTTCCTTCATACAAGAAAAGAAGTCTGAATTATTATGGTATTAGAAGATAAATATGTTTATATTATATAATACTATACACATAGTTTATGTATTTCTGAGTTTCTAAATTCTTTCTATGTTATCTATTGGCCTTCACATGTCCTACATCTTTCTAACAACTCATTCTAATTCCCATTTAATTTCTTATGTCGACCCAAGATATATCAAAACCATGATGGGAAAGTCTCATTGTGGAAGGGAGAAGTGTGTGTGTGTGTGTGTGTGTGTGTGTGTGTGGTGTGACTGATGATTTCATTCTCTACACCACTTGTAGAGAACTCCCAATGAGGAAACTCCCTCATCAACATAGTTACTAACAATGGCTTTGCAATTTACAGTCTCAAAGAGTTTTCTGGGACATTGAGAGGTTTAGTGACTTGACCAGTATCACATTGCTAGTGGGCTTCAGAGGCTGGACTTAGATTCATGCTTCCTGATTCTGAAATGCTAATATGATCCATCAAATACCCACACATGTGTTTTTGTGGTTATAAATATATTCTAACTCTATGGTTTCCTTTATATTAGAAATCCATGATGTGGGAACCTTCAGTACAGACTGGCAAATTGTTTGCAGCTCATGGTTTTTAGTTGCCTGCGGCACAGAAAATTTAAGTGACTTGTCCATGATAGCATAATTTCTCTGTCTCTCTGTCTCTCTCTTTCTCTCCTTCCTACCTTTCCCTTTCCCCCTTTCCACCCCAAGGCTATTTTCTTTGGGCTACTGAAAGGGCATGCTTCATTTCACAATTGATAAATGGCCAAAGGATACAAATAATCAAATTTCAGAGGAACAAAGACAAGTTATCAATAGCCATATAAAAGTGCTCTCAATCACTTATAATTAGAAAAATACAAATCAAAACAACTGTGAGATACTACCATACAATCATCATATTGACTAAATTGACCAAAAAAGAAAAATTACAAATGTTGGAGGGATTATTGGAAAAGAGATATCTTAATGCATTATCGGTGGAGCTGAGAACTGGTTCACTCATGCTGGAAAGCAATTTGGAAGCATTCCCTAAAAGTTACTCAATTGTGCATATACTTTGATCTAGTAATATCTCTATCAAGTCTATACTCTAAGGAAATTTTAAAAAAGAGAGAGAAAAAGAATCCACATGTACAAAAATACTTATAGCACCTCTTTTTTGTGGTGGAAAAAAAAGAAGACTAAAGGGAGTTCAATTAATTGGGGCATGACTGAAAATATCATGGCATATAAATGTGATGAAATATTATTATAGGGTAATAAATGATGAAGGGATGGTTTTAGAAAAACTTGGGAAGACCTGATAATTTGATACAAATGAGCAGAATCAGGAGAACAGCAATAGCAATATTGTAAAGAGAATCAAGTTTTAAAGATTTAGAAACTCTGATCAATTAGGAAAACAACCAATAAGTGGGAGAGAGGGAATCTGGAAGTGAAAATAAAATAAAATGTAATTTTTTAAAAGGACATGATTGGCATATAGTGATGAAATAACATTTACTCCTAAATTAGGAAGCAGTGTAAATATAGGCAATGTGACTACAACAGTTTTAATAATCCTCTCAGAGAACATTCAAACACAAGCATAACAAATTTTCAAATCATCATGGATTTTCCCTCCTACATAATTCAATATATTTTACAAGCTACCTTACAAACTTGAATCTGTCTCCTTTTTTTTTTCAGATTGAAGAAAATAAAAAATAATTTCATTTAATACAGATTTTACTTAGGATACACAGTAAGGTAAGTATAATATATATATATATGTAAGAAAATAAATTTGCCTATGACATACTTTACCTAATCTTCAAGTACATTGGACCTTAAACTCACAATAATGGTCAAAATCTTTGCTTTAATTGAAAGAAAATTGGGCATGTTTGAGTGGCCATAGAATTCCCAACTTGAAACTTCAGTTTTTCCCCATTCCTCACAAAGGATACTGTGTCATGATGTAATGGAAATGTAGATTTAAAGATCTTCCCTGCCCCTAGGTCCTTTGATAGGCTTAAGAGACTCTGAGAACCTTCCTTGATTTGAAAATATACTCTACCTCCTAATAGGCTGAATGTGGTCATATGGAACCTGTGGCAGGAGGCTTGGTTTTCAGGAATGCCCACACCTAGAAGTTGTGTGATTGGGCAGTGGGTCTAGAAGGTTGTTACATTCTCTGAATTTGGAGAAGGCTATATAATCCCTGATGGGAGGCTTTGCTTTGGGGCTCACTTTGAGAAGTGTTGTGTCATTTGACCAAATGAGACTCTGGGCAGCCATTGAGAGCCCCCTGGCTTTGAAAACCCAAATGTTGATGCTTCCCTCTCTGGTAACTATGATTTGGTATTGATAATGGTTGGACAGTTTGGAAACCTGTCTGTTTGATCTGTCTGTATACTCTGAAGTTCAGGGTGCTGACCTTTTCCCCCTGAACTAGGTAATACATGTTTGATTGATTAAAGTGAGTTTGTTAACCAATTTTGAGTTGCTTTCCTTTACAAAAACAGATCTAAGAACCTGTGTTGGTAGCCACCCTGGGGACATTGGGGTGATTGCTGCTACACATGAACAGTAACAACAACAAATACAACAATAAAGTAAGAGAACCACTATACTAGCCAATGAAAAAATGAATTGTGGTTAATTGTGGCTAATTTTCTTCTAATTGAAACTAATTAAGCTAACTCTTAGTTACACCACTTCCTTTTTCCAATATGTACACAAATTTATTCTTGCCTCCCAGACCTGACAACATGCCTAACAAGATCCATTTCATCTCTGAAACTCCAGTCCTCAAGACTCACTATCCTGATGGGTGAGTGCCTCACCTGGCCCACTACATCTAAGAAGAGAAAGCTTCATTTTATTTTCCAAGTGTTTTGGGCCTTGCCAGATTTATTATTGCAACATGAATTCTATCCACTGTCCCTTACCAGACCTTTGCAGTTCTGAAACCATAAGGAAATCAGAATTATTATTCAAAAGTGTGTGTCAATCTAATCCCTAATGTTTTCACTCATGATCCCTATAACTTTCCAGATCAAAATATTCCTCCCTTAATTATCTTGAAGTACTAAGAGCTAATTCACGATTCTTTTACTTTAAAGAAAAGCAAACAAGCAAAAGAACATTCCCTCACAATTTGACTCTTATTTTAAGATTTAGTTTAATTTCTAGAGTCATTGTTTTGACAGTAAAATAAAAGATATTTAATATTTCCTTTCATTCTCCCCCTGGCAGATAGCAACTTCCTTTTATATGTTATTGCCTTTGGCTAAAGATGAATTCTTTGAGCATAGGGACTGTCTTCACTTTCATATTTGTATCCAAAACACTTAGAACTTTTCTCTGGTGAAAGTAAGGATTTCATAAATGCTTTTCCATTCATTCTTATGATCTAGGAATTAATAGCAAGCTCATTAGCACTGAAGTTAGCCAATTCTTTTGCTTTTTGGAAGTGGGAACATGTGCTTTTCTTTAATCTTTAATCTTATCCTAACTATTCAGCACTGGTGGGGCTATATTGATTAGTGATAGGACTGAAGATCCTGGTGGATTGCTTCCATAGCATTCTCAGCAGATCATCATTAAGCCATGCTGAAGCCAAGTAGAGGGAGAGTTGGTGAGCAACTTTTTGTTCACAAATGATTGTAAACTCAATGCAGCTTCTGAGGCTGAGATGAAATAGAGTGTGGATCAGTTCTCTGCCACTTGTGCTAATTTTAGCCTGACAATTAATACCAGAAACGCATAGGTTCTCCACCACACTACCTATATATGGAACCATTGGCTACAGCAAATGGAGAAATTTTGAATGGTGTGAATAAGTTCACCTACCTTGGCAGTATACTTTCCAAGGATGTACATATAGATGAAGAGGTAGACACAAACATTGCCAGAACTAGCTCAGTGTTTGGAAGACTCTGAAGGAAAAGTGTGGGAGAGAAGAGGTATTTGACTACCTACCAAACTGAAGGTCTTCAGAGCCATTGTACTGACTTCATTACTGTATGCTTGTGATACCTAGACAGTCTGCCAGCACCATGCAGGAAAGTGAATAACTTCCATTTGAATTGTTTTAGGAAGATCCTGAAGATCACCTGGCAAGAAAAGGTACTGGACACTAAGATCCTTTCTTCAGTTAAACTGCCAAACATTCAAACTCTACTACAGAGAGTGCAACTCTAATGGGCTGACCCCATTGTTTGAATGGCAAATGTATGTTTTGCTAAAAGACTACTTTACTGAGATTCACACAAGGCAAGTATTCACATGGTGGTCAGAAGAAGCAATACAAGGACAATCTTAAGGTCTTTCTGAAAAAACTTTATGAAACATGAAAGATACTGGAATAGGACATTCCAACGTGGTGTGCCTGCATCAAAGGTGCTATGTTCTATGAGCAAAACAGAATTCCAGTAGCTCAAAAGAAAAATGAAATGAGGAAATTTAAAGATACCTCAACTCCAAATGTTCATATGGATTATTTGTTCCCAACTTGTGGTAGCACCTGTTAAGTTCATATTGGACTGATCAGTCAAGTCAGGTACACTGTGCCTTAATCCAAACATAGTAATGTCACTTTGGTCCTCCTCAAGTATGAGGTACAACAAACTATGAGGGACTGTGTTGTTGGTTTAGGGTTTTGTTTGTTTTTCTTTAAACATTAGCTTTTAGTGCTTCAAGATGATCAAGACATTCATTTCATTCATTTAAATAATTAGATGCAAAGAACATGAGGAAATATACTCAAAGCACTAGATTTTATTAGTTAATTAATGGAATTAACTAATGGGAAGAGAGGTCTGTAATTTCACTGGGGTAAAAGATTCTGGGTATGTAAATGCCATCTGCTGATTTTGATTGAAAACTTAAAAGTCTTAGAGGACTATCTGGGGATAATAAAAGGTTAAGTCTTACCCCTGTGCAGCATTCAGGAAGGACTAGTACCTCTGGTATGAGGACCTGCAAAGCTTTTTTCAGAGATGTTCATCCACCTTTGAGGTCCACCTATTACCTAACTTTCACTTGTGGTTCCAAGCAGCTGTAGAATGTGCAGCAGCCACATCTCAGTAAAACTATCTCAGCAGATAGGCTAAACCAGGTTGAGAGTAACCAACAATCCTCAAAATAATCAGTGAGTCAGGGGGATGTTTGCCCCAAGTATATGAAGACTTCTCCTGGTAGATGAGAGTAATTTGTTTCAACAGCCTTTAAGGCAGCAGAAGAAAGTGATGTGGAGCACTCAGAGCTTATTCAATCATCTAAGATGCCGGGTCATCCACTGCATCCTGGGACATCACCAGTCATTGTGACTTTTGTCCTGTCTTTGGACCTCAGTGACTCTTAAAGAGAGAATGAGGTTGATGACTTTGTTCAAGTCTGCCTCACTTAATTCCAATTTACATGTTAGTCAGGAAATAACTCATTTGTGATGTCATTGGTCCTCTTCATCCTCATAAGCACCACTGTGTTGTTCTCTAGCTGATTTCCCTGGCTATTTCAACATGGACACAACTTTGAACCATTTATTTGTGCTATCTCATAGCAGCTATTTACTCCTTAAAGATAAGGGGGAAAATAAGATCAATTGGTAGGAAGCCTGATGTTTTCAAGTTAAATGATTCATTTCATTCCCTTGTCAACTGATAAAAATCTGATGAGTGTCCTATGCAGTAATGAATATTTTTTTTTAATTAGGGCAAGATTATTGTGATGATGAAGAAGTTGGAGAGAGAGAAAAGTGGAGGAAGAAAAATGGAGAGGGAAGAATATGAACTTGGACAATTTACTTAAGGGCCAATAATCATGTAATAGATCCATTTGGGCTAATCTAATTAGGCTCTGGTGTTTCTTGCTGGGAAAATCAATTCAACACTAGAGAAAAAAGTTGCCTTTGGAGTCCATGATTCAAATCCCACTGTAGATATTTACTGTCTTTTTTTACCTTGATCAAATCATTTGTCTTCCCTCAACTTCAGCTTCCACATTCCAAATTAGAGGATTGAACTAGATGGCTTTTAGTACCTCTTCCAGGGCTTACTTTACTGATCCTGTAATCCATTAGTATATGAAACATTTGGATTTTGAGAACTGAGGCACAAAAGTAGAGTATGTTTGAAAAAATTGAGTAAATCTGAGAATTTGTTGAGTTGCTTGAAGTTTAATCAATGAAAAGGGAGAAGGTACTTTATTTGCATAGAGTGAATAAAATCCAGAGAGACAGTTTCCAGGTATTGATAATCGATATTAATTAGACTAGCCAATAATCAATAAATTGATGGTCAGTGGTTTCTCTAGGTAAGCAAAGACACCAAGGGAGAACTCCCCAAAAAAGTGAAATTCCACCTTGATTGGTAAACATTTAATGAGGAGGTATCTAGGAAATCTTCAGTTCCTTCTGCTGAGAATATGGTTTGATTCAGTGACCTCAAGGCATCTGGAAAGGGGAAATCATTTTCATCAGGTCCTCTCTGGCTAGCTTTCTCCTTCATAAGTTTAGGGTAATCTGTTGGACCCAGCTCCACTCTGCCCTTCCCCCATTGATTTGTCACTTTGCCCTTCCCAAATATCAGACACAAATCCACTCATCCTTTCCTTGATTTGTAAAACAGGCAGCCCAACCTTTCCTTCATTGATTTGTAAAACAGAGAACTCCACCCTTGCTTAATCTGTAAACAGGCAGAACCCCTACCCCTTGCTTACCTTTGATTAATCTGTGGGTGGGAGTTCCAGCCTGGGGTTTGGTGCCTTTGGGAAATTCAAATGTATACTGACTAATCATTAATTGTAGTTTCAAATGTATACAGACCAATCATTGGAGTTTCAGCTTACATCACTGTAATATCAGTTTATGTAACCTGGCTATGGAACCTCTATAAAACCAGCACACTGTCTGTGCAAAGGGACTGTTTGATTTGGGTGACCATGTACCCCAACAGTCTTGTGGTAATAAAATCCACTTTTCAAACTTAATCTTGGGGATCTTTTGTTTTGCTTTTCTTGGGGTACAACAAATCTAAAACTTTAATGTAGGGGTTCAAGGGCAGGACTTCTTTTCCCCATGGAAAGAACTCATCCAGATTGGATTCTATTTATACTATAAATAGAAATCAGACTTCCTAGTTGGGAGGGGTCCCTCCCAGACAGAACTGGAATGCTTCTGAAATTCTTTAGGAGCATAGAGGCTTGCTTCTCTCTAAGACAATTTTTTTTTACAGAGAAGGGAATATTAGAAATTATTATTAATAACCAAATTATTATTAATGGTACAGCATTAAAATTAATTTCTCTCAACCCTATCACCTGTATGTCAAATTATGTTCCTCACTAGCTGATTCTCTGGTTATTTGAACATGGAAGCAACTCTAAACCATATGTTTATGGAAGCTGTTTACTCCATAAATGTAAAGGGAAAAGTTAAGCCAATTGATAGAAACTCTGATGTCTTAACACAAACACATTTTGTTTATACCATGATTGGCTAGGCTTTCTTTTTGCTTATTTAGCATTATATATTGATACTGTTTGGGGATTCTGAGAATCTGGAAATGTCAGGGTACAGGACATGGTCTGCCAGGAAAGAATTCATACACTCCACCCTTCTTCCAGTCAAAGTGGCAAGATTTATTGCAATGCCAATAGGAGTGGGGCAGATTCTTAGGGAATCTGGGACTTAATGAGGATGAGACTGATGTTAGTATACAAAATGGGCAGTAAAGGAATCTGGATGGAATTAAGCAGCGGTAAGTAGTCTGTGGTAGGCCAGGTGCAATGGTGAAAGGAATTAAGTAGTCTGAGGTGGGTCATGAGTGACAGTGAAAGGACTGTCTAGTAACCTAATTAAGTGGTCTAGGTGGGTTAGGATGGGTCAAATGCCTTGAGCAGGGGCACCAGTGATCTGAGCTACTGAGATGTATGGGAAAATTCAGGGACTGAGTTGCTTTCAAAGACATGGTCTTTACCTTTTAGGGTCTAGGTACCATCACTCCATCAATATGACCTAAGTAACATTATAAATAAACTAAATTCAGTTGTTAAAAGAATTATTTTTTTTCCCTCACCTATACTTTTTGTTTAACTCAAATTTCTTTTTCATTTTTAATTTATGGAATAAAACAAGCGTTTCCATAACAGTATTTTTTTAAAAGTTATAGCACATGAATCTGCAAATCTACTATGTATAACGTCTTATGATTTCAATTATCATCTCACAAAAAGCTCAAATCCAGGTGCATCTTTTTTTAAAAAAATACAAATCTAATTCTTAAACTCACTTTTTCCACCCATAACTAAAATCACTATCACAAACTAACTATCTGGGGTTCCACTCAGCAATACTTTATTCTTGGACACCACTCTTGTGTAAGAGTTTGATTAGCTGATTAACTAAGGTCATTAGAACATAGTGCTAATAAGGCAATAATCACATGTTCACTTAAACAAGTTAGCCCCACTCTACTCCAAAGGCATAGACAGCCCCTTTACCTACTATCACAAATGGGTTCTATGGAACATTAATGGACACAAGTTATGTTCCAAAATAGATTAATGTAGATCCTCTATTCCAGTCCTGGAAAGACAAATCAAAGCAGTTCCCACTGATGTTTAGTAATACCATCCTAACATTTAGATCAAATAGAATATAAATTCCTTAATAACATGAATTGTTTCTTTTTTATTCTTGTTTTTGTGTCCTTATCATCTGGCATATGGCATGGTGCATAGCAAGCAGTTATTAAAGTTTATTAATTGACAGATCAACTTAATATATAAAAGAATCAAAGAAGTGTTAGACAAAA
This sequence comes from Gymnobelideus leadbeateri, assembly GCA_011680675.1. NCBI lineage: Eukaryota > Metazoa > Chordata > Mammalia > Diprotodontia > Petauridae > Gymnobelideus > Gymnobelideus leadbeateri. Next base: position 139,880 of record WOXC01006232.1, read on the forward strand.
TAAAAATAAAAGATGAGTTTTAATTTCAGCACTTCTACTGACCAGCAATGGCCCTAAATTAAATATGGAACTGAGATTATTATTTTTTGCCAATAAATGTATTTTTTTCTTATTTTCTTATTCTGGCACTAATGCTCTCGTTGTCATTACTTTTATACCCTTCGAAATCTTTATTTTCCTTCAAGGTTCAGCACAGGTATTAACTCCACTTTTTATCATCCCAGATTACCATCACCTAATATCCCAATATTAATGATTTTTCCCTCCTCATATTGCCTTGTTTTTACTTAACCATGTGCATATTGTATCCCCTCCCCCAACGCAGAATGTAAGCTCCTTGATTTGAAGAACTTGTTTTGTTTCCTCTTATCCTAGTACCTAATATAGGATATGTATTTGATAAATGTTTGTTGTTGAATCCAATAAAACTTCAGGACTTCAGAGTCATCTTGGACTCCTCCCTTTAACTGGCCCTCAGACAGCTAATTCTGTTATTTTAGCCTTTGTTCTGCCTCTACAATATACCCCCCTCCTTCTATTTTCATGGTCACCATCCTGTGTTCTACCACCTAAATTATTACAATAGCCTCTTAACAGGTCTTCCTCCATCTTTGCAAAGCCATCATATAAACCTAGGCCAGATTAATCTGCCTAAAATAAAATATTCAAAATGTCCCTCCCCCATACAAAACAAAGAAACAAAAACACTTTCATGGACCTCTGTAGCAGCAAGCACCCCAACATCCCCAGGGTGGCTGCCAACACAGGTTCTTAGATCTGCTTTTGTAAAGGAAAGCAACTCAAAATTGGTTAACAAGCTTACTTTAATCAATCAAACATATATTACCTAGTTCAGGGGGAAAAGGTCAGCACCCTGAACTTCAGAGTAACAGACAGATCAAACAGACAGGCTTCCAAACTGTCCAACCATTATCAATACCAAATCATAGTTACCAGAGAGGGAAGCATCAACATCTGGGTTTTCAAAGCCAGGGGGCTCTCAACAGCTGCCCAGAGTCTCATTTGGTCAAATCACACAACACTTCTCAAAGTGAGCCCCAAAGCAAAGCCTCCCATCAGAGTTTATATAGCCTTCTCCTGGCTCAGAGAATGTAACAACCTTCTTGACCCACTGCCCAATCACAAAGTATCAAGGTGTGGGCTTTCCTGAAAAACAAGCCTCCCACCACAGGTTCCAGGGCAGGGAAGATCTTTAAATTTCCATTTCCATTACAACCTCCATTGCATAAGACAATATTCATGGTCTTCCACATATGGGATCTAGCATAATTTTATTTCCCTCTACTCTAGTCCTTGAATTCCATGCTCTATTCACATTGTTAACACGAGTGAAGAACCTCAGGCTATACTTTATTTTCCATTTGTGCTTTTGCCTTTACCTTTTCCCATAATTAACTCCAATATTCTCTTATGATCTATTTCCTGCTTTAAGACTTTTCCCATGGGGGCAGCGAGGTGGCACAGTGAATAGAGCACCAGCTGTCCCTGGAGTCAAGAGGACCTGAGTTCAAACCCGGCCTCAGACACTTAACACATACACACACAAAAAAACTAGCCTTGGCAAGTCACTTAACCCAAATTGCCCTCCAAAAAAAAAAAAGACTTTTCCCACTGCACTGTCCCACAGAGATCTCTCGCATCAACCTATCCATCCATCAATCAAAAATAATCTATTAAGTTAGTGTGGAATACGAGGGAGACACTGGGCCAGGACCACTCAGTATGATGTGCCCACATCAGAAAAGGTACTCTGCTCTCTGAGCAAAGTAAAATTGAAACAGTTTAAAGGAAATGCAGGATGTGCAAGTTTAGAGTATCCATCACAAATATTTACACATTTGTGTGACCTGTGGTAGAACATGCCAAAGTTCAAATTGGTCTGATCAGCCACAGTCAGACAAATTTAAACATGATTCTAACATATGTCATTTTGGTCCTCTTCGAGAACGAAGAACAAAAACCAACTAACCAACCATCGTGGGGCTTATATACTAATGGAAGAATCAGCACACATAGTACTTGTGGTCTGTTCCTCTTATGCGGCACTTGCAATAATTTGTATTTCCATAGTTCTAAATGTTTACACAGTGTTTTATTTTACTATTAAGAAGGCATTTCCCCCATAATAGTTGCATGTTTTAGTGTCAATATAATTATACCCATTTTTTAGAATAAGAAACTGAGAATCAGAGAGATTTTAGTTCTTTGATCACTTAATTATAGGTGTCTAATGAATCTTCTGATTACAAAATCAATATCCCTTTCATATTTTTATACTGCCTTTCATATGAAGCCTGATTATAGTGATCTTTTGATTTGTGTAATTGTGATATCAGTGGTCATCATTAACCAAAGGATGTAGGTGCACTTTGAGAAATTTTCTCAGTCTCTTGACTAGTAACTTTTACCCAGAAAATCTGGAAAAATATAAGATTTTTTGCAGTGCAGTACAGGAAACTGACAAACCCAGAGATACAAAGTGATGTAAATGAATCATTTTTATTATTTAGCACCTATATAGGACTTTAAGATTTGCAAAGTATTTAATACATATTATCTCATTTGATTCTCTACAACCTTGTGAAGTAGTTGCTATTATTATCCTCATTTTACAGATGAGGAAACTGAGGTTGAGATAGATTAAATGTCTTTTCCAGAGTCCCTGGTTCCAAATCTAGGACTCTATCCACCACACCACTTAGCTGATTTATCTTTCTAATTGAACCAGCACAAGTAAGAAATCCCCAAAGTCTTTGTGAAGCTTTACATTTTGACAGCTTCAAGTTTTGATAGCTTAAAACCACACAAAGACTTTGGGATCACCTACTATAAACAAAATATTTATTTAGTAGTTAAGATACGGCTCTTAAGCACAGGGCAAGGATATATGGTAATAGATCAGACCTAATGATAGCTGTAGTCAATACCCCTCATCCCTAGTAAGGCTTGTCCGAAATTCTAATCATAGCAGTTATCAGGAGGTAAGGGTCCCACCAGATTAGAGAAACAACTGCTCTCTCCCTGCCATTGCTTTTATTTCCAGATGCTGAATACTACATTGGGTTAGCTTGTGTAATAATCAAGATAGGGTCTACATGACTTAAGGCATATCTATTTTCCATTTTACAACTTGTTTTTTTTTTTCTTGCTCCCACCTGATTAAATTCTTACTATGCTCACTGCCCTGAAGACAGTTATCTATGTATAAAAATTCACCTCAGTGGAGGTTGCAGCAAAACCATTAAGTCCTTTAAAGTTAATTTGGGTATTTATAATAGTCAAAATAACTTATTCACTCAAAATCATTCTTAAAACAACATAGCTGTTACTGTATACATTCTCTTTGTCCTGCTCATTTTGCTCCTCATTATTTCATGCAAGTCTTTTTTTTTTTTTTGGTATAACATAGTAGTATTCTATTACAATCATATACAACAACTTACTCAGCCATTCTCCAATTAATGGGGATCTCTAAAATTTCCAGTTTTTTGTGACCACAAAGGGAGCTGCTAAAAACATTTTAGAACATATAGGTTCTTTTCCTTTTCCCTAATTATCTTCAGAAATAGAGTAAGTAGTAGTATTTCTGGGTCAAAGGATATAGGATATATTAATATCTCTTTGTGTATAATTCCAGGTTGCTCTCCAAAATGGTTGGATCAGTTCACAACTCCATCAACAATGAATTAGTGTCCCAATTTTTTCACATACCCTCCAAAATTTTTTTGCTCTCCCCTTCAATCATTTTAACCAATTTGCTAGTTGTTAAGTGATATTATCAAGGTTCTTTTTATTTGTATCTCTCTAATCGATAATGATTTAAATAATTTTTTCATATGATTATAAATTGTTTTTATTTCTTCATCAGAAAACTGACTGTTCATTTCATATCAATTGTGAAATGATGCATTCTTAATAGATTTGACAAAATTCTTTGTATATTTGAGATGAGATTTGCATCTGATAAACTATAATATTTTTTTCTAAATTTTCTGCTTCCCTTCTGATCTTGTCTACATTTGTTTTATTTATACAAGACTTTTTTAATTTCATGTAACTGAAATTATCCAATTTACCCTTAATTGTCCTATATGTCTTGTTTATTCATAAATTTTTTGCCTATCCATAAATCTTAAAAGTAATGCATTCCCTGTACTTTCAATTTTCTTGTAAAATCTCTATGTGGTAGTTACTTTGGTTTAAAAGAAGATCTATGGTCATATTCAGAGGGAGATAGTGAAGCAAAAAAATAAATAAATAAGGCCACTCTTACCCTAAAAAGTAATGTAAATCGTCACAAGCCCCAAAAGAAATCTTGGAAGAACTTAAAAAGAAATTCAAAAACCTAGAAAAGAGAACAAGGAAAAATTAGGGAAAAACTTTAAAGCAATTCCAGAAAATTAGAAAAGAAAGTTGATCAATTGGAAAAAAAATACAAAATCATAAGGAAGAAAATAAAAAAGGAATTAAAAATCCAATAAGGGAAAATAAGGAAAAATTAGAAAAAATAAAAACAATGTGAGAAAATTATGAATTAATTAATTAGAAAAGCAGATGCAAAATCTTAAAGAAGAAAATAACTCCTTGAAAACTAGAATTGGGAAAGTGGAATTGAATGACATTATCAGTGACCAAGATATAATGAAATTAGAAAAAACATAAGAGAATCCAAAAGATCTCATCAGGAAAAAAAAATGATCTGGAGATGAGATCAAAGAGAGACAATTTAAGAATTGTCAGTCTACCTGAAAATTATGATCAGAATAAAAATCTGGAAACAATATTAGAAGAAATTACTAAAGAAAATTGTTCTGAAATTCCAGAATAAGAAGGTATCATTAAAAAAAAAAAAAGAATCCACCAATCACTACCAGAAAGAGATCCTAGGATGAAAACTTAGAGCAATGGCATAGCCAAGTTTCAAAATTCCTAGCATAATGAGAAAAAATTGCCAGTAATAAGAAAAAAAAACAATTTAAATACTGCAAAAAATGTTCAGGATTTCACAAGACAGAGGATTTTCTACACTAGAAAAAATATAGATCTTGGAATGTTATATTTCATAGAGCAAAGAATGTGGGATAGCATCCAATAATAACTTATCCAGCAACATTGAACCTGTGTGGGAAAAAATGGACATTTGATGAACTGAAAGGCTTTCAGTTATTTGTAACAAAAAAAGTTAAAACTCAATGGAAAATTTTATATAAAAGAATCAGAAGAAATAAAAGGAAATCATTATGGACTAATTATAAGGCAATGGTTAAGGTCAAACTGTTTACTTATTACATGTGAAAGTGTTATTAATATTAGTAATTATTAGTAGAAATAGTATTCTTAAAACTTTTATCATTACTAAGGTAGTATGAAAGAAAGGGTGGGACTGATTTGTGTAGGATGAGGAGATTCTAAACCACTAAAATGGGTAATGAAAGGAAGAGAATGCAGGTGGGAGTGGAGTGCTGGTAATATTGGAATCTTGCTCTCCTCTGGGTTGAAAAGGAAACAACATATACATCTGAAAAGGTTTAGAAGTCTTCTGAGCTTTGGGTAAGAAAATAGGGGAATAAGGTGAAGGAGGGACTTTTAGAACTATTATATCGATGAAGATTGGGGGGTGGTGCAGAGTTAAAGAAGGGATTGTAGAGAGTTGGCTAAAATAAAGAATAAGAGGGTAAGGGAAGAAAAATAAGGTAAAATAGGGTGAAAGTAGGCTGAGAAGGAAAATAGTGGGTAAAAATAAAATGGATGGAAATTCACAAAGACTAATTATAAATTTGAATGTGAATCAGAAAAAAAAAAACATTACAAAATTCATTTGGAAGAACAAAAAGTAGAGAATATCAAAGGCAATAATGAAAGAAATAGAAAAGGAGTTTTAGTGGTGCCAGATATTGAACTGTTAAAAAAAAAAAGGTAGTAATTATCAAAACTATCTGGTTCTGACTAAGAAATAGAAGGGTAGATCAATGGAATAGAATAAATATACAATTTACAGCAGCAAACAAATTTAATATTCTTATATATGACAAGTGCAAAGACTAAAGATTTTAGGAAAAGAATACATTTTTGGTAAAAAAAGAAAATTCTTGGGAAAACTGGAAAGCAGTATGGCAGAAACCAGGCATAGACCAATATCTTACATCATTTATAAAGATAAGGTAAAAATATATACATGACCTAAATATATTCTTATTTACTATTATTATAAAATGCTATATATTTAAGTAATTGTTTATTAAATATAGAAAATATTTGTAAAATAATTTATAATGACTTTATATATATATCTATATAAATATATTCACACATATATGAAAATATTAATAGTATCACCTTTTACAGTAGCAAAGAAATGGTGATAGAATATATGCCCATCAACTGGAAAATGACTTAAACAAGTTGTAGTATAGTAACATAATGGGATATTACTCTATTGTAAGAAATAGTGAATAAAAAAAGAACTATAGAGTACCATGAGAAGACTTGAAAGAACTGATGAAAAGTAAAGAGGATGTCTCCTTCCTTCTTTGCAGAACTATGATTGTAGAACATTGAATATCATGTCAGCTTTTTTTCCATTCTGTTAGTAGGTTTTGCTCAATTTTTACCCTCTTTAATTCTTTTTTGTAAAAGATAACTAACTCTTTTGTAGAGGAAGAAAGAGATATGCTGGGAAATATGGGTGATGTAAAATCAAAGGAAAGAGACAGAATAGAAAGAAATTAGTTATAAACATCAGCAATGAAGAAGCAAAATTATACTAATTTGAAGAGAAAAAGGCTGTTTACTTAGAAAACTCCAGAGAATCATCAAACAAAATAGACAATGATTTCAATGACATAACAATACAAAATAAAAACAAAATTCAATTGTATTTATATATTGCAATAATAGAATCTAAAAGGAAATAACAGAGAAGAAAATCTCATTCAAAATAACCAGAAAGGGCCAGAAGCGCAGGGAAGGGGAGTCGCTGCGGTTTCCTGCTTCAACAGTGCTTGAACTGAACCCGCTGCTCGATTCCCGGCCGGAGCCGCCCTTAGCCACCTCTCCACCTTCACCTCCACTAACCAACACTTCTTCCGTCCTACCGTCGAGCAGCAGCCGCCCGCTCAGCCGCCCCAGCCTCCGCCGCAGCCACCGCCGCCTCTTCTGCCGACGCCATGACCACCTCGCCCCCTCTCAGGTGCGGCAGAACTACCACCAGGACTCGGAGGCCGCCATCAACCAGCAGATCAACCTGGAGCTCTACGCCTCCTACGTCTACCTGTCCATGTCCTACTACTTCGACCGCGACGACGTGGCGCTCAAGAACTTCGCCAAGTACTTGCTGCACCAGTCACACGAGGAGCGCGAGCACACGAGAAGCTGATGAAGCTGCAGAACCAGCGCGGCGGCCGCATCTTCCTGCAGGACATCAAGAAACCCGACCGCGACGACTGGGAGAGCGGGCTGAACGCAATGGAGTGCGCTCTGCACTTGGAAAAAAATGTCAATCAGTCGTTACTGGCATTGCACAAGCTGGCAACTGACAAGAATGACCCCCGCTTATGTGATTTCATCGAAACCCACTACCTGGATGAACAGGTCAAGTCCATCAAACAGCTGGGTGATCACATAACCAACCTGCGCAAGATGGGGGCCCCGATTCTGGCATGGCGGAATATCTTTTTGACAAGCACATCCTTGGAGACAGTGACAAGGAGAGCTAAGCCACACCTGGCTTCCCCCACACCTGGGAACTGTGGGCGCCACTCCTACTGTCTTTCAGTGCATGCATATTTTGGTTATCTGACCTTTTCATAATCTGTACCAAAAAACTACCACCATTTACATCCCAATAAAGTGACTTGGTACTGATGAAAAAAAAAAATAACCAGAAAGTAAAGTATCTGAAAAATCAGACTACTGAGATACTCTCAAAATTTATATAAACACAATTACAAAGTATTCTTTTGAAAATTAAAAAATGGCAAATGACTGGAGAGACATTCATTGGTAGTGGTTGGGCTGCACAATTATAATAACAATATCAATATTACCTAAATTAATTAATAAATTTATTGCTATGTAGCAAAGTACCAAATGGGTACTTCATAGATCTAGATAATATTATTTTTATTTTTATTTTTTTGCTTTATTCTTTTGTTTTTTAGAGGGCAATTGGGGTTAAGTAACTTGCCCAAGGTCACACGGCTAGGTTTTTGTTTGTGTGGGTTAAGTGTCTGAGGCCAGATCTGAACTCAGGTCCTTCTGACTCCAGGGCCGGAGCTCTACTCACTGCACCACCTAGCCGCCCCTTCTAGATAATATTATTACAAAATTTAATTAATGTAACAAAAGTTGATGATCACAAGGCATTTTTTAAAGCATGAAGCATTTCCAGATCTCAAATATTGCTATAAACTGGGAATTGCTATAAATACCTTTTTGATACTTCCTTAAAAAGCAAATCAGTGAATAAAATAATTAAATAAGATTCAGATGCAATGGAATCTAATAATCCAGTATTTGATCAACAAGAACGTAAACTAAAGGAGAAAGAACTACCTATATAATAGGAACTGCTGGCAACCCTTGAAAATTGGGGGATATCAAATTTGTTCAGCATTTTACACCATATACCAAAATAAGTTAAAAATCAATATGTAGGCCAGCCTGCCCTGGGCCTGGACTCTGCATGCCAGCCCTCCCTTCTCTGCTCCCTCCTTTCCTTCCCTTCACTCCTCCCTCCTCTCCTCCCCTTCCCCCAAGGGTATATGGGAGTGAAGGACAGAAGAGGCCACACAAAGGAGGTGGCTGCAGTGGCAATGATAGGGTCTCAGGTGGAATGAATAGTCCTTGTTGAATGTCTCCTGGTTACCAGTTGGATCTCACCTGTGAAGAACTATTTTCCCAATAGTGGACACCACTCTGTGGCATATTTCATTGTCAATTCAGGGATGGTCAGGGATACCAGGAATGATATCCTGAAGGGAGGCAGTGATTGTTTTATCAGAAAACTTGATATCACAGCCACAATGGTATGGTCTCTGTGACCATACCGTTTAGATGAACTAAATCAAGCTATAGCAGATTCTCTTCATTCAAATGGCTACAAAGAGGCACATTCAGTTTTTTAAAAAGAAGCTGAATTAGACATGAATGAAGAGTTATATAAAAATATGCTGGCCTTTTGGGGAAAAAATGGACATCAGTTAGCAGATTACAAAAGCAGGCTATGGAATTGGAACCAAAGCTAAATGAAGCAAAGGAAGAATTTACATCAGGTGGACCTCTTAGTCAGAAATGAGACCCAAAAGAATGGATTCCTTGACCTCCAGGAAAGTACTCATTGAGTGAACGTAGAAGTGCGGTCACCCATGTAATTATCCACCCGGTTTTCAGTGTTATGGTCTCTGCCTCTGAAGATGCTACAATAAAGGTGTGGGATTATAAAACTGGAAATTTTGAACAAACCTTTAATAAACACACAAACTCTGTGAAGGACATTTCCTTTGACCACAGAACAAAGCTTTTGGCTTCTTGTTCTCCTGATATGACCATTAAACTAAGGGATTTCCAGAGCTTTGAGTGCATTAGAACCATGCATGGACATGATCTCAATGTGTTTTCAGTAGCTATCATGCCTAATGGAGATCAAATAGTATCAGCCTCCAGGGACAAAACTATAAAAATGTGGGAAGTGCAAACTGGCTACTGTGTGAAGACTTTCATAGGACACAGAAAATGGGTAAGCATGGTGCAGCCGAATCAAGATGGTACCCTAATTGCCAGCTGTTCTAGTAGTACATGAAGTTCCAGACAGTACATGAATGGGTAGTAGCCACAAAGGAATGCAAGGCTGAGCTCCAACAACATGATTATGTGGTTGAATACATTTCCTGGGCTACAGAAAACTCTTATTCCTCTATCTCTGAAGCTACAGGATCTAAGACTAAAAAAAGTAGTAAACCTGGACCTATCTTGCTGTCTGGATCCAGAGACAAGACCATTAAGATGTGAGACGTTATCACTGGTGTTTGCCTTATGACCCTTGTGGGCCATGAAAATTAGGTACGTGGAGTTCTCTTCCATCCTAGAGGAAAATTTATTTTGAATTGTGCTGATGACAAGACCCTATGTGTGGGGGACTACAAAAACAAACAATGCATAAGGACCCTCAGTGCACATAAATACTTTGTTACCTCTTTGGATTTCCATAAGATAGCACCATATGTGGTTACTGGAAGTGAAGATCAAAGTGTAAAAGTGTGGGAGTGCCGTTGATTGACTCACATTTGATGATTCCCCCTCCCTTTTCTGGATGCACTCAGATACCATGGTTACCCTTATTGAGCTTTGTTTAAATAAATATTGTTCTTTCATGTAAAAAAAATCCAATATGTAATCTAAATATACACTATCTTATAACAAAAACAGAAAAAGAAATGATAAGACAGTTTAGTGGACTTATTTCATGTCTTTAGCTAAGGGGGGAATTCTTTAAAATGACGAAAGATAAAAGAGACTTTTTATTACAATAAATTCAAACATTTTTGCTTAAACATAATAAATGCAACAAAAATAAGAAGATAGGCTATTAATTGCAGGGGGGAAATTATTTGTACCAAATATTTTGATATAGGTCTGTTATGAAACATACGTAGAGAATTGAGACCAAGAACTATTCCCCAATAAAAAAGCAAATCAAGAAATTCTCAAGAGATTTGCATACCATTAAAAACCATATGAACAATTGTTCTAAATTACTAATAATAAGATAAATGCAAATCAAAACTACTCTTAGCTTTTACTTCATACACAGGAAATTGACAAAGATGACAAGAGATTGGAATAATCCATGTTGAATAGACTGCAGAAATGTGGGTACAATAATACAATGCTAGTAGAATTGTGAATTAGCTCAATCATTCTGGAAAGCAAATTAAAATTATTGGTCCACGTCCTTTGACACGTAGGAATGACCCTCTATTTGGAGGTATAGTTAACTTCAGATAATATTTAATATATACCACCCACAAAACCCATTCATACATTCAGACAACTGAAGTAGACATACCTACCTTACATACTCAAATAGTAGCATTATTTGGGGAAAGGGAAAATCCATCAGCACTTGGTGTATTCATCTACCAAAGTGTCAGCCCTTAAATCATATTGTAAGCTCCTTGAAATCAGTATTTTTTTCATTTATCTTTGGCATACCTCTGAGAATACAGGATAGAGACTCAATACATATTTGTTCACAAAGACATTTCGATGAAGAAAAATTTAGAAAGTCTAGGGAATAAGCATTTTTTAAAATAGCATTTTGAAATCAAGGGTTAAACATCCCATATGACTGAAGTTCCCTCAGGATTTTCTCTCTCCAATGAAGACAATATAAAAATAACTTAAACATGTAGTGAATATACTTATAAAAACATGGCCATATTCATTATCTCATTTGATCGTCAAAATAGCCCTGAAATAGATTCAAGGATGGATGTTTCAAGTATTATCATCTTCACTTTGCCGATGAAGAAACTGAGGCCTAGAGAAAGATAAGAGATGAAACAGCTGTGAAAATAGCAGTCAAGATCCAAACTCAAGTGCTCTTCTCAACCTATCTGCTGAAAAATCTTTAGGAATTTTGTACATCATAATATGTCTAAATGTGAACTCCTTAATTTTTCATTGAATGCCCTAAAATAATCAGGGAACATGCATCTGTCAAAATGACAGCTTGGCTATGAACTTCAAATAAAAATGGTGCTCTCCTGATTTTTCTAACATTTCAGACATTCACTCACCCCAAGTCTGGGATGCAAAGTAGCTCATTCATATTTTAATTCCACTAAGGAGAATATAAATGCAATCGCAAACTTCCTATATAGTTGGTCCATGAATTTGCAACAGCAGTTGCATAATTTATAAGTTGATGGGACATATTTCCAAAACACCCCAGCATGAGTGATGAAACAATGTGTCACAGTTCAGTAACTGAATATCAAATGTAGCTACAGGGGCTGATTTCTAAATCATTGAACTTGTAATGAATATATAGGTGAGCATTCTAGGGTGGTACAAATGCAAATGATTAAGCAAGCAATATATTTTCCACTAACAGGAGATTTTAATGGCACATTCAACCTGGACTTGGTATAGGTAAAAAGACATAATGCAATTGAATTTTCTGATATAGAAAGTTGGATTTTTTCCTAATTCTACATAATTCTGATTACCCTGATCACTCCAATAATACTTTTAACATGGCCTAAGGATATGTGCAAATGTAATGGCAATGTAATTTGACCTCTTTGTATTGGCAAGTAAGCAGAAACTTAGCACTTAGTAATTGATCAAGTCTGTGAAAGAAACAGAAGGTTTGAACCCCTGTTCCAGACAGGAAGGGGTTGGCTGAAACAGGAAGTAGCTAACGCTGTGTATATAAGAAAAGCCCCACAGAGGCACAGTCAGAATTTCTTGGGACAAGAATCTGGAGGCAGAGCAGCTACAGAAGAGAGAACTGAAAACTGGGCCAGAATTTCCTGAGAACTTGTGGTGGTGCAGCTTGTTTTGAACAGAAGCCCAGGAGCCCCCTCCTCTCAGGCTGGGGGCTGATTTTTTGATCTAGCTGCAGAAGACTGAGGAAGCATGACCAGGATGCAGACACTTTGTTTGTGGTTTGGTTGAGCCTTGAATTCCCAAGAGCAGAAATTGTGAAGATTTGAGATGGACTGGACCCTGTGAACTTCAATATGGAGCAGGACCTACCCAGAGAGCCGGGCAAGGAGCTGACAGCTGTCTGCCATTGAACCCAGGTGACAGTCTGGTGAATCCAGGTAGAATCTGGGACCATGGAAGGGGATCCAGGGAATCTGAGAACTGGCCCCAAGTCAAGATGAAAAGACCTCTCTGTGGGTACTGAGTAATGATGTAATTGTAGTTTACTAGTGACCTATGAATAGAGGGTTTGTATATTTTCTAATGATTGTATTTAGTGATTAATGATACTTAGTAATTGATTTCTGAATAAGTGACTGATAGAGTTAATTTAGTGTGCACCAAGACTTATACTATTGTACTCTGAGATCATTGTTCTTTGTTCTAAATATTGTGACTGCTTTTGTGAAAACTGTATGGCTATTTTAATGATAAGCTGTTGTGAATACTATATTGTAATTTTCTGTGATAAGTTGGAATATTGTGAATGCTGTACCTTGATTTTCTGTGAATGTTTTGCTCTGATTTGTTATGGAATAAATAGGGTGTTCACTATACTGTGTAATCTTAAAAGCTGTTCACAGTAGCATTCTTCTCGAAAGCTCTCCGACCTATCTTTCCAATATAATCTTATAACAATATTGGTCAGATGAGTGATATTCCAGTCACCAAATTGGTCTACTTGACCTCACTGTAAATGAGAGCCCATCCCTCACCTATGTTCTTTTGCACAGATTTCCCCTCGTTCCTAGAATGTTCATCCTCTGTAATGGCAAGAAAAATGGTACTAAACTCCTTGTTTCAGCTTTTCAAGTGTCTTTGAGCCTCTCCTGTGATTATATCAAGTCTTTGTTAGAAACAGAAGAAGTTAGAGAAACTTGCCAAAGACCAAAGCAGGAAGGATATAAGAGGAAGGGGTGGAGCAGGAAGGAGCTGATGATATAGAAACTCAAGCACAAGTTAGGACTGAGCAGAACTGGGAGGAAGGATGCCTATGGTGGCAACACTTTGTCTCTCTGTGTTGATGTTATTTGTCAGATCTGTTTGCTGATAGAGGATGTTACTGTTGTTACCAAATCCCTGGGACCTTACTGCTTGTTCAAAAGTCCTGAAAAAGGACTTTCCTGCTTTCTCTTTACAGAAGTCCTGAAGGAGGGTTTTATTGATGTTTACAGAGGTTGTGGGATTTTACTGATGATGTGTGTTGATTTCTCAGACAGAGGCCCTGTCTGTCAGTCTGTGTTGAGCTCACCAACAGAAAGTGAATTGATGATGGTGCTGGCAATGTGTATGAATGTTGTTGTGGCTCTGCTAAGCTTGATGTGTGGAATTAGGCCTGGAGTAGTACTGGGACTTGGACCAGGAGCTGAGAGCTGCCTACCTGTGAATGCAGGTGACAGTTGGGTGAATTCAGGCAAGAATAGGGAGCATGGAAGAGGAACCATGGAGTTTTGGCATCAGTCTTGAGTCAAGATGAAAGGACCTTTAGTTGGGTACTTAGTGCTAACTGATAAGATTATGACTTACTGTAACCTAGGGGTGGGAGAACCTTGTACTTTGGACTTTGTATATCTTAAGGATGATTGCTGGGGGTGGAGCCAAGATAGTGAAGTAAAAGCAAGAATTTTCTTGTGCTCCTGCTCCAACTATCTCCAATACCTGTAAAATAGTACTCTAAACAAATTTTAGAGCTATAGAACCCACAAAGTGACAGAGAGAAGTACATTTACCATAGAGGGCAGCCTGGGAGGCTAGCAAGAAAGTTCTATTGCACTGAGCTTAGAGCAGAGTGTAGTCTTGCATGAGTCATGCAAACCCAGAACCAGGGCAGCCCTGATCAGTAGCACAGACTGACTGGAGCAGACTTCAGGAGGGTGAATCACTGGCAGCTGTGGCAGTTTCCAGATGTCTCAATGCATAAATGGCAAAGAGAAAGTAAAAGGTCAGTGGGGAACCCTGTTGATTCAGGATGAGAGAAGAGCATGGTGGTGGAGGTGATGGTGGCTGCAACTGCTGCCACAGCTGCTGCGTGTGGCTCCAGGCCGACAGATTATAGGGGGACCAAGTGACTGTCCAGAGGGCATTTGCAGGAATCTCTCTGTTGGCACTGAGACAGGATTCTCCTGCTTTTCCCTGGTTGGATCTGGGTTGCAGGCTTGGGTGGTAGTCCTGGGATGAGGAGCACTGGTGTAGCAGAATTTTTTGAGGCTGTAGAGAGAAAGTCCTCTTCACAGTTATGAGGCAGGTGCCTGGCAAAAACTCTTGACAACAGCTGTGCAAAACCCCAGAAATTTGGGACACAGCATTCTCTACTGTGGAAGCAGAGTTCTACCATGGCAAAGACCTCAAAGCTCAAGTAACTGGCTGGCAAGATGAGCAATGAGAGGAAGTACAATCAGACTATAGAATCCTTTTTGGGGGACAAAGAAGATCAAAACAGAACAACAGAAGAATACAACAAAGTCAAATCTCTTGCATCAAAAGCCTTCAAGAAAAATATAAATTGGTCACAGGCCATGGAGGAGCTCAAGAAGGATTTTGAACATCTAGTAAGAGAAGTAGAGGAAAAATCAGAAAGATAAATGAGGATGATGCAAGAAAATCATGAAAAATGAGTCAACAGCCTGACTGAAGAGAATATCACCTTAAAAATAGACTAATCCCCCTCTGAAAAGCAAAAAAAAAAAAAAAAGACTAACTCAAATGGCAAAAGAGTCCCAAAAAGCCAATAAGTAGAAGAATGCTTTTAAAAGCTGAATTGGTTATATGGAAAAAGAATTTCAAAAATTCACTGAAGAGAATAATTCCTTTAAAATTGTATTGGAGCAAAGGGAAGCTAATGATTTTATGAGAAAACAAGATACTATAAAACATATCCAAACAAATGAAAAAATAAAAGGCAGTATGAAATATCTCATTGGAAAAACCACTGACCTGGAAAATAGATCCAAGAAAGATAATTTAAAAATTATTGGACTACCTGAAAGCCATGATCAAAAAAAGAGCTTAGACATTATTTTTCAAGAAATTCTTGAGGAAAATTGCCCTGATATTCTAGAACCAGAGGGCAAAATAGAAATTGAAAAATTCATTGATTGCCTCTTGAAAAAGATCCCAAAAAGAAAACTCCTAGGAATATTAAAGCCAAATTTCAGTGTTCCAGGGTCAAGGAGAAAATATTACAAAAGCAGTCATGAAGAAATAATTTGTGTACTGTGGAAACATAATCAGGATAACACAAGATCTAGTAACTTCTACCTTAAGGGACTGAAGGGCTTGGAATATGATATTCTGGAGGTCAAAGGAGCTAGGATTAAAAGCAATAATAACCTACCCAGCAAAACTGAGTATAATGCTTCATGGGAAAATATGGTCATTTAATGAAATAGAGGACTTTCAAGCATTCTTGATGAAAAGACCAGAGCTGAACAGTAAATTTGACTTTCAAATACAAGAAGGAAGAGAAGCATGAAAAGGTTAACAGGAAAAAGAAACCCTAAGGATCTTATAAAAGATGAACTATATACATTCTGATATTGAAAAATGATAATTGTAACTCATGAGACTTTTCTCAGTATGAAGATAGTTGAAAGGAATATGCATATATATATGTATATATATATGTATATATGTATGTATGTATGCATAGGAGGGTATATGTGTGTGAATATATATGTATGTGTATGTATGTATATATGTGTGTACATTTATACATTGACAGAGAACAGCGAATGAGTTGAATATGAAAGGATGATATCTAAAAAATGAAATTAAGAGGTGAGAGAGGAATACATTGGGAGAAGGAGAAAGGGAGACATAAAATAGGGTAAATTATCTCACATAAATGAGGCAAGAGAAAACAGTCACCATGGAGGGGAAGAGCAGAAAGGTGAAAGGGCATGAGTCAACCTTACTCTTATTAGATTTGGCTTAAGGATGGAATAACATACACACTCAATTGGGTATTTTACCCCACAGGATAGTAGGGGGGAAGGGAAAAAGAGAGGGGATGATAGAAGGGAGGGCATATTGTGGGAGAAGGTAGTTAGAAACAAACACTTTCAAAAACGGACAGATCAAAGGAGAAAATAGAATAATTGGGGGGTGGGATAGAATGGAGGGAAATATAGTTAGTCTTTCACAATATAACTACTATTGAAATGTGTTGGGAGCCAAAGAGGCCTGAACCAGGACTTCAGATAATTACCCTGATATCAGTGGACCTGAATATTAAAGACCTCTTCGAGATTCAACTTTTCACTAAGTCAGCTCTGGAGTTCTTTTGATATGGGTTACACTTATAAGGTTGGTATTTGAGTTCTGAGGCCAACAGGCTCTGCCCCTAGACATATCTGATTCTGCACTCAGGTATCTTTGGGTGGCCAGCTTTAAACGTGGTGTCTTTTGAGGATTGCGCTTCAGCTTTGAAGTCTGCTCCCAATTGTTTCCATTTATGACTGCGGCTGTATTAGCAGGTACCTGAGGCCTAGATCTAAGGTCTTACCCTAAGACTTTAGTCTCCTAGATAAGAAATCCTTATCAAATTATCTATTGCATGCTACTTCCAGGATACAACAGACTAAGGTAATGATAAGAAAACTTGAGTCCCCTTCCTTTGTCTTATTGCTCTACAAAAATCTTGTCCTGAGAATCAATAAATGGAGTTCATGGTTCTTCCTTGAACTACCCACATGGCCTGGTCTTGTCTTATTCACGTCTCTGAATCATGCTAAGTGCTGGACACTGAGCAGCCCACGGCAGAAATGTTTTGCATAAGTACAAATGTATAACCTATATGGAAGTGC
Organism: Gymnobelideus leadbeateri; assembly: GCA_011680675.1. Taxonomy (NCBI): domain Eukaryota; kingdom Metazoa; phylum Chordata; class Mammalia; order Diprotodontia; family Petauridae; genus Gymnobelideus; species Gymnobelideus leadbeateri. The sequence continues at coordinate 157,417 of WOXC01006232.1, forward strand.
TTGTCTTCCCAGTGGGTGTGGGTGAGGAGGGAAGAAGGGAAAGAATCTGGAAATCAAAGTTTTAAAAACAAATGTTAAAAATTGTTTTTTACATACATCTGGGAAATTAGATATACAGTAATGGGGTATAGAAATCCATCTTGCCCTACAAGAAAATAAGGGGGGATGGGGAGGACACAAGAGAGAATAGGGGCAGGGATGTTCATTATGCTGCTATATTGTCGTGGAGGGTAGGGGCGAGATGGGGAGAAAATTTGTAACTCAAAATCTTGATGAAGTAAATATTCAAAACTAAAAATGAAATGAATAAATTTATTTTAAAAAAGGATGATTGCTCCTTAAAGATGATTGAGTTAAAGATGATTGGAAACCAGTCTCCCATCAAGATGAAAGAAAACTTTATATGGGTCCTTTATATTGATTAATTCAAATTGTTACTTACTGAATGATATCTTTTGTTTAAGACTATGTGGCCACTTTTAGTAATAAGTTGTTATGTTATATCATTGTGAATGTCAAATTTTGGTTTCTCTGAATGTTTTGCTTTAGTTTATTGCTGAATAAATAGAGAGTTCACTGTAGTATGTGATCAGAACCTTAAAGCTATTCACAGCAGCAGTTCTCAGGAGAGCTGCTCATTCTTGGCTTTACACCCTCCCCTATCTTATCTCTGGGAATCTCCATCTTCCTTAATTATATAATCTAAATACCACCTTCCATAAAAATATTTTTCCTAATTCCCCTAATTATTAGTGGCCTCTCTCACTCTCAAGTTCATTTTTATTCATTTTGTCTATATTTTGCATTTATTTATCTGAGTATATGTTGTAAATGTAAGCTCTTTGAGCACAGAGCATGTTTCATTTTTAATTTTGTATCCCCAGCAACTAACATGTTGCCAGAAACAATAGCTGCTTGAAAATGCTTGTTGAATTCAACTAAAACTAATGTGTGTTTGAGGGGGGTGTGGGTGGTTCTTTTCTTTTCTTTTCTTTCCTTTTCTTTCCTTTCCTTTCCTTTCCTTTTCTTTTCTTTTCTTTTCTTTTCTTTTCTTTTCTTTTCTTTTCTTTTCTTTTCTTTTCTTTTCTTTTCTTCTTTTCTTTTCTTTTCTTTTTTTTTTTTTTTGCTTTTTGGAGGGCAGTTGTGGTTAAGTAACTTGCTCAAGGTCACACGGCTAGGTTTTTGTTTGTGTGTGTTAAGTGTCTGAGGCCGGACCCGAGCTCAGGTCCTTCTGACTCCAGGGCCAGCGCTCTACTCACTGTGCCACCTAGTCACCCCTCTTTTCTTTTTTTAAAGTTAGGAAATGTAGTCTTTATTAATAAAAACATGGAGCTTTGATTAAACACACATCATAGATGATATACATCATGGAGAAAATATAAACAGGGTGAAAAGCTTTGCACAGTACCCCTCTGAGGTGCCAAATAGCTCATGGGATGAGAGCCCCCAAAGATCACCAACTTCGTTCAAATCATGTCTAAGAAACAATCAACATTACATCAGAACACGGAAGAAAAAACATCTAATACTTGAACTGTTGTCTCCACCCCTCACCCCTGCCCCAGTCATCCAAATTTAAATCCAATTAAAGCAAGTTTTTAGTGTGCAAATAATTTTCTTTTGGCCTAACAGTAACCCCAGTTCCTAAAAGCATACACCACATCACACCAGGAGTATCCATTTTAATAAAAAAAGACAGGAGCTTGAACAAGATCAGCAGGCACTTAAAACTGGAGATCTAGAAATGACTGCAGGTTATTTTCTCTCTCTCTCTCTTTTTTTCTCTTTTTGGCACTGAGAGGAAGCTCAGAAACTACAGGTATGCAAAGAATGACTCCCAGCAAATACGGTAAGAAGCAGGCATCTTCATTTGTCCACTAGTCTTCTTAGTAATGCCAAATAATTCAGAAATCCGGCTGTTGCTGTGGAGAAAGTGTATAACTGGCATCCACTATTCAAAATGGCATTTTGGGTTACGCATGATATTTAGATATTTAAAAACATACACACACATTTACATACTTAAAAACTAATAACTCAATACTCCAACTTGAATAAAATTTCCTTTTTGGTTTTAACAAAAATGCTCTTAAAAGGCAGGATATTTTTGCTGTTGTTGTTTGCTGTGCAAAGTTATAACTGCATCTAATAGTGTCTCCCTCCTCCATATTTCTGGCAAACAGCTTATATCTAAAAAGGCAGGATCCCATTCTTCCCTGTCCCCAAATGGCTCATCTTGAACACAGATGCTACAATGCACTGGAAAGCTTCTCTTCTTGTTCAGGGGTTCTTCTGAGGTGGCATTCAGAGGAACAGCGTCAAAACATATTTTTAGGGAGAGGAGGGTACATTTTTTTCATTCTTGGTGCTCTACATGCTTAAAAAGTCTGAGTTGGCATAAGGGAGTGGAGATCCCCTATAAGACAACAGAGGCCAGCAGATAAGGCCTACTGCTGCTCCCAAGTGCACCCAAGGCAGAGGTTTTACATATGCACCCATATACTGCTGTCCTCTGCTTTAATACTCAAGTTCAGCCCCATCAGAAGCATAATCATTCAAGCCAAAGTTAGAAACTTTCAAATGGCTTGGATGAGCATTGAAGTTCTTCGGCCCAAAAAGATTGAGCATGCCTACTCATGGGTTATCAGTTTAAAAACAAAAAGCAAAGCCCAAAAAAACAAACAAAAAAAACCCCACCACTTTCTATGATGTAGCTGAAGTCAACTCCCAAGTCCACAGTACGAACAAAAGTGCTTAATCAATGCTCAGGCATTTATTAATGAACATTGTCTAGGTGCTTAATAAACACTTTCTTTGGACATAACGCACAGATCCCCACAGACACAAAGGAATCCTGAGAGAAGCCTATTATAGAGTGAGGATGCAAAATAAACCTATGCATGAAGGAACCTTTGAGGTGGTCCTGCTGACAAGGATGGTGCCTTGTGGTCAACATTCAGCAGAACTCCACGGAGTAAGCAGCCTGCTCAAAAGTGCCCTGACCTCCCCAGAAAGATGTGGAGACCACCTGGATCAGGCCAGGACAACTAGAGGATAACTCTAAAGTCCCCCAGAACAAACTCTGGCCCCCCCCAGGGGTTACTGACTCAAGGATAACTGGAGCCCAAACAGTCTCTAGGGATTACTTTTCACTGACGCTCTTCTATCTCATCTCTCTTTCCCCTCTGGCATCAACCTCTAAATCACCCAAAACTAGGCTCCCGAGGAACAACATTGCTCCTTCTAGCCCCCCAATTTATGTCCTTGAGTTCTTTAACATGTCAGCTCACATACATACATACAATGCTATTTTCTTCCAGAGTTTTTTTGTTAATGAATGGCTTATATACTTCTGCATAGAGGCCTGGACTCACAAAAAGCTACTTGTTACTCTAATACTGGTGGTATTATATAAATATATATGTGTGTGAGTGTGTATATATATATATATACATATACATACACACATGCATATATGTATACACACATATATATATATATATATATGAAATAATCATTATCATATATGCAAGGACACACATTTGTGTATATACAACAGATACAAATAATGTGTGCATGCACACACTCCCCCTCCACAGTAGTGTACTGTAATGAGCAGCATCCCTTCTGCAAAGCAAGCTAAGGCCGAGGCCACTTGGAGGAGAGTCGGAAATCACAGGGCAAGGAGAGGATGCCCAGAGAATGAATATTTGCAGTAGAAGCCCTCAATTCCTTCACCACTACAAGTACTAGACCTCCACCACCATCACCCCATCACCCCAGATAGCCCTCCTGTCCCACCATATGGACTGCAAAGGGGTCAGTAAACCACAGTGCATACAGAAAATCTGAAAGACAAGCAGGAAGAAGAGGAGGAGGAGGAGGAGGAAGAAGACTGCATCCAATTGAATTATGTCTCTGTAGTATAGTTATTGTAGGCTAGCGATGGCAGGGTTGAAAAGCTATTCCACCACCTCCCGCCAGGATTCTGCTAGGGTGGCTCAGCACGTGCTTGCTCTTTGTAATTACCCAGAATGTTTTTGGCTTCTTCTGCATCCTTCAGAGGGTTTTCTCCATATTCATCTTTTAGCCACTGCTGAAACTGGTGAACTTCATTCTTTTCAATCTCCTGGAGCTGCTTCTGGAAGCCCAAGTTTGGATTGGCACAAGACTTTCCTTCCCTAACCATCTGTAGTGCATCTTCCCAGCCAAAATCATTAATTGTCATAATGTAAGCAACCACTAAGGTCACGCTTCTAGAAATACCAGCCAGGCAGTGTACAAGACAGCCCTCACCTCTAAGCTGGCATTTATGAATGAACCTGATAATCTCTTTAAAATGTCTTGTCAAGTTCTGAGAAGGTGAATCAGTAGCAAGAATACACAGGTACTAAAGTCCCTCAAGCATAGGCCTGGCACTATCATGGATAGAGAGAATGTATGTAATCTTATTCCTGTTCAGCTGCTCAGCATCTCTGGCATCTTTAAAGTTGTCAATGTAGAGGCCAGGCAGGATCTTGTTTATCCCATTCCCCATGGTGGCTATAAGCGAAATGAACTTTAGCACCCCTAGAAATGTGGCTGCAGGATCGCTAATTGCATGTTACAACAGGAGGAGGAGAAGTAGGAAAGGGAGGAGGCACTAGGGAGAATTGAATTACATGCAAGATAAATAATAATAATGATTAATAATAGAGAGGGAGATGTTCTATACTTTTTCTTTTTTTGGTTTTCTCCAGGCTCCAGGAGATTGGCCGCCTAGGGACTTCCTTAGCCAGAGACCAGCTGAACTAAAGGGATTCTTTTGCCAGGAAATGGGTTCGTGGGTGGTTATTTTCAAATACAATAGGTTTTAATCCTAGCTCCTTTGACCTCCAGAATGTGATATTCCAAGCCCTTCGATCCCTTAATGTAGAAGCTGCTAGATCTTGTTATCCTGATTCTGCTTCCACAGTACTCAATACGTATTAGTACTAGCTCTGGAGTCTATGATAGGGGGTCCAGGTCCTGCCTCTGATTCTTACTATATGGGACAGTCCCAATCTCCCTGGGCTTCAGTTTCATCTGTAAATTAAGAGGGTTGGAATAGAGGACCTCTGAAGTTCCTTCCAGGCTTAGATCTATCATCTTATCTTATGATTCTAGAAAGAAAAACCACAGCTAACTAAAACAATTCGAAAATTCATTAATATTTAAATCACTGAAGTAGCACAAAGGAAAAACAAATCAAGTCACCTTCTCACAAACCAGAGATAATTGATTGTACCCTTACTTATAAAGCAACATAGCATAGGGGCAAGAGTACTGGGTATGAATTCTGGCACTGATACTTGCAACCTGGATGATGTTAAGTAAGTCAAGTCAACTCGTTCACAAAATAAGAGCATAGGTTTGAAAGACTTAAGAATTCTGTTCAATGTAATGGTTAACCATGGTCCCAGTGGACCAATGATGAAGTATGCTGCTTACCTCAACAGAAAGATGATGAACTGAAGGTACAGAATGAGACACATATTTTTGAACATGGTCAATGTTAGAATTTATTGCTTGACTATATATATTTGTTGGGGGAACTAGGTGTCATAGTAAATAAAGTACTGTGTTTAGAAGCTGTAAAGCCAAGCATAAGCAGCTTCCCAGAGGACTGCTGCTGTGAATAGCTTTTAGGTTCTAATCACATACTATAATTAACTCTCTATTCAGCAGTAAATTAAAGCAAAACATTCACAGAAGCCAAAGTATAGCATTCACAATGATATAACGTAACAACTTATCACTAAAGTCGTCACATCATTTTAAACAAAAGATATCATTCAGTAAATCCTTAACTCAATCATCCTCAAGGAGCAATCCTCCTTAATGGACACAAAGTCCAAAGATCAAAGTTTTCCCACCCCTAGGTCACATTGTCTTAATCTATCAGTCAAAAAGTCTTCTTAGTGGGGGGGAAGAGCCAAGATGGTGGAGTAGAAAAAGGACTTTCAAGTGGCTCCAATTTCCCCCTTCACCAATGCACGTAAAAGGGGACTCTGAACAAACTTAGGAGCTACAGAATGCAGAAAATGACACAGAGAAGCTAACCTCCCACTGAGAACAGCCCAGCAGCCTGGCAGGGAGCAGCCAGCACAGTGATCTGGGAGCTGAGCCCAGGCCCAAGTGAGCTGAGGTTTTAGCCGCAGGGCAGGCCTGACCAGCAGCTGGCTAGAGGGATTTCAGAACACCAACAGCTGTGGCAGTTTCCAGAATTATCAACACATAGATGCCAAGGACAAAGTGAGAGGTCAGTGTACTGTGGACTTTAGGAATAATAGTGGAGAGAGCATTGGCTTTTGCCCACAGGGCAAGAAGCCACAAAGATGCTTAGGTGCAGCCTTTACCACATTGCAGCTTCAGCTCCTGGCCAGCAAACTGTAGGGAGAATGGGCAACCAGTCTAGGGGGTAAGCGCTCTTGCTTTAACCTTCTTGGATTTGGATTGCAGTCTGGGGTGGAAGTCCTGGGGTGTGTGACCAGCTTGCCAGAGCATGTGGAGGCTTCAGAGAGGGCACCCAACTAACACCTCTGGCAGCTGAGAAGATCCAACATTTGAGACGGAAGCTCCTCTGTCTGGTGTCAGAGTCCTACTGTGGCAACAAGACCAAAAGTCAAGTAATTGAGTGGCAACATAACTAGGCAAAGGAAACAAAACAAACAGAAAATTTCAACATTAGACTCCTATTTTGGGGGCAAAGAGGATCAGGGCATGGAACAGGAGGAAGGCAGTGGGGTCAGAATTCCTGCACCAAAAGCTTCAACTGAAAACACAAGCTGGTTACAGGCCACAGAGGACTTTAAGAATCAGATAAGAGAAGTGGAGGAAAAATTAGGAAGAGAAATGAAAATGATGCAACAAAATTATGAAATGAAGTCAACAAACTGACTGAGGAAAATAACACCATAAAAGATAGACTAACTAAAATGTCAAAAGAGGCTGAAAAAGGCAATGAGGAGAGAAATGCCTTAAAAAGCTGAATTTGCCAGATGGTAAAAGAATATCAAAAGCTCACTGTTAAACAGATCCAAACAAATAAAAGAATAGAAGGCAATATGAAATATCTCATAGGGAAAACCACTGACCTGGAAAATAGATCCAGGAGAGATAATTTAAAAATTATTGTACTACCTGAAAACCATGATCAAAGAAAGAACCTAGAAATCATCCTTCAAGAAATTATCAAGGAAAATTGCCCTGATGTTTTAGACTCAGAGGGCAAAATAGAGGTTGAAAGAATCCATTGATCACCTCCTGAAAAAAATCCCAAAAAGAAAACTCCTAGGAATATTATAGCCAAGTTCCAGAATTCCCAGATCAAGGAGAGAATATTACAAGCATCCAGGAAGAAACAATTTTAATATTGTGGAAACACAATCAGGATAACACAGTATCTGGCAGCTTCTACACTGAGGGATTGAAGGGCCTAGAATATGATATTCAGCAGGCCAAAGGACCTCGGATTAAAACCAAGAATCACCTACCCACCAAAACTGATTATCATGTTTCCAGGGGAAATGTGATCATTCAGTGGATTAGAGGACTTTCAAGCATTCTTGAAGAAAAAACCAGACTGGAATAGAAAATTTGACATACAGATACAAGAAGCAAGAGAAGCATGAGAAGGTAAACAGGGAAAAGAAATCATGAGGAACTTATCAAAGTTGAACTATTTACATTCTTACATGGAAAATCAATAATTGTAACTTATGAAACTTTCCTCAGTATGAGAATAATTGAAGGGAATATTGGAGGGTATATAGGCATAAGAATATATATATATATATATATATATATATATATGTGAATGTGTGTGTGTATATATATATATATATATATATATATATGTGTGTGTGTGTGTGTGTGTGTGTGTGTGTGTGTGTGTTTACAGGTATATATAGATAGAGGGCACAGGACCAATTTAATAGGAAGTGATGATACTTAAAAGGTGAAATCAAGAGGTGAGAGAAAAATATAATGAGAGGAGATGGGGAGAGACAGAATTGGGCAAACTATCTCATACAGAAGAGGCAAGGGAAAATGGGTACAATGGAGGGAAAGAACAGTAAGGCATAAGGGAATGGGTCAACCTTATAATCACTGAATTTGGCTCAGGGAGGGAATGACATACACATGAAATAGGGTGTCTCACCCTACAGGAGAGTAGGGGAGAAGGGGATGAGAGGGGGGATGATGGAAGAGAGGGCAGGATGGGGTGGGGGGGAGGGAAGTAGGAAGCACACACATTTGAAAAGCGGCAAGACCAAAGTAGAGAATAGAACAAGTGGGAGGTGGGATGGGAAGGAGGGAAATATAATCAGTCTCTTACAATATATCTACTATGGTAATATTTTGCATTAGCTACACATGTACAACCTATATTGAATTGCTTGTCTTCCCAGTAAGGATAGTTGACAAGGGAAGAAAGGAATGAATTTGGAATTCAAAGTTTTAAAACCAAATATATATACTATTATTAATACTATTTCATATGTAATTGGGAAATAAGAGGAGGGTACATCCTGAGGGACTGCTATTTTGGTGAGGTGGGTAGGGGAAAAACAGGGAGAAAATTTGTAACACAAAAACTGGCAGAAATGAATGAAGTAAAACAGAAGTTAATAAAGCATTTGAATAAAAAAAGTCTTTTTACTTCTTGATTGGAGATTAGTATCCAATCATCCTTAACTCAATGATCCTTAAGGGGTACATGGTACAAAGTACAAAGTTCTCCCACCCCTAGGCCACAGTAAATCATGATCTTCTCAGTCAGCCCTAAGTATCTAACGAGAGATCTTTTCATGTTGGCTTGAGGCTGGATCCTAAATTCCATGGTTCCTCTTCCATGGGTCCAGCCTGAATCTAACCAACTGTTACCTGGATTCACAGGCAGGCAGCTCTCAGTTCCTCATCCAGCTCCCATTTCATATTGAAGCTCACAGTGTCCATTCCACATCAAGTCCTTTGCAGTTTCTGTTTCTGGGAAGAAAAAGCTTAACAGAATCAAAACATTCACACACATTGCTGGCACCATCATCAATTCACTATCTGCCTTTGAAATCAACAAAGACTTACAAACAAGGTCTGAGAACTCAACATAGACCTACAAACAAGGTCTGAGAACTCAACACAAACTGTCAGTATAGTCCCTCTGAAACCCTCCTCCAGGACTTCTGTAAACAGCCAACAAGAATATCCTCTTTCAGGACTTCCAGTAAGGTCACGGGGCTTCTGTACAGAGTATTACAAACACAAATCAACACAGAGAGATTAGACAGAGTGCTGGCCACTACAAGTGTTCCCTTCTCAGTTCTGCTCTCTCCCAGTTAGTGCTTCTGCATTTATATGGTCATTAGGTCCTCCCTGTTCCATCCACCTCTTTTGTCCTTCCTGTTTCTGTCTTTGGCAAGTCCCTTGCACTGTGGGTTTCACAAGTTCTGTTTCTTAACAAAGACTTGATACAATCATGGGCAAGGCTCAACAGAAACAAGGCTCTAAGTACTTGTTTGCTTGCCACTACAGAAGCAGGAAGATTAATTTTCCCAAGTTCAAATCCGGCTTCAAACACTTACTAGCTGTGTTACCCTCAGGAAGTCGCATAACCCTGTTCCTCACAGTTCTTCATCTATAAAATGAACTAGAGAAAGAAATGGCAAACTACTTCAGTATCTTTGTGAAGAAAGACCCAAATAGGTTCATGAAGGGTTGGACATAACTAAAACAACTCGGCAACAAAAATACATTTGTTTCTAGAGGGTTTTTTTAAATTGAATTTAATAAAGGGCATGATTGAGAGAAAATAAAATTGTGTTAATTGAAAAAAAGATCATTTGATTTTCAAAATGAGAAGCCAGAAAGAACTAAATGATACTGAAAATGTATCCCAACTAACATTCTATAATCTGTAGCTATTATGAAATGTCTGGTCTGGCACTCTAGTAAAGAAGTGCATTCCAGACAAGGGTAAACAGCCCATGCAAAGAAATGGATGTCATATCATGTATGAGAAGAAGCAAGAAGACCTGTTAGTCTTAAATCTAGAATGCATGAAGAGGAGTAATACATAACAAGTCTGGAAAGGTATATTGTGAACAAGTTGTTAAGGGCTTTCAATGTCAAAAACATGAAAGGAGACAGGAGTGGTGAGGATGAAAACAAAAGGAATCCAGTTTGTCTGAAACACCAAGTATTTGAAAGGTAAGTAGTATGAAATAGGGATGGAAAGTACCTGGCTTATTAGGATTAGGAGCTTATGTTTTATTTAGTAGATAATGGCAATGAATAATGGCCACCATGGAGTCATAGAATCTCAGAGATAGGAGGAAGTTTAAAAATCACCTATTCCAACACATACCCTGGTTAATGATCTCCCCTATCATCACCATAAGAAATGGTTATCCAGTCTTTACTTGTAGCATATAGAACACTACTAAATTCAGTTCAATAAAGTGTGAGGTTACAATATGAAGTACATCATCTCTCCACCTTTCTATTGGGCCCATTTTCTTCAGCCCAAGTTATGACCTTGAATCCTCACTTCTCCATGCTATCTGGTTCTAACCCATATTCATAGAATCTTGACTTTCAGAAAACAAACAAGCGAATAAATTAAAATGGCATTTATGAAGCAATAATTATGTGCTAAGTACTATGCTGATCACCTTGCTCTCAAGAAGTTTAGATTGCTGTTTGAGCCAAGAGCACATAAATGAGAATTCAACTACAGAGTAAATGGAAAAGCCTAGTGGTCTTTAAGTATATCACGAGATTAGGTGGCAATGGTTAGGTAATAATGGCATCACATATGATAAGGTCTCTGCCTCACCAGAAGAGTTGCAGTTGATGACTCTTTTATCATCCAAATGATCTGAGTAGCTATGTCTATGCATGGAGGTGAAGGTGAGAGGAAACCAGCCCACTACCACTGGTAAAAGAGAATGTTTCCAAGGGTTGGCGTGGAGTGTTGGTGTGGGACTCTGCCTTCCCTAGCAAAGGAATGAGGATGTACTACCAGTGTCTTGCCAGGAAATGAAATGAGGAATGAAGCTTTGGTATGAAAGTTTGAGGTAAAGGCTCCTGCTTCTCTAGTACCAGATTGGGAACTGGGGTGTAGGCTCAGGGGTAGGAATATGATACCTTTTGTTTTTGGAAATGTCTTGAAGAGCATTCAGTTCAAGTCTTTCAGTTAAAGTCCCAAAACTATATTTTCTTCAGTGAGAAAGAATGTCTAGATTTTTAGATTTACAAATCTGAATGTTGATTTAAATCTATTTAGAAGGATAATAATTTGTCATCTTAAACAAGATTCTATGCTTTGACTATAAATGACAGATTTTGAATGTATTGTTTGAACATGGGTCCCTACTATGATTTATTCATTCAACACTTGCTGAATAGCTACAATAATAAGAGATAACATTTATATAGAATGTCCCTTAAATTTTAGTGCAGTTTTAAGCCTTAATAGTTTAAATCACCTAACATGGATTAAGATGTTGGGGATAAGGGGCGGCTAGGTGGTGCAGTGAGTAGAGCACCGGCCCTGGAATCAGGAGCACCTGAGTTCAAATCCAGCCTCAGAACTAAACACAAAAACTAGCCATGGGACATTGGGCAAGTCACTTAATCCCAATTACCCTCCAAAAAGATGCTGGGGATATCCTGTCTAGCTCTTTATAGTGTGCAAAGTGCTTTACATTTTATGTTATTTTGTCTGCATAATAACAGTGTGAGGTAGATACTATCATCCTCATTTTACTGATGAGAAAACAGACTCAGTTTAAAAAAATTCTTGGGGCAGCTAGGTGGCACAGTGAATAGAGTACCAGCCCTGGATTCAGGAGGACCTGAGTTCAAATCCAGCCTCTGACACTTAACACAAAAACTAGCCATATGACCTTGGGCAAGTCATATAACCCCAATTGCCCTCCAAAAAAGCAAAAAAAAAAAAGATTTGTTGTTATGTACAATTGGGAAATAAGATATTCAGGCATTGGGGTATAGATATCCATCTTGCCCTACAAAAAAGTAAGGTGGAAGAGGATAAGGGGAGGGATAAAAGGCGATATATGAGAGGGCAGACTGGGGAAGGCAGTAATCAGTATGCTTGCCATCTTGGGGTGGGGGGTAGGGGATTGATGGGAGAAAATTTGGAACTCAAAATCTTGTAGAAGTGAATGTTTAAAACTAAACTAAATAAAAAAAATTCTTAAAACTGAGACCCAGAGGGATTAAATGATTTACTTGCCCAAGCTTACACAGCTAACTTTAGATCAGGATGTGAACTCATGTCTTCATGATTCCAAATCCAACACTTCAGTCATTATGACACCAGACTACCTCTAGTCTCTGTGCTTAGAACTGAGCAGGGCTACAGTGATGAATTAGATAGGACTTCTCCTCAAATAGGTAACTATGTGGCACAGTGCATATGAGCCCTGGAGTGAGGAGGTCCATGAGTTCAAATCTGGCCTCAGATACTTACTAGCTGTGTAACCCTGGGCAAATCATTTCACCTCAGTTTCCTCATCTGTAAAATGAACTGGAGAAGGAAATGGCAAACCACTCCAGTATTTCAGCTAAGAAAACCCCAAATGGGATCACAATGAGTCAACCATGATGAAAAAGACCGAACAACTCCTCAAGTAGCTTATACTCAACTTGGAAAAGATGATAGAAATCAAAGTAGAACAATCACCCTCCTGGGATTCAAAACATCTCAGTGCTAGACCTGGCCATAACACTGACCTAGATGGTGGACTTTGAGCAATTCCTAACTTCTTTGAGGTTTTTAAATTTAAAAACAAAAGGTATACAAGGTATTTGTGATATTATTTGAAGTTCTTTTTTTTTTTTTTGTCTTTTGGAGGGCAATTGGGATTAAGTAACTTGCCCAAAGTCACAAGGCTAGGTTTTTGTTTGGGTGTGCCTTAAAAGTGTCTGACGTCGGATCTGAACTCAGGTTCTTCTGCCTCCAGGGCTGACTCTCTACTCATTACACCACCTAGCCGCCCAGGAAGTTCTTAATGGAAGAACAGAGAAAAGTAAGGTTAGAGGAGGGCACTTTCAAATGGAAAGCAAAAATCTCCTTGTTCATTTCAGTTCTATTTTTCTTTAAATCATGATTTTGTGATAGTCAGTACCTGCTGGAGCCAGCAAGACATCTTACAAGCCACAGTTTTTGGATATATCGAGATGGTCTTCTTTCAGGTCTAGAGTATTATTGGGCACATTAAAGGAATAGCTTAGTTTATCAAAGAAATTTTAAATTTATTTAATCTAACTTGTACCCAGGAGGATGTTAGTTTTTCAAACAAATAGACTCAGTAAGAAGTAAATTCCTTTTTCTAGGCTGAGATAATTTGTTCCCATTCCCTTCTCTTTCCCCCACCAAAAAAAAAAAAAAAGGTCTGGAAACTGTTCCTTCCTTGCCTCTGTCTTTGAGACTCCCTAGCTTCCTTCAAAAAACAGCTTGAATTCCAACTGTTAACATTTTTTTTTCTTATCAGTCTGCACAGCTATTTGCATTCCTTCACTTCAGAAATCATTCCATATTACTTTCTAGTTACTCATCTGTTTACATGTTGTATCTCTATCCCCAGTAGAAATTAGGTTCCTTGAGGAAAATCTCTTTGAAACTTTCATTTGTCAGTGTCCACAAGGCCTTGTACTTAATAAATCAGCTCTTAATGTTTATTGAACTAAATTGCTTCAAAATGTGGTAGATTTTGTTCAATCATTGAGTCATGTCATACTCTGTGACCCTGTGGACCACACTGTCTGTGGGGGTTTTTCTGGTATATATTAGAGAAGAAAAATTGGCAGGAAAAAAACTATTACCATAAAAATATACTGAATCTAACCTTTTCATGCAAAATTTTCTTAAGCAAACTGATTATTTGATAAGTTCTCTAGTTTTGAAATAAAATGTGTCCTAAATTTTGAAGTAGATTGAAGAAAAATTGCTGGCAATTCATCAGAAAAGTAAGTATAGAATGTATGTCTACAGAATGTGTAGGGAATAGACACCAAGCACAAGATGTTCATACCAGTAATGGGATCAAAATAGAAGTAGTTAAAAGAAGTAGGACTCCCCAGATGTCTGTACTCTGACACCAATTAACAAATTTGTAATGCAGGAGCAGGTGCAACATTTCCAAAACAATTTTTTCCCCATAAAATTAAACACATCATGGAAGGGGGGAAAGTTCTAAAGCTCAAAGAAATGCAAATCTAAGTGGGAAAAAAGGAAACAAGTGAACTTTGCCTCTGTTTGCTTCCTATGCCATAGCCATGATTTTTTAAAAATATGATTTATAGTGAAAAATGATCATTGTTCTTTCCATGTTGGTGTTGCTAATTCTAGAATATACATGTTTCACTTGGCTCTAAGAAAGAAAATCAAACCAGATTAAGAAATTTCTTACTGTAATATTCAAACTATTGTGAAAGAGCAGTTAGTGGTCTTTCAAAGATACTATTTAATCAATTAAATCTAAAACTGAAAAAAAAGTATGAAGAGAGAAAAATACTCAGAGTCAGAAAGCCAAATTTGAATCTTACTTCAGATACTTACTTTCTGCGTGATCCTAGGCAAGTCACTTGTCCTCTCCATGTCTCAGTTTCTTTATCTGTGAAATGAAGACTATAGTAGTACCTACCTCCCAGAGTTCTTGTCATGATCAACTGAATTGACATATGTAAAGTACTTTTCACACCTTGAAATATTGCAAAATGCTGACTATTAATATTGTTATTACAGGATAGAGATGTTATTATTCAATCTATTCCTGCTGATTCTTTAAAGCCCTTATGAAGTCTTTAAAGTTGACCTAACTGTATTTTACATATTTAATGAAAATGTTCCTAATGATTCTTCAAGAATTTTATTTTCTCTGTTAAATTTCCTAATCTCTGTGGAAACTTATCTTTAGGGACTTTTTCCATGTCTTCCTCTATATATCTATCTCAGTTAGTTAATAATAATAATAATTAACATAATTTTAAAAAATGATTTATTTGTTTACTTTTAGTTTACAAGATCAGTCCCACAATCCCTTGAATTTCAAATTTCCCCCCTTCCTTCTCCTCCTCCCCCCGTGGCAGCATGCAATCAAATATAGGCTCTGCAAATACCTTCACATTAAACATTAGTCAGGTTGTAAAGAAGGATTTTAACCAATGTAATGAACAAAGAGGAAACAAAACAAAACAACAAAAGGAAAGAGAGCAGGTAGTTTGCTTCAATCTGCATTCAAACTCTGTAGTTCTTTCTCTGAATGTGGATATCTCTTTCCATCATGAGTCTTTTGGAGTTGTCTTATACCCTTGCATTGCTGAGAAGAGCCCAGTCTATCAAAGTTGGTCATCATGCATATGTTGTTTCTGTAATTGAATACAAATTTCTCCTGGTTATGCTCTTCTCACTCAACATCAGTTTGCATAAGTCTCTCCAGGTTGTTATGAAGTCCATCGGCTCCTCATTTCTTATAGCACAATAGTATTCTATTATATTTGTATGCCACAACTTGTTTAGCCATTCCCCAATTGATGGGCATCCTCTTTATTTTCAATTCTTTGCAACCACTAAAAGAGCTGCTATGAATGTTTTTGTACATCTTCCCACTTCTATGATCTCTTTGGGACACAAACCTAGAAGTGGTATTGCTGGGTTAAAGGATATGCACTTATTTATAGCCCTTTGGGGTTTATTTATTTGTGAAATGAAGACAATAGTAGTACCTACCTCCCAGAGTTCTTGTGATGATCAACTGAATTAACATATATAACATACTTTTCAAACCTACTTCAAGATCAACTTCAAACCTACTGCAGATCAATCTCCAGAATGGTTAAATCAGTTCACAACCCCACCAACAATACATTAGTGTTCTACTTTTTCATATACTCTCCAGCATTTATCATTTTCCTGTTTTGTCATCTTAGCCAATCTGACCATTGAGATGTGGTGCCTCAGAGTTGTTTTGATTTGCATTTCTCTAATAATGATTTAGATCATTTTCATATGCTTATAGATATCTTAAATTTCTTCCTTAGAAAACTGCCTGTTCATATCTTTTGAGCGTTTATCAATTGGGGAATTATTTGTATTCTTTTTTTAAAATTAATTTATTAGTTTAGTTTCAGTTAACAAGATTCAATTCCATAGTTCCTCGATTTTCAAATTTCCTTTACTTCCCTCCCCCCTCCCCCACAACAGCATATAGTCCAGTATAGGATCTGCAAATACATTCATATTAGACATTATTCCAATTACAAAGGTGTATTGTATTAGGTGAGATGAAAGATGGTAAAGAAGAAATAAAACCAAACCATAAAATGAAAAAGATCATTTAGTTTGCTTCCATCAGGATTCAGGCTCAGTTCTTTCTAGTTATATCTCTGGATGTCGCATCTCTCTCCTTCATGAGTCTTTTGGGATTGACTTATATAACTGCATTGCTGAAAAGAGTCCAGTCTGTCATGGTTGGTCATCACACATATGTTGTGTCTGTGATTGTATACAAATTTCTCCTGATTCTACTCTTCTCACTCAGCGTCAGTTTGAATAAGCCTCTCCAGGTAAATATGAAATCTGTCTCCTCCTCGTTTCTTATAGCACAATAATATTCCATTATATTCATATACCACAACTTGTTTAGCCATTCCCCAATTGATGGGCACCCCTTTAGTTTCCAATTCTTTGCAACCACAAAAAGGGCTGCTATAAATATTTTTGTACATATGGGTCTTCCTCCCACATCTATGATCTCTGGGATATAACCCTAGAAGTGGTATTGCTGGGTCAAAGGGTCTGAAATTATTTATAGTCCTTTGGGCATAATTCCAGATTGTTCTCCAGAATGGTTGGATAAGTTCACAACTCCACCAGCAATGCATTGGTGTTCCAATTTGCCCACATCCTCTCCAGCATTTGTCACAATTATTTGTATTCTTATAGATTTGATTCAATTCTCTGTATATTTTAGGAATGAGGCCTTAATCAGAGACACTGGTTGTAAAAATTCTTTCCCAATTTCCCACTTTCCTCTTGATCTTGGTTACATTGACTTTATACAGAAACTTTTCAATTTAATGTAATCAAAATTATCCATTTTGCATTTTATAATGCTCCTCATGCTTATTTGGTCATAAAATCTCCCCTTCTCCATGAGTCTGACAAGTCTTCCTTGATATCCCAGATTGTTTACGGTATCAGTCTTTATATCTAGATCATGTACCCATTTCAACTTGATTTTGGTATATGGTGTAAGATATTGGTCTATACCCAGTTTCTGCCATACTATACTCCTGTTTTGCCAACAGGTTTTGTCAAATAGGGAGTCCTTTTCCCAAAAACTGGGGTCTTTTGGTTTATCAAACAGTAGATTACTATAGTCATTGATTGCTGTATCTCGTGTACCTAATTTATTCCATTGATCCACTGCTCTATTCTTCAGCTAATACCAAGTAGTTTTGATGATAGCTGCTTTATAATACAGATTAAAATCTGGTATGCCTAGGTCACCTTCCCTAGCATTTTTCATTAATTCCTTTGATATTCTGGACCTATTGTTCTTCCAAATGAATTTTGTAGCTATTTTTCTAACTCTGTAAAGTAATTTTTGGGTACGTTGATTGGCATGGCACTAAATATGTAATTTAATTTAGGTAAAATTGTCATTTTTATTATATTAGCTTGACCCAGCTATTAGCAGCTGATGTTTTTCCAGTTAGTTAGATCTGACTTTATTTGTGTGAAAAGTCTTTTGTAGTTGTTTTTGTATAGGTCCTTGGTTTGTTTTGTCAGGTAGATGCCCAAACATTTTATAGTGTCTACAGTAATTTTAAATAGGATTTCTCTTTCTATTTCTTGCTGTTGAATTTCATTAGAAATATAGAGGAATGCTGAGGATTTATGTGGGTTTACTTTATATCTTGCAACTTTGTAAAATTTATTTATTATCTCAAGTAGTTTTTTTTTTTTACTTGATTCTCTAAATGTATCATCCTATCATCTGCAAAGAGTGATAGCTTAGTCTCTTCTTTGCCTAATTTGATTTCTTCAGTTCCTTTTTCTTCTCTTATTGCTACTGCTAACATTTCTAGTATCAAATTGAATAAGAGGGGTAATAGTACACATCTTTGTTTCGCCCCTGATCTTATTGGAAATGCTTCTAGCTTATCCCCATTACATATAATATTTTCTAATGGCTTTAGATAGATGCTATTTATTATTTTAAGGAAGGCTCCATTATTTAGGGAGATCCAGCAATCAGTCTGGGGGTTAATTGCTCTTGCTTTAAACTGCCTGGATCTGGATTGTGGTCTGGGGGGGAAGTTTGGGGTGGGTATCCAACTTGCCAGAGTGGGTGGAGGCTTTACAGAGGCCACACAACTGGCGGAAGTTGTGAAGACCCCACAGTTTGGGCAGAAGCTCCCCTGTCTGGTGGCAGAGTCCTACTGTGGCAACAAGCCCCAAAATCAAGTAATTAAATGGCAACATGACTAGGCAAATGAAATAAAATAAACAGAAAAGTTGAACATTGGACTCCTATTTTAGGGGCAAAGAGGCTCAAAGCATGGAGGAGGACTGTGAGGTCAGAACTCCTGCACCAAAAGCCCCAAATGAAAATACAAGCTGGCTACAGGCCATAGAGGACCTTAAGAAGCAGATAAGAGGAGTGGGGGAAAATTTGGGAAGAGAAATGAAAAAGATGCAAGAAAAGTATGAAATGACAGTCAACAGCCTGACTGAGGAAAATAACACCTTAAAATAGACTAACTCAAATGGCAAAAGAGGCTCAGAAAGGCAATGAGGAGAAGAATGCCTTAAAAAGTCGAATTTGCCAGATGGAAAAAGAATCTCAAAAGCTCACTGAGGAGATTCATTCCTTCAGAGTTAGACTGGAGCAAATGGAACCTAGTGACTTTATGAGAAATCAAGATACTATTAAACAGATCAAACAAATGAAAGAATAGAAGGCAATGTGAAATATCTCATGGGAAAAACCACTGACCTGGAAAATAGATCCAGGAGAGATAATTTAAAAATTATTGGACTACCTGAAAGCCATGATCAAAGAAAGAACCTAGAAATCATCCTTAAAGAAATTCTCAAGGAAAATTGCTCTGCTTTTAGGTGCATGCTGGTACAGCCCCTGTGTTGTCCATGCTCCCCCTGCCCAGACTATCTGGGTGCTTTGCTCAATTAACATAACTATTTTATGAAGAACTCATACAATACAAGCACTCAAATGGAGGTCAAAAGAAGTGATACAAGGATATGTTTAAGTTCTCTCTAAAGAACTTTGGAATCACTGTACCTTGACTCTAACATGATGATGTCATTTTGGTCCTCTTCAAGAAAGAGCAAAGGGCAACCATATTGTACTTTAAATTTCAAAAAAGCACTTTATATATTATTTCATTTAATCCTCACAATTCTTTGAGGTAGATGGTATTATTATCCCTATCTTACAGATGAGGAAATGGAAGTTGAAAGATATGTAATCAAATTTTAGGATGATTTAGTTAGTAATAGTGTCTGAGAAAGATTTTGAACTCAGATCTTCTTGACTCCAGGCCCAGAGCTCTATCCACTGTGCCATTTGGCTGCTAAAATATTCACCTTCATTAATCATTTACTACTAGGCACTGTGCTAGGAACTGGAAATACAAAGAAAACAAACAAAACAGTTAGTACTACCAAAGGGCTCACATTCAAATGGGGGAGACATCATGAAAATTAGGCACAGAGGATCTGTACCTCTCTCTGGAATCTCTATGGTGATTGGAAGCTTAAAACCATTGGCCAGCAAGTACTGGCTTTCTGTTTAAAAAGGAATCCTTCATGAAATATGTTAGCATTTTAACTCATTCAGTGCAGAGACTATTTTATTTTTATCTACTTATCCCCAGGGACTGTTACAGTGCCTATCACATGATAGTTGTTTAATACATATCTGTTGATTGATTGATTGCATGCCACTATAGTGGTGGTACAAAGGTGTCCTTAGGTTCTAAGAAGGCTCTTAAATTCTTAGTAGAAGAATATTGGCTGGTATTGCTCTACCAGAAAGATTTTATGTAGGGGTCAGGCTAAATTCAGAGAAACTCTTCATCACTAGATTCCAGGCACTCTTCTAGGCACTGGCAATATAAAGACAAGCATGAAATAGTACCTCTGCACTCAAGAAGATTATAATCTATTGGCAGAGACAAAATACATAAATATAAATATCTACGAAATAAATAATTATTTTGGGTAAGAGATAATATGACCTGAGGGAATCAAGAAAAGACTTGTATTCAAAGTGGTATTTGTGATAAATTTTGAAGGAAAATTGAGATTCTAAGAGATAAAAATTAGGAGGAGGTACTTTCCAGGCATAAGAGAGAACCTATGAAAAGGTAGCATGAGAGGAGATCCATTGTCATGGCAAGGAGACAAGCTTGGTTGAACCAAAGAGCAAATTAAGGGGGCAGATATATGGTGGCTTGAAGATAAATTGGGATCAGGTGGTAAAGGGATTTGTAGCGTTAATGGAATCTGAAGATCTTCCATGACCCTTTGTATTGGCAAGTAAGCAGGTACTTAGCACCTTGTTTCAAGTTAACATCTTGTTTAAGCAATTTAATCAACACAGAAGTAATTAACACCTTTGGAGGAAGTTGCTGATGTAACAGGAAGGGGCAGAATAGGGAGGAGCTATACCATATATAAGGAGGAGCACATGCTGAACAGCCAGAATTTCCTGGGGTAAGTATTCTGGAGGCAGGGCAGCTACTCCTGGACTGAAGAAAGAATGGAGAATTGAGAACTTAGAACTAAAAAATGAGAAAAGAGGAGAACTGAGAAGAGGACTCTTGTGGTGGAAGAGCCAAAAGCCCCAAATGAAAATACAAGCTGGCTACAGGCCATAGAGGACCTTAAGAAGCAGATAAGAGAAGGGGGGGAAATTTGGGAAGAGAAATGAAAAAGATGCAAGAAAAGTGTGAAATGACAGTCAACAGCCTGACTGAGGAAAATAACACCTTAAAAAATAGACTAACTCAAATGGCAAAAGAGGCTCAGAAAGGCAATGAGGAGAAGAATGCCTTAAAAAGTCAAATTTGCCAGATGGAAAAAGAATCTCAAAAGCTCACTGAGGAGATTCATTCCTTCAGAGTTAGACTGGAGCAAATGGAAGCTAGTGACTTTATGAGAAATCAAGATGCTGTTAAACAAATCCAAACAAATGAAAGAATAGAAGGCAATGTGAAATATCTCATGGGAAAAACCACTGACCTGGAAAATAGATCCAGGAGAGGTAATTTAAAAATTATTGGACTACCTGAAAGCCATGATCAAAGAAAGAACCTAGAAATCATCCTTCAAGAAATTCTCAAGGAAAATTGCTCTGATGTTTTAGACCCAGAGGGGGAAATAGAGGTTGAAAGAATCCACAGATCACCTCCTGAAAAAGATCCCAAAAAGAAAACTCCCAGGAATATTATAGCCAGGTTCCAGAATCCCCAGATCAAGGAGAAAATACTACAAGCAGCCAGGAAGAAACAATTTTAATATTGTGGAAACACAATCAGAATGGTACAGGACCTGGCAGCTTCTACACTGAGGGATAGAAGGGCATGGAATATGATATTACAGAGGGCAAAAGAGCTGGGAATGAACCCAAGGGTCACCTACCCAGCAAAACTGAGTATCTTGTTTCAGGGGAAAATATGGTCATTCAGTGGAATAGAGGACTTTCAAGCATTCTTGATGAAAAAACCAGAGTTGAATAGAAAATTTGACATCCAGACACAAGAAGGAAGAGATGCTTGAGAAGGTTATCAGGGGAAAGAAATCAAAAGGAACTCATCAAAGTTGAACTATTTACATTCCTATATGCAAAAACAATAACTGTGTCTGATGAAACCTTCCTCATTATGAAAATAATTGAAGAAGGGTATATGGGCATATGAATACTTATGTGAATGGGTGTATATATGTTTACAGGTATACATGGATAGAGGGCACAGGTTGAATTTGGTGGAAAGGGATGATATTTAAAGGGTGAAGTTAAGAGGTGAGAGGAAAGTGGCAAGAGGAGATGGGGAGAGACAGGGTAGGGTAAACTATCTCATGTAGAAGAGGCAAGGGGATGTAGTTGCAGGGGAGGTGAAGAACAGGAAGGCAAGGAGGCAAAACCATGTTCTCATTGAATTTGGTCCAGGGAGAGAATGATGTGCATACTGAATGGGATGTCTCGCCCTGCAGGGGAGTGGGGGGAGGAGAAAGGGGGGTATGATGGAGAGGAGGGCATTCTAGGGGGAGGGGAGGTTGGAAGTGCCCACTTTCAAGGAAGGACAGGATCAGGGTGGGGAGTGGACCAGGTGGGGGGTGGGATGGGTGGGAGGGAAATATAGGCAGTCCTTTACAATACATCTACTATGGTAATGTTTTGCATAGCTATACATGTACAATACATACTGAGTTGCTTATCTTCCCAGAGGGAGTGGGTGATGGGGGAGGAAGGGAATGGATCTGAAATTTGAAGTTTTAAAATTAAATGTTTCAAATGTATATAAATACTATTATTAATACTATTTTGCATGAAATTGGGAGATAAGATGTGCAGGCATTGAGGCTCAGAGATTCACCTTACCCTAATGGCAAAGTCGAGGGGGGTATGGGAGAAGATATGGGAGAGAGTGGATTGGATGAGGGGATATCTAGTGGGATTGCTATTCTGGGGTTGTGGGTGGGGAAAAATGGGGAAAAAATTGTAACTCAAAGTCTGGTGGAGATGAATAATGTAAACCAGATGTTTATAAGGCATTTGTTGAAAAAAAAAAAGAAATTAGTAAAAGATGTTAAAGCCTTTCTACAAGCAAGCCTCCCCTAAGCAAGCTTCCCTTAATGGCCTCCCTATTGGGCCTATTAATGGGCAGGGAGGATCTTAAGTCCCATAAACATTACAAGGTCCTACCTCCTTTAAAACAGTATGTTTTTAATGGATAGTGAGGGATCTAGAAATCATACCAAATGATCATCAGTTGAAGGATCTGAGAATGTGTTGCCTGGAAAAGTAAAGACTTAGGAGTGACACAATAGCTATCTTTGAATAATTTGAAGGGATGGCATGAGGAAGCAGTGTCTCATATGTATACATGCATACATGTATATATGTATGTGTGTGTCTGTGTGTGTACATATATACACATACACACCGAATATATATATATATATATATATATATATATATATATATATATATATATATATATAAATATAATTGTTACTGTTGTTTAGTTGCTTTTCAGTCATGTCAGACTCTTCATGATGCCATTTGGGGTTTTCTTGGCAGATACTTAAGTGGTTTGCCATTTCCTTCTCCGTATTATTTCTAGATGAGGAAATAAAGCCAAACAATCTTAAATGACCTGCCCAGGGTCACACAGCTAATAAGTATCTGGGGCCAGATTTGAACTTGGGAAGACATGCTTTCTGACTCCACTGTGCTAAATCCACTGTGCCATCTAGCCTCCCACCTTGTATATTATAGGCAGCTAATAAACATTTCATTAATTTTGTTATAACTAAGTAATATAGTGTGTCAGGAGTAAGGGAGATGAGTTCAAACCCAGCCTCAGACACATCACCCTGGGCAACTCACTTAACTGCTCTGTACCTCAGTTTCTCCAACTGTAAAATGAAAATGATGATATTTATCTCTGACGACTTTTGTGAGGATGAAATGCGATAATACTTGTAAAGCTCTTTACAAATCTTAAATGCACCATCTAAATCTTACCTTATTGTTATTATCATTATTTGTTAAGAATTCTATTGTTCAGTGATCCTACAGCCCCTCCATATTTTCTGCATCATTCGAAGGACTAATAGCCTCATTAAAAACAATAAGAATATTTGTAAAGTAGTTAAAAATTAACATCCAGAAAAGATAAAAAAATAATCACTAGCATTTATGCAGTTCTTTAAGACTTATAAAACTCTGCAAATGTAACTTCATTTTATCTTTCCAACTCTGTGAAGTTTACAACACATTTAAAAATGTGGAAACTGAGACAGATATATTAAGTGACCTGTAAAGTGTCTCATAGCTAGTAGAGTATCTGAGGTTGGATTCAATCTCATATCCTTCTGACTCAGTCCAGTGCTCTATCCACAGAGTCATTACTATGTTCTAAACACTATTCAATTCTAGAGATAGAAACACAAAAGTAAAAAAAAATAATTATTTTATAACTTAGACAACACATGTATGTATGTATGTATGTATGTATGTATATAAATACCAGCCTTACAAACCAAATACAAGATAACCTTGGAAAAGAAGGTAGGGAGAACAGGAAAGATTTTCCTTTATAAGAGGCACTTGAGCTGAGTCTTGAAGGAAACAAGGCATTCTGAGGGGGAGAATATTCCAGACCTGAAGTTAGTCCTTGCAAAACTCATGGGTGGGAAATGGAGCATCAAGTGTGATGACTAGCAAGTAGGCCAATATGGCTGGACAATAGACAGTGTAGATGGGAGCAATTGTAAATATATTAGAGAGCCAAATAATTCATCAAAGATCAGGACTGGCTGTAAGGAGTTTAAAAATCCAGAGGAATCAAAAGAGCAGAGAAATGTAATAGAACAAAGCTAAGATATCAACAGCCAAAGGGACTTGATCCTGAGATAAGATGCTTCATGAATACTTCTTGATGGGACCAAGCAACCTAAAGCTAGAAGATAAGATCAATCAATCAACAAACATTTATCAAGTTTTCACTATGTGCTGGGGCTACAAATACAAAAAACAGCAGATTTTACTTTTAAGAAGATTTGATCCAAGTGAGAAAAACAACATGCACATACATAAGTATATACAGAAGAACTATGAAATGAAAATGAACTGTAGAAAATATTTCTACTTGATTAGAAGAAGGAGCAAGGTAATGGCAGCCAAAAGCAAATATTGACCTTAAACTGATTAGTGCTATTGGTTGTGTCCCTCCATCCCCAGAAATTGTTCTGGACTCAGCCCCTTGGAAAGACCCTTTAAATTCTTATTTCCTCTTTCCTGCACTAAAAATTTGACCTTGAATCCAACATGGAATAAGAAAAGCAGTCTGGGATCATTCCATGATCCTATCTTCCCTGATACCTCCTGCTAACCTTGAATCTCACTTGAAAGTCACTAGATTCAAAAAATAGTTTTTGAAGGAAGCTAAAATCCCCATGAAAAATGGGGCCATTCTGTGAGCACCACCCATTGTGAAGCAGCTGGAAGAAGCTTTTTGTATACTCAAGTATTTCAAGAAGACAAGTACAGTAGAGTCTCACTAATCCTCCATCCATCATTCCATGAACCTATTAATTCTCAGAAGAGCACTGGAAAGCTTCTGAGCAAAGATTTAATAAAGGATACAGAGAATGAGACTTTATACTGCTATTTTATCACTAATGCAGTTTCATAAGCTATACTGCAGGATATTAACCAATACATGACTGAATTTGATTTAATTTCATTCCTAAAAGTATAGGGTCTCATGATCATAGATCTAGAGCTGGAGGGGACCTTGGAGGTCATAAAGTCTAGCCCCCTCTTTTTTATAGATGAGGAAACTGAGATCAAGAGAGCTGAAGTGACTTAACCCAAGTCATACAGGTAATAAGTGGATGACATCATATTCAAACCTGTTGTAATGAAAATGTAAACTGTTAAGCTCTTCCCTGCCCCTAGGCTTAAGTACACCTGGAGCCTGTGGTGGGAAGCTTGTTTTTCAAGAGATACTTTGTGATTGGGCAGTGGGTCAAGAGGGTTGTTACATTCTCTGAGCCTCTAGAAGGCTATATAATCCCTGACGTGAGGCTTTGCTTTGGGGCTCATTTTGAAAAGTGTTGTGTGATTTGACCAGATGAAACTCTAGGCAGACATTGAGAGCCCTCCCTCTCCTTTTGAAAAATCCAGATGTTGATGCTTCCCTCTCTGGTAACTGTGATTTGGTATGGATGTGATGGTTGGACAGTTGGAGGCCTGCCTGCTTGAAATGTTTCTGTCTGTATACTCTGAAGTTCGGGGTGCTGACCATTTCCCCCTGAACTAGGTAAATGATATGTTTGATTTATTAAAGCAAGAGTGTTAACCCATTTTTAGTTGCTTTCCTTTAGAACAGCAGATCTAAGAACCTGTGTTGGCAGCCACCCTGGGGATGCTGGGGTACCACTACACATGTATAATTTGACTCTAAATCAACTCATTTCCCCACGATACCATATTCCTCTTCCACTTAATACCTGTCTGATTTTACCTTTAGCTAAAGTGATCTCAATTTCACCATCTGTAAAATGATGTTATTTGACCTCTATAATATATCTGTTCAAAATCAGTGATATTTTGTTATCAAAATTCTACTTCTCCACTAAGCACATGCATGCTGCTTCATTGACACTGGGCTTACTAAGTCTGACTTCTGATTTTGAAAAATATTTGCTTCAAAAATGCATCCACACAATCACTGTCTTCTGAAAATGAAAAGAAGTTAAAATATCTATTAGCATAATCCACTCATTTAATAATATCTACTATTTGAACCTAAAACTGTAGTTGTTTCTGATGCATCTGATATGAATGATTGTCTATTTGTTTATAACACTTAGAATATTATATATAATGTATATATGTACATATGTTTCCAAGATAATGATTACTAAGAAAAATAATAGTATATGTGTATATATGCATATGTGTATGTACATGTATATGTATACACACACGTACCTTTATGTGTACCTATCTATAAATGCATGTTTGCATATATGTGTTTGGGTATATATGATGGATGAATAAATGAAAATGTGTTTAATAAACATACTAAACATTAGGCCCTTTACTTAATGAGAGTAATACCAATGCAAGCAAGCAAGAGTCCCACCTGTAAAAGTATGGCTTCTAATAAGTAGGCAGCTAGTTGATTTGCTGCATAGCACATTGGACTTGGATGTAAAGCAAGGCTTGAGTTCAAATTCTTCCTCAGAAGACTTATATGAGCTGATACAGAGTAAAATAAGTAGTATCAAAAGGAAAAAAAATTATGAATTAACAATTGTGTAGAGACAAACAACTTTGAAAGAATTATGAACTCTGATTAATGTGATGGATGACTAGCAACTATTTCAGAGGACCAAAGATGAAGCATACTACTTATTTCCTGAGAGGTAGTGGACTCAGTGAAAAATAAGGCATATTTATATTTTGGACATGGCCAATGTGGGAATTTGTTTTGCTTGGATAAAAATATTTGTTAGCAGGGTTTTGTTTTTGTTTGTTTTCCAGTGGGAGAGAATAGCAAGGAAGAGAAAATATATATTTATTAATCAAATAATTTGTGTCACATTTATATTAAACATTTAAATAGTATTACAAGGAAATACAACTCTTATAGGGGAGTGGTGAACAGGGAGGTAGTGTTAATTTGATTGCTCTTTTCACAGCCAGAGTTGGAAAAGGTAGACTCAAAATACAGGGATGAAAGCTACAACAGCCCAGAGTTAGGCAGTATCCATTTTATGTTAAGACAGATTTAGAGATTTCATCTTTTCCACCACATGATTTTCTAGAGTAGAGATCACCTCCCCCAAGTGATATATTAAAAGATGGATAGCTATTCAAATTTATGCCTGTTCTTCTTTTTGAATATGTGCGGTGACCCTGGGAGAGAAGGGAGAACAAAACTAGAAAAGAAGCAGATTTAAATTACTGAGCTTTTTCAATACCAAGTTGGAGCTGCCAGAGCAATCTGGGATCAACAACCACAAATTTAACAGAGATGACAATACACTAGAGGCAGAAAGGAAACAATATTTGAGGCTTGATTTTCTTGAAACTCCATCCAGTAAATAGAAACCTGGAAGAGTTAAGCAAGTGACCATGACTAGGACAGCCATTTTTGGCACAGTGGAAAGGAAAAAGGGAAGTCCTGCCCCTGAAAGGTAGGGTAAATGCTAAGACTGGTATACCAGAAAAGGGAGAAAAGTGCAGAATGTTGGAAAACAAAACTATGCCTCCCTACAGGAAAATAACGAATTCTTCCCCACCCCCAGCTAAGGGATTATCGACATCTCAGTCTTCCCTATTTCCCAGAGTCAGTTGGTGGGTTTTGTATGTAACTGGAGTCCACATGCCCATTGGTACGAGACTCTCTTCTTGTTGGGCCTCTGCATGAAAGGTTGGACTGAGCTGGTGAAGGCAGGAGAGAGAAGAGCTTTAGGCTCCTGTCTATTTTCCTCCTTAAAAGTCTCTTCAAGCTCTGCAGTCTCTTCAGGAGCTTCTGACTTCCAGGTTGGAGAAGGAAAATGGAAGAGGCCAAGCTCATTTCAGGTTACTGAAGTGGGGACAAGTTCTATGGGAAGAAGGTGATGTGAAAGGATCTGTAGTCTCCATTAGGTCCCCACCCTCACCTTGGTACTCTTAGAGACTCTGGGGAGTTTTCCCTTGAGTGAGATCTAGGACTTTTACTATGGTTGAGTTGAGTTGCGAGAGCTCTTTTACTCTGTATGGTCTGGTATATATTATCATATATATACTTTCTCTGATTTGCTTTATTATCAACTTGGATAAACAGCTTTACTACCTATGTGTGTTGATTTAAGAGCTGGTATTTGGTTACAAGTTAATAAATACTTCTTGAAATATTAAAAAAAAACTGTTTGGGAAGGATAGAACAGAGGAAAGAGCACTGATTCTAGAGTTGTAAAACCTCAGATTAAATTCTGCCTCTGACATTTGTGTGTCCTTGGGTAAATCAAGTTAAACCTTAGTTTCCTCATTGTTAAATGAGGCTGAGCTAGATGGCCTCTAAACGAGAGGTCTCTAAGTAGCTTGGTGGTTAAGAGTGCTGGGCCTGGAGTCAAGACCTTAGCTCAAAATCAGTCTCAGATACTTAGTAACTATATGACTCTGGGCAATTCACTCCAACTCTGTCTTCCTCAGTTTCCTCATCTATAAAATGGGCATAACAATTGTACTTAACTTCTAGGGTAGAAGGGATCAAATGAGATGTTTGAAAAGTGCTTAGCACAGTGCCTGTTAATTGTTCAGTCACATTTGACTTTTCATATCCCCATTTGAGGTTTCTTGGCAAATATACTGGAGTGACTTGTCATTTCTTTCTTTAGCTAATTTTACAGATGAAGAAACTGAGGTAAGCAGGTTTAAATGAATTGTCCAGGGTATAAGTGTCTGAGGCCAGATTTGAATTTAGAAAGATGGATTTTTCTGACTCCTGGCCTGAAACTCTATCCACTGTGTCACCTAGATGCCCTTATATAGTAAGTATTTAACAAATGTTTGTTTCCTTCCTTTCTTCTAAGTACTATTCCAGCTTTTGATCTATGATACTATAGTTGATACTATTAATTAAATGCGATAATTAAAAATGAATAATTTTTGTTCTTAATCTATCTATTATAGTCATTGCTAAGACAACCTGTAGACTTGGTGGGGGAAGGGGGGAAAAGGAGAGCCTGGCACAGCTATGAGAATATCAGTGACTCAGGTCCAAATAAAGTCAGTTCCAAAAATAAATGACCCTAGAAGTTGATCAATCTAACCTACAAGAACAATTTTGCTCCTGAAGGGCAAGGGCTATCTCCTTTTGGTCATCTTTCTTTTCTATGACTGAGTAAGATGCCTTAGACAGTAACTGCTTAGATAAATGTCCAATTGAATTGAACTCTTGGGGTTCTTTCAATGTTAGATGGTGCTAAATGGGGGGGAAGGGAGAGTAAGTTGGAATGTATCTTGTTCCTGTTTAACAATGACCTCCAAATTACCGTTTGTCATTCAGTTTAGCATACAAAAATGCCTCAAAATTGAATGGGTGGACTCTCCCTTGTAATAAACCAGGCTGGGGTGAAAGAAGTAAAAACTGCCTTTGCCTTTTGGCTCACTCTGAGAGATCTTGTCTTTTGATTAGAAACCAGATCATGCCTTCCTTGGCATTTATCCAGTTGAAATCTGGCACAAAATGTCAGAGAAAGAAAGCACAGATATCTCTGTTTCACAGATAGAAAGGCCAGTGAAGCACTTACCTCAAGTGCCCCAGGACAGAAAATGCTATTTGCTTGGTCTTCTGATTTCCTTCCATTGCTATTGTTTGGTAGAAACACCTTTAAGAGTGTCTCTTGCAAGAACAGTGGGAGAGTTGTTCTATCTTTAAGACTGCTAAAGATTAGCAGCGGTAACTGAAGACCTGTACTATTTCTTTATTATGTTTTATGGATGGTGTCTTTTGAAAGCACAACTAGAAAAATCAGCATGTCCGTTTGTTTCCTACAAAATTATTAAGCAATCATAGCCTGAGAGTAAATATTGGAGCTTCTTCTGGGTGTAGAAAAGGACAATTGTTCAGGTTCACGATTTTCCAATAAGGCTACCTTTTCTTTAGCTATATTTTGATCTCAAAAGTTCTGATTAATAGGAATTCTCCTCATTAAAGTGACAGGCAATTAATAATTTAACAATGAAACTAAAATTTTCAAATTACATAGGACAATAATAATAATAAATTTTATAAAACAGGAGAATTTGTACAGTTTAGAAGTTTCATATGAGATGAAAGCCTAAGCAACAGATATTTATCCCCAGAGGCAGCTAGGTGGCTCAGTGAATAGAGCAACAGTCCTGGAGTCAGAAGGACCTGAGTTCAAATCGGACCTCCAACACTAAACATTTACTAGCCATGCAACCTTGGGCAAGTTGCTTAACCCCAATTGCCCTGGAGGTGGAGAAACCCCTCCAAAAAGCAAAAGTAAAAAAAAAAAGATATTTATCCCCAACCTGGCAAAGTAGATTGGGAAATACTTGTTTCCATCACATGCAACTCTATGACTCCATTTGGAGTTTTCTTGGCAAAGATACTGGAATGGTTTGTCATTTTACAGCTCATTTTACAGATGAGGAAATGATGTCTTCCACATGGCTTTTTTACATGTTCGACTTTCAATTGCTTCTGAAGATCTCACTGTGATTTAGCAGACCTCCCCTTAGAATTCATCATTGACCATACTAGAATAAAATATAAATATTTCTTCATTTAAATAACAATTTTAGAAAAACTTTAACCTAACTGAATATTTTTTGTGTTACATTACCTTTATGTTCCTTTGATAACCTTTTATTTTAGCATCATGATCATACTCCATTGACCTCACTGAAGCCTCTCTTAGAACAATTTTTTAAAAATTACATAAAAATTTCTGAAACATAAAGTCTCTAATAATGTATCAACTATTCTATCCCAATAATTTCCATCTTTTCTTGCTTGATAAAGGAAGCATATTTTATTATTTTTCTGAGACCTTTCCTAGCTTTTCCTTTTTTAGAGTTGAACTTACTTCTAGTGTTTTTCATTTTTCATTGTAGATTTTCATTTATATTGTATTTATTGTTAATATTTTTACTCCAGATATTTAGCCTTATTCTCTTTTTCAAACTGGTCCCTATCACCAAAATGGACATTTCATACTGGATGTCCTATAGAAATCTCGGACTCAACACATCAAAACAGAGATCTCTCATCGCTTTCTCCAACAGCCTCCTTTCCCATCAAAATTTCCATATTTCTCTCAAGGGCACTACCATTGGTTCTGTCATCCAAATTCACAAGCTAAGTCAATCTTGACTCCTCATTCTCACTCAGTCCACATATATTTCCAGTTGCCATATGTTTTCAATTCTCCTTCCACAGCACCTCTTGACCCAGTCCCCTGACCAACAGCTATGTGGTGTGACCACATAGTTAAAGCCCTCATCACTTCTAATCTGCTCTACTAAAATAACCATCAATCAACTGATTTTCCTTCCTCCCTTCACTGCTGTCTGCAATCTATCCTCCATAGAGCTGCCAAAATGATATGATACTACTATGACCAGGCCAATCCTACCCTTATTGTTCTTTATTAGTTCCCTCCTACCTCCAGACTCAAATACAGGCCACTCCATTTGACATTCAAGGCCTTTTACAAATTAGAAGAAACCTATCCCCTCCAGGCTTATTATATTTCAGCCCCCTTAATTTAGTCCACAATCCAAGTAAACCATCTTTCTTGCTACTTCTCACACATGACATTCCATTTTTCCTTCATGCCTGTAAAGCAGTCATTTCTCATTCCTCCTTTTTGGAATTTCCAATTTCTTACAAAGTTCACCTCAAATGCAATTTCCTTTTCTGAGGCCTTTTCTGATCATGTAGCTGTGAGTCCCTTCCCTCACTATGTATTTATTTTGTGTATACTATTTCGTGTACATGCTGCTTCCTTCTATAGAATGTAAGCTCTTTAAAGACAAGGATTGATTTTTATCATGGCATGTCTAGTTCCTACAATAGCAAAGGTGATTGATAAATACTTAATAATTAATTAAATGATTATGATTGATTCTGCTTATTTTACTCAGAATCAATCCATACGTATCTTCTCATGCTTCTCTAAATTCCCCATATTCCTCACTTTCTATTGTTCGGTAAAGTTCCACTATATTCATATGTCATAGTTGCTCATTCATTTCCCATTGGGAACCCACTTTATGTCCAGTTCTTTGCTGCCACAGAGAGACATTTTACATTATATTTAGAAGGTCACTATACTAAAACTCAAGTACGAAAATTTATCATTAGATAAATCTCAAAATTGAAGGGCCTGCAAGGAAAATATGGTAATTCCATTATCCCACAATGGTTGGGGAATGGAGTATTTCAGTTCATAAAATGTTCTGCCTACCAGAGATTAATCATATACACATTTATGCATGTAATTATTTTTCTGGAGGGGAAACTGAATATCACACTTCTTTTCAAGGAAGATGAGGGGTCTTTATTCCATTGTAATGCTCTGTATTACTTTTTTGTATTTTTCACTATTCAAGTAATTTGTTCATGA
Organism: Gymnobelideus leadbeateri; assembly: GCA_011680675.1. Classification (NCBI taxonomy): domain Eukaryota; kingdom Metazoa; phylum Chordata; class Mammalia; order Diprotodontia; family Petauridae; genus Gymnobelideus; species Gymnobelideus leadbeateri. The sequence goes on from WOXC01006232.1 coordinate 190,379, forward strand.
TATGTGCTCATACCCTTTTCAGTAACATTCACTTCCATAGTTTGAGAGACTTTTCTATAATTTTAGACGTGGTTATCTTCATCAAATGGTACAGTTAATATCTACATCTTCTCATCCTCTCTCTATATCTTCTTGTTGTTCATCTTTCATTTTCAAAAAGGACCAATGACATTATGGGGTGGTCTTGAGTTCTGCATGGATTGGATTTCAGTGAGACAGAATTGCAAAAAGTTGTCCGCTTCATTCTCTTTTCCAGAGTCATCAATATCCAGCAAAAAGACAGAAGTCAGGGGGGGCGGAGCCAAGATGGCGGAGTAGAAACAGCTCGTCCAAGCCTCTCTGCCCCCAGATTCTCCACAAACTATGTAAAAAAGGACTCTGAAAAATTTCTGGAGCGCCAGCACCCACAGAACGACACAGAGAAGCTAACCTCCCGCTGAGGACAGCCCAGCACCCTGCAGGAAGGACCAGCGCAGTGGTCTGGGAGCCGGCAGAGCGCAGGAGCCGAGCCGAGCCCAGGTCCACGTGAGCCGAGGTTTTAGCCCCAGGGCGGCAGGGCCAGCAGCCGGCTGGAGGAACCCCAGAACACCAGGAACTGTGGAGACTCCAGAATTATCAACATAGACTTGCCTAGGACAAAGTAAGAGGTTAGTGTCCTATGGACTTTGGGACCTGTATTTGGGGAATGCGTCAGCTCCCTCCCCTGGGGGATAGAAGCTGCTGAGGAGACACGCCACTGTGTAGTTTTCAGAGGCATTTCCGGCTCCCAGCCTACAAATCGTGGGGAGATCCAGCGATCAGTCTTGGGGGTAATCGCTCTTGCTTTAACCTCCCTGGATCTGGATTGTGATCTAGGGTGGAAGTTGTGGGTGGGTTTACAGCTTGCCAGAAACGGAAGTTGCCCCCACACGTTCGGGACGAAAATTCCTCTATCTGGCCTTAAAGCCATAGTGTGGCAACAAGCCCAAAAGTCAAGCAATTAAGTGGCAACATGCCAAGGCAAAGGAAACAGAAAAATGCAACCCTAGACTCCTATTTTGGGGGCATAGAGCGGGAAAAGGACTCTGAGGTCAGAAGTCCTGCTCCAAAAGCCCCAGGGAAAACATGAGTGGGTTGCAGGCCATAGAGGACCTTAAGAAGGACTTTAAAAATCAAATAAGAGAAGTGGAGGAAAAATTGGAAAGAGAAATGAGAAGGATGCAGGAAAAGTATGAAATGAGGGTCAACAGCCTGACTGAGAAAACAACACCTTAAAAAATAGACTAACTCAAATGGCAAAGGAGGCCCAAAAGGGCAATGAGGAGAAGAATGCCTTAAAAGTCGAATTTGCCAGATGGAAAAAGAATCTCAAAAGTTCACTGAGGAGATTCATTCCTTCAGAGTTAGACTGGAGCAAATGGAAGCTAATGACTTTATGAGAAATCAAGATACTGTTAAGCAGATCCAAACAAATGAAAGATTAGAAGGCAATGTGAAATATCTCATAGGAAAAACCACTGACCTAGAAAATAGATCCAGGAGAGACAATTTAAAAATTATTGGACTACCTGAAAGCTGTGATCAAAGAAAGAACCTAGAAATCACCCTTCAAGAAATTCTCAAGGAAAACTGCCCTGATGTTTTAGATCCAGAGGGCAAAATAGAGGTTGAAAGAATCCACCGATCACCTCCTGAAAAAGATCCCAAAAAGAAAACTCCCAGAAATATTATAGCCAGGTTCCAGAATCCCCAGATCAAGGAGAAAATACAAGCGGCCAGGAAGAAACAATTTCAATATTGTGGAAACACAATCAGAATAGCCCAGGACCTGGCAGCTTCTACACTGAGGGATCGAAGGGCATGGAATATGATATTCCAGAGGGCAAAAGAACTGGGAATGAACCCAAGGGTCACCTACCCAGCAAAACTGAGTATTTGTTTCAGGGGAAAATATGGTCATTCAGTGGAATAGAGGACTTTCAAGCATTCTTGAGGAAAAAACCAGAATTGAATAGAAAATTTGACATCCAGACACAAGAAGGAAGAGATGCCTGAGAAGGTAATCAGGGAAAAGAAATCAAAAGGAACTTATCAAAATTGAATTATTTACATTCCTGTATGGAAAAGCAGTAACTGTGACTGATGATATCTTTCTCACTATGAAAGTAATGGAAGAAGGGTGTGTGGTCATATGAATACATATGTGAATGTGTGTGTATATGGATAGAGGGCATAGGTTGAATTTTTTGGGAAGGGAGAATACTCAAGGGATGAAATTATGAGGTGAGAGAGGAAAGTGGCAAGAGGAGATGGGGAGAGACATGGTAGGGTAAACTATCTCATGTAGGGAAGTGGGTGCAAAGGAGGGGGAGAATAAGGAAGGCTAAAAAGGCAAAACCACATTCACATTGAATTTGGTTCAGGGAGAAAATGACATACATACTAAATGGGATATCTCAACCTGCAGCAGGATAGGGGGAAGGGGGATGAGAGGAGGGAGGATGGATGGGAGGGCATCCTTGGGGTGAGGGGAGGCTGGAAGTACCCACTATAGAAGAGGGACAGGATCATGTAGGGAATGGACCAGGTCGGGGGTGGGATGAGTGGGAGGGAATTATAAGCAGCCTTGCACAATATAGCTACTATGATAATGTTTTGCATAGCTAGACATGTACAACATATACTGAATTACTTATATCCCAAGAAGGAATGGGTGACAAGGGAGGAAGAAAATGGGTCTGAAATTCAAGGTCGTAACATTAAATGTTTCAAATATATATATAAATACTATTATTAATACTCTTTTGCCTATAATTGGGAGATAAGATGTGCAGGCATTGGGACACAAAAGATTCATCTTCCTCTAATGGAAAAGTCGATGGGGGTATGGGAGAAGGTATGGGAGAGAGCAGATTGGAGGAAGCGATATCTTGTGGGACTGCTATTCTGGGAGGTTGGGTAGGGGAATAATGGGGGGAAAATGATTGTAACTCAAAATCTGGCGGAAATGAATGATGTAAAACAGAAAAAAAAAAAAAAGACAGAAGTCAGGATGATTGGTGACAATCCAAGATGTAGCAGGTGACTTTGCTGTCTTTGATGTCTGATTAAGCTCTCAGTACCCAGTAGTGCCTACTTCAGTCATCTTCATGGCCTTCAGAACAAATTATTCTTATCTGTCCACTCCACCAGGTGAAGTCTTCACATGCTTGGAGTAGACAGTCCCCTAACTGGATTTGATGTGTTTGCAGCCTCTCAGTTACCCTCAGTGTGCTTTAACTCATCTGCCCACAAAACTTTACTGGAGTGAGGTAATGCACAAGCTACAGTTTCTTGAGGCCACAGGGGAAGAGTTGTGTGACTGGTTGGACACCAAAGATGGATTGGCAGCCCTGAAAAGGGTCCAGCATGTCTTTATACCAAAGGTGCCCAACTTCCCTGACCACCCAATACACCTTCCATGTCTTAATCTAAATCCACCCACTATTCTTGGTGAGGGCTTTCCTCTTCATCTCTTGACACAAGATGGATAATAATGGGGGATGTAGACTTGCTTCCTTTTTCTGATATAAAATGCCTAATGATGTCTTTTATGCCATATATCCTGTGAAAATTTTACATTGGTAATATGCTATAGCCTATTCACACCACCAATTCCTCTCCACTGAGCTTTGAATGACTTTTGGGTAGTTAGGTGGCACAGTGGAAAGAGTGCTACTACTTAGAATAAGAACAATTGAGTTCAAATCTAACCTCGGACTCTTCCTAGCTATGTAACTTTGACAAGTCACTTAATCTTGATCTGACTCTGTTTCCTCATCTATAAAATGGGGATAATAGCAGCTACCTTCCAGGTATGCTGTAAGAATAGAATGAAATAAAATTTGTAAGAAGCTCTTATGGAATGTAAAGAACTATATAAATGCTAGCTATATATATGATAACCACCTAATTTAATTTTAATATTCTTAACATTAAAACTATACTGAGCATAATTTAATTTTTCTTCAAATGCTCAGGGGGCCCCTCTAGTATGTTGTGTTCTGGATAATCATTATAAACACTGGTTTTAACTGGACCACACTGTGAGGAGAAATTCTGACTATTTGAACTTCTAGTTACTTACATTCTGAAAAAAAATGAGTTTAATATTCAACACAAAAATTTCTTATTCCCTTTTATTTTTATTTCCCTCTCTTTCTAAGTATATTTATTCTGCTACAAAATTCCATTTTACCAAATTAGCTTTACTTCTTTTTTTTTTTTTAAACAAATACTTTATTAACTTCTGTTTTACATCATTCATTTCCGCCAGATTTTGAGTTACAATCATTTTCCCCCCATTATTCCCTACCCAACCTCCCAGAATAGCAGTCCCACAAGATATCGCTTCCTCCAATCTGCTCTCTCCCATACCTTCTCCCATACCCCCATCGACTTTTCCATTAGAGGAAGGTGAATCTTTGTGTCCAATGCCTGCACATCTTATCTCCCAATTACAAGCAAAAGAGTATTAATAATAGTATTTATATATATATTTGAAACATTTAATGTTAAGACCTCGAATTTCAGATCCATTTCCTTCCTCCCTTGTCACCCATTCCTTCTTAGGATATAAGTAATTCAGTATATGTTGTACATGTCTAGCTATGCAAAACATTATCATAGTAGATATATTGTACAAGGCTGCTTATAATTCCCTCCCACTCATCCCACCCCCCACCTGGTCCATTCCCTACATGATCCTGTCCCTCTTCTATAGTGGGTACTTCCAACCTCCCCTCACCCCAAGGATGCCCTCCCATCCATCATCCCTCCTCCCATCCCCCTTCCCCTATCCTGCTGCAGGTTGAAATATCCAATTTACTATGTATGTCATTTCTCCCTGAACCAAATTCAATGTGAATGTGGTTTTGCCTTTAACCACTTCATTCTCCCCTCCCTTGCCACTTCCCCTACATGGTTACCTACAATCTCTCCCCATCTCCTCTTCCCACTTTCCTCTCTCACCTCATAATTTCATCCCTTGAGTACTCTCCCTTCCCAACAAAATCAACCTATACCCTCTATCCATATATAACTGTAACCATATACACACACATTCACATATGTATTCATATGACCACACCCTTCTTCCATTATTTTCATAGTGAGAAAGATATCATCAGTCACAGATATTGCTTTTCCATATAGGAACGTAAATAGTTCAACTTTGATAAGTTCCTTTTGATTTCTTTTCCCTGATTACCTTCTCAGGCATCTCTTGCTTCTTGTGTCTGGATGTCAAATTTTCTATTCAACTCTGGTTTTCTCCTCAAGAATGCTTGAAAGTCCTCTATTCCACTGAATGACCATATTTTCCCCTGAAACAAAATACTCAGTTTTGCTGGGTAGGTGAACCTTGGGTTCATTCC
>WOXC01006233.1:0-69438 GCA_011680675.1 Gymnobelideus leadbeateri
CTAGTGTACCATTACATGCATTATGGCAGAGGACCTATTCGTCATCATGAAAGAACTGGTCTTCTTGCTAGTGTTTTATTAACATCTTACCATATCATAATCACAGAATCAAAGCATTAGAATCTTAGAATTGAAAGTGACCTCAGCAACCACCTAATTCAATCTATCCCTGAATACAAATCTCTTTTCCATCAGTCCCTCAATCTCCACTGAGGGGGAATGCACTACCTCCTGCGATATCTTTCCCTTTTGGATAGCTTTAATTATTGTGGTTTTCTTTTAAATCAGACCTAAATATATCTATTAATAGCTTACACCCACTGCTTCGAGTTCTATCCTCTAGAGCTAAGCAACACAAATTACATCGTTCTTCCATATGACAGACAGTCCTTCAATTGTTAAGGCAATTTAAAAGTTCTTTCTTAGTTCTTTAATGCAGATGACCCCCAGATCCTTTAGCCAATCCTCATATAGCTCTTCGACATCCTGGTGATCCTATTCTGGGTGACAGTCAGTTTTCCTTTCTAAAGTTTAGCTCCCAGAAGTGTATGTGTTACACACTACATGTGGCACCAAAAGGGCCTAGTATGATGGCACTTATTTCCTCCTAATCCTGTATACACTGGGCATCATTTAATGTTGTCTAATTCCATTGTTACTGAATAGCCATGCTGACTCATGTTGAAATTGGAATTCAATAAAACCCTTAGAGTTTTCTCCGAACTAATTTATCTGGCCGTGCCTCCTCCACCATGCACTTATGAAATTGATTTTTTAAACCCAAGTATAAGTTTCATCATATTAGATTCAGTTCAGTGTTCTGGCCTGTTAAGATTAGTTTGGTTCATCTACCATTCTATTAACCAGCATATTATCTTTCTTTCTAATATCTATGCTTTTATAGTATGGTAGGGGTTTCAAATATTTTTTTCTTTACTTTTAAAATTTGTATTAAATCTTTTTGCATTAGCTTCAAAATGTTTTTACAGTACCTTGACTTCTGAATATGTCCCTCTTCTGTCCCTTAACTATAAGCCCCCCATTGGGACAAAGAAAAGAAAGAAAGAGGAAAACAAGCAGTTTAGCAAATTTAGTTTTTGTCTACTTGGTTACCATTACTTTCTTATTATATTCTTCTTTATTTGTTAATCTTTTCTTTCATCTTTCTACCTGTTCTTATTTGGAGCTCTTACTTCTTAAATATTGACATTCACACATAAATGATTGCAAATAATCATGATTTTTTTCTTGCCTTCCCAGAGTTTAATTGGAATCCCAGTGTAATTTAGCATGAGCAAATGTATTTGTGATCAATAAATCCAGACAAATATTTATCTAGCAATCAATGTACTGTGCCAACTATAGCATGGAATAAAAGCACCAGCTACAATCCCTGCCCTCAAGGAAATTAGAATTTAGATATGAAGATAAAAGAGCTATAAGAAAATGTTAACAAACAGAATAAGGCAGAAAAATGATGATGTCCAGAAGGAAAGGAGCGCCAAACTTAAAATAGAGAAGTTTGAGTTCAAATCTCAGCTCCATCACTTGGTATTATCTCTATATCCCTGGCTAAATTGTATGGTCTCTCTTTCATTGTTTGCTCACACATTAAAAGAAAAAGGATTGGTGATAGACCATCTCCAAGGTCCCTTCAACTCTATCATTTTAGATAGGCACTTACTTTGTCCATGTTGACACAGATCTTAGCATAAATTTTCTTTCAGGTCTTGCAGAAAAAGTTAAAAATTTCTGTTTAATTTAAGCCCAAATTATAGCAGAGTTGTTAGTTCTCCCTTTCAAGAAGACAGACAACAGATTCATCTCTAAGAAAGGGAGGAGGGAAAAGGGGGTGGGGGAGTAACTCCTGCGTGTAATGAAAGCTTCATTAGGAAAAATGAACTAATCAGTGCCCTCCAAGGGAAAATTCATCTGTTCAGGAGGGCATAGCCTCTGCTGCTACACATACTTAATATAATTTATATTATTATTAAAATTACTACATAAATTTTATATATATTTTTAGAACACAGCTAATGGACCATATTTTACTGCATAGCATCATTTCTATCAAGAATTACTGGCTATTGTGATCCTATATTTGAATATGGATGAGATAGTACATTCACGAAAATATTATGTGCATTCTGGTAGGGTGGATATGAAATTCACTCATTAAATGGAACCCTCTGAAAGGTCCCACGTTCCATGAATGAGGCACTCAGGACACAATAGCAATGCTTAAAGATGGTTCAAGGAAAGGTTTTGTCTAAAGTCAACCCTCTTTGTTTATTATATTTTCTTTTATATAACAAAGAATGTCCATTAACCTTACCAAAAGAAATATTCAGAGAAAATTTTATATGCAGTGTTTGGTTCAGAAAACAGGTGAAAATCAAGGCTGAAGTCAGATGCAAAATTTTAAAAAGTTCTCTAATATAGTTTTTGATAACTGTTAGAAGAAGAGACTAAAAACCACTCCCTTAGCTAGCATGAAAGATGTGTCAGTCTACTACTATTGATGAAAATAATTGGTGGAAATATACCTCAAATAACCTTCAAATGTTTTGTATTATTTTCTATCATTTGAAAGAGAGATTTTTTTTCTTTTTGGAGGGGGGGGGCAGGGAAATTGAGGTTAAGTGACTTGCCTAAAGTCACATGGCTAGTGCTAAGTGTCTGAGGTCAAATTTGAACTCAGGCCCTTCTGACTCCAGGGCCATTGCTCTATTCACGGCACCACCTAGCTGCTCCTGAAAGAGAGATTTATATAAATAAACATTTAATGTGGTTCCATTAAATTTAACGTTAAAAGATCATGCTATGCATAAGTTTCTTCAAATGCTAAATCAGGGATCCTATGAACCTCTGTCTGTTATTCTGTTCTATGTATGTTCAATAAATCCAATCATGTCAGTGCAATTTACCTTAGAAGAAGGAATTCAAGGTTCATAGAACATGAGAGTGAGGAAGAACCCTACAGACCTTCAAGACCAATGTCTTCATTTTGTAGATATGGAGATTGAAGGAAACAGAAGCAAAATGATTTACCAAAAGATCACTGAGTCAAAGACAAAGTCAAGATTAGAATATGTTACTTGGAAAAAATCAATAAAAATGGATCTGAAAAATAAATGCGGAGTTCCTGTGGCATATGATAGGATTCATTTCTTTGGAATGACAACAGGATTAATTTCTTTGGTTCAGTGACAAATACCCTGGAGTGGGGGTCAAAGGTCTATTTACTACCTCTATGATTTTTGAACAAGAGCTGCTAGGTAGTGCAGTGGGTAGAGCACTGGGCCTAGAATGAGGAAGACCTGAGTTCAAATCTGACCTCAGTCACTTACTATCTGTGTGACCCTAAGCAAATGACTTAACCCTGTTTGGTTCTGTTTTCTAATCTGTAAAATAAGCTGGAGAAGGAAATGGCAAACCAGTCTAGTGTCTTTGCTAAGAAAACCCCAAAAGAGCTCACAAAGAGTCAAATACAACTGAACAACAAAAATGATTTTGAACAAGTCACAGACTTTTTGGCTTTCAGTTTCCTTATCTGTAGAATGAGGGGATTGGGCTGGATAACATTTGGGTTCCTTCCAATTTCCCATCTATACTATGCTGTATTTGTCAACAAAAATCATTATAGTGGCCAATGTTGACTGCTCTTCAGATTCAGGCACTTTTCTTTTTCCTTTTTTTCCCCCCCTGATCATCCAGTGTTACTTGAAGGGTAATTCTTCAACATTGAGAGCAAAGTGAAAAACTGAGGAAAAAAAGTCAGATTCTTGGGAGAAAACGTGAAAAACAAAATCCATTTACCTGGAAATAGACTAACAGGTGAGACATGATAGAGAAAGATGTATAAACCAATTTATAGCAAATGAGACTTTGGGAAATGAAAAAGAGACATTAAGACACATACATACATATACTGAAAGATAGGGTACTAAAAAAGAAAGAAATGACCTAGTTTTTTTAAGCACATAAGAAATGCTACCAAACAGTTGAAAACTAAATTTAGTGATTAGAGCAAAAGGAAGTGTAAAACTACCCAAACTACTGAATAAAGTTAGTAAAAGGAGACAGTAAGTAATGTCGAGTGACCATATCTCAATGAAAAGATAGGGAGAATCAATGACTTCATTTTCTACATAATGATCAATTTCCATCTGATTGAAGCAAACACTCTTGAGTGTAAAAAAGAAAAATGTGGCCAAAATGCGAAAGGGACTTCTTTCCAAAGACTGGAGAAAGATAAGGCTCAGGTTGAGGCAAAACCATAAGACAATCACTGCATTCTCCAATTAATAGAAATTCCTTGAAAGTATTATCTCTGTATTATTCCTGTATCTCCTGTGCCTGGGCCAGTGCCCTGACCATAATAGATACATCGTGGTTTAAATTAGACTGGAAAGAGGTCCTGTATGTAAAATCACACATAGAGATATAAGAAAAGGAGAGAGAGAAGAATGTACACAACAAGAAATAATAGAAGCAGGAGAAAGAGGGTTGTGTAGCAAAAGAAAACACTTTCAAAGCTGTAACATTAATCCCATCACACATAGAGATAATTTAGTATATGCCTTGAGAGGGACATCAGGGCATAATGTACAGAGAGCCAGCCATAAGTCCAGATAGAACTAGACTGGAGTCATGCCTGTGCCATATTCTTGCTATGGGATCTCGATAGATCTTTTAATCTTTTGGTAATTCTCTAAAACCATAATTGACAGAGAACATACTGACCTGAATTAGGAGCAATTTCCTTACCAGATTATTTCTTATACCACTGAAATCACATATCTAGTTCTTGAAACCCTCCCCGCAAAAACAGTTATCTATTAAAAACATTTAAATGCATAGACAGAAACACACACACAACATCACATTATTATTGTTGTTGTTTCAGTCATGTCTGATTCTTTGCGACTGATTTTGGATTTTTTTGGCAAAGAGATTGCAGGGGTTTGCCATTTCCTTCTTTGGTTCATTTTGCAGATGAGGGAACTGAGGCAAATTGGGTTAAATGACTTGCTTAGGGTCAGCCATCTAGGAAGTGTCTGAGACCAGATTTGAGCTCAGGAAGATGAGTCTTACTGACTCCAGGCCCAGTTCTCTATTTACTACACCACCTAGCGGTCCAAAATGTATATATACATAACATATTTGTGCATTATTCAGGCCAAATATCATCAGTATGAGGAACTCTCAAATTCCCTCCATCTTGAGGCTGATGGATGGCAACTCATTTGGAACATAGATAGTTGTCCTTGTCACTGAGAGGTTCAATGACTTGGCTACACACATACACACACACACGTATGTTTGTATATATGTGTGTATGTATATATGTATATGTATGTATGTATGTGTATGTGCAAATTAAGTAAAATAATATTCGTAAAGTACTTTGCATGGTACCTGGAATAGATGCTATATAAATAGTGGCTACTGAATATATATATATATATATATATATATATATATATATATATATATACATACATACACACATATGCACACATATACACACAGGTGCGTATATTTACATCTACATCTTCATCTGTATATATGCTTATATCTGCATGTACCTCTACGTCATCTATCTCTAATTCTATCATCTTTCTCAATGAATCATGATCCAGATCCAAACTGATCATTTCTCTCTTTATTTCCCTTAAAGACAAGCTCCTTGTTCACTTTTGGAATATATTTGAGCTACTCCTAAATTGTTCATGATTTTGAGTAAGTGGTCCCAATTCAAAAATAGTTTTCAAAATATTATTCCCTAATTATCTAGTCCTTTCAATTGTGAAGGCAAACAGCATCACACCCTGTGAAAGTTCCAATGATGCTGATTAAAAAAAAACCAAACAAACAAAAACCATGCCATGCATATATCAAGCTTCTCAAAAGTCTGTGTCATTGAGCCTGTAGCATTTCTGTCCCAGTCCTGGAGCAGGAAATTTAAGATAGCAGTCTTAAGTATCCCTTTTGGATCCAAGGGGAATATTAGAATCCAATTCTACAAATAGATATCTTGACTTCCCCCAACACTCCCAACCTCTATTCTCCACTCCTGCCTTCCTTTCTTTCTCTCACAAGAGAACCTGAGCTAGGAAGTGCTAGGCACTGATAATGCTCTAAGACCTCAGTTCTACATCCAAGTGATAAATTTCTTTCTGGCCCTCTTGGTGCCCAGTCATGTTCAGCTGGATAGGAGCTCTAGCCTCAAGCTATTTACACCATGATCAGGCTAGTAATTAGCAAAATGTTTAATATAATATAGAAGCAATTAGGAGGTGATAACATGCAATTAAGATGTGTTTTCAGATTAAAGATTTTATAGTGCTCTCTTTCTTGAAAAGATAAAGTGCCTATCTCAAAATGTCAAACTGCAGTGATTTAATCTGAATTATTTTCAATTAATATGCATGTATTCTTGCGATGTGTTCACCGTTGTTATTGACATTGATAAATTAAGCTCATCCCAGCTGAATTTATCCTTGAGTCGCTCTATATTTCCTGAATGTCAGCTCTTTATTCCTATTTTTTTTCCTCTGCCTACAAGCTGTGCGTGATCTAACTCTAAGTCCCTCGATTCATCCCTGGGATTACAGTGATGTGTCAGTCTGAGTGGGGCAATAATCTGAAAGAGCATTGTTATAAATAGAGTGTTAGAATATAATTGTTTGTCATGTCATTTCTCCCCTTGCAATCCCCCTGAGTCCTGTTGAAGTAATTTAGACAGCTAAGATGACAAGAGTCTTGAGACTCTACTTATAGAGTTGTCCAACGACTCTTTAGCCTCCTCTGCCTTTGGAGACCATCTTGTCTGCAAAGGATGCAAAGCAAACGGCAAATGAGTTTTGACTACAGAGTAGATTTAATGCCTGAGTTTACACAGACTTCCCTTAGCATGAGGGCCTGAGCATCCGGCCCCCTGACTCATCAATGTCCTTGTTGAGACAATGGTCATTAAATGGATTTTACAATTAATTAGGAACTGTCTCAGGCACAACAACTATTAAAGATAACTTAATGGAATTTAAAGAGCAAAGACTAGGCACTTTAATTTGCAGTGACAGTGTAGGCAGCAATGGATTAAGAATAAAGAGGTTTGGCCTAGGTTATCAGTTCTTTTCTTGACTGGCAAATTGTAGACGAGTCATTCAGTTCAATTCAATTAAATAAGCATTTAATAAGTCCCTACTATGTGCTAGGCACTATGTTATGCTATAAGTATACAGAGCCAAAATCAAAATGATCTCTTTCAAAGCTGTGGAAACAACAAACATTCAGATAAGAAAATAGAAGTACTACTGTTTTTTGTTTTCGTCAGAAAGACTACTGAGAAGGTGAGGGGAGTGATGGGGAGAATGAGAAAAGATCACTTATTGGAGTAGCCACTTTAGCTGACCATTTTTTTTTTTTAGATTTACATGACAACTTTAGCAGGTTCCACATAAAAGATTTGCAATTTCATTGCAATCATCTTTTTATTATACTATGTTATGGAAATACTTGTTTTATTCCATAAATTAAAAAAAAAAGAAAGGGGGCGGCTAGGTAGCGCAGTGAGTAGAGCATCGGCCCTGGAGTCAGAAGGACCTGAGTTTGGATCCGACCTCAGACACTTAATGCACACACAAACAAAAACCTAGCCGTGTGACCTTGGGCAAGTTACTTAATCCCAATTGCCCTCCAAAAAGCAAAAAAAAAAAAAAAAAAAAGAGTAATATAGTAAAGGAAAGCATTATTTTTTTAAATTTTTTTTAAAGCAATTTGGATTAAGTAACTTGCTCAAGGTTACACGGCCAGTCATTATTTTTGTGTGGGTTCTCATTTTCTGAGGCTGGTTTCGATCCCAGGTCATCCCAACTCTGGAGCCAACACTCTTCCTCATAGTGCCACCTAGGAACCCAGCATTATTTTTTTTTTTATTGTTAACTTTGAAGAATTTATTTTTGAGGACAAACTAACAAGGAGATATAAAGTTTACAGCTTCTCCTCTTTCATCTGGTATATCTCTTGTTTTCTTTGTCTTTTATTCCCCATTCATTCTCTCTGTCCTTTATCCCCCTTTAGTCTTCAAACCTTATCTTGTTTCAGGAGCAGCTTCCTGCCAATGAGGATTTCTGAGAAATAATTAATTTTTTTAATATTTATTTTTAAAACTTCGATTTCCAGATTCTTTCCCTTCTTCCCTCCTCACCCACCCCTACTGGAGAGACAAGTAATTCAATATAGGTTGTACATGTATAGTTACACAAAATAATTCCATAAAAGTTATATTGTAAAAGACTAATTACAGGAGCCAAGATGGTGGAGTAGAAGCAGCACTTCGGTGAAGCTCTGGCCCACACCACTTCAAATCTATGTAAAAAGGGACTCTGAACAACCTCTGGAGCTACAGAACCCGTAAAATGACACAGAGAAGCTAACCTCCCACTGAGGACAGCCCAGTAGCCCAGCAGGGAGCAGCCAGAGCAGTGCTCTGGGAGCTGAGCCCAGGACCTCCAGAATTAGAGGTTTTAGCTAGACCAGCAGCTGGCTGGAGGGACACCAGAAAACCAGCAGCTGTGGTGTTTTCAAAATTATCAACACATAGATGCCAGGGACAAAGTGAGAGGTCAGTGTCCAGTGGACTTTGGGAACAGTACTTGGGAGGGCATTGGCCTCTTTCCCTGGGGGTGAGAAGCCACTGATTAGCTGTGCAGCACAGCCACTATGTTGCAGCTTCAGTTCCTGGCCTGTGGATTATAGGAGGATCCAGTGATCAGTCTGGGGGGGAAGGGGGGATAATCACTTTTGCTTTAACCTTCTTGGATCTGGATTGTGGTCTGGGGTGGAGATCTTGGGTGTGTGACCAGCTTGCCAGAGTGTGTGGAGGCTTCAGAGAGGGCACCCAACTAATGCCTCCAGCAGCTGAGAAAACCCCAATGTATGGGATGGAAGCTTCCATTTTCTCCAGTCTAATTCTGAAAGAATGAGTCTCCTCAGTGAGCTTGTGAGATTCTTTTTCCATCTGGCAAATTCGGCTTTTTAAGGCATTCTTCTCCTCATTGCCTTTTTGAGCCTCTTTTGTCATTTGAGTTAGTCTATTTTTTTGTAGTTTTTTAAAAATAATTTTATTGATATCTTTTGTTTTTTTCCATGACTAGAATTTCTCACAGTATTATTCCCATCATCTACAAGAGAAGACTTCTATATAACTAATATTTCTTTCAGAGGAAAAAAGAAACAAAAGGGGAAAAAATAAAACTGATCAACACATTGAAAACATCTGCAGAAATATTCAAGGTACCACAACTATTGCCCTACCACCTTTGTAAAGAGTAGGGTGGGAATGTCTTCACAAATTTCTACTCTAGGTTCATAGATAAAGAAAAGCTGTTACAGCCCTCTTCAGACCACTGACAAAAGCTCTTCAGGGTTTTGGCTGGTCTTTGAACTGACCATGGAGGAGGACTGGTACTGGAAAATGAAACTTCCATGTACCTTGCAGCAGTCATGAAACATGGCAGTCTACTGAATAGATGGAGCTGTTGTAATTTCTGGTGCCATTAGTAGTTAAGAGCAGGAGTAAGGTCCAGAAGCCAGTCCTCATCAATCTATGATTTGTACAAATCTGGGGATACATGCATGCATTTCATGGTGTTGGTGTTGAGTCTCTAGAAGGAATTTCCATAGCATCATGTGATTAAAAGTAGCAAGAGAGCCAGGATAGCATGGATAGGAAGTAGGAATGTCTGGGGTGGGATTCTGGAAGTGATTGGATTGAATATATCACCATCCAGTAGTTCAATTATTGGTTTTCTTCATATTCCCATGTCAGAGTCCAAGAGTCTTTTGTTTCTGGTTGGACAGTATCCATGGAAATGGACTGGATTTGGGCATTTCTTTTCCAAGTCCCCGAAGTGATGTGTCTGATCCTGGGGCAAAGACTTCTATTTTCTCACTTGTCCATTGAACTCAGTGTGTCAGTATGCAGCCCTAATGTTGAGGTTTAATGTTTAGGGGTGCACGAGAACCCAAAATACCACCACACTGGGTCCTGTTGGGCGCATGCGATTCAGGTCTTCTCTCAGCCAAAGAAAAGTGAAGTTTTTTAAAGAAAGAGCCACCATAATGGGTAGACTCTTAAGGAGCCTAAGTATCTATGAACTTGTATTGACAAGTAGGCCAGAATAATCTGTCCCAGGGAGAGCCTGCCCTAGATAAATCTCAGCTGAATTAGTCTATTTTTAAGGTGTTATTTTCCTCAATCAGGCTGTTGACTCTCATTTCATACTTTTTCTTGCATCTTTCTCATTTCTCTTCCCAATTTTCCCCCACTTCTCTTATCTGCTTCTTAAGGTTCTCTATGGCCTGTAGCCAGCTCATATTTTCTTTTAGGGCTTTTGGTGCAGGAGTTCTGACCTCCCAGTCCTCCTCCTGTTTCATGCTTTGATCCTCTTTGCCCCTAAAATAGGAGTCTAATGTTGAATTTTTCTGTTTATTTTGTTTCCTTTGCCTAGGCATGTTGCCACTAAATTACTTGATTTGGGGGCTTGTTGCCACAGTAGGACTCTGCCCCCAGCCAGGGGAGCTTCCATTCCAATCTCTGGGGTTTTCTCAGCTGCTGGGGGTATTAGTTGGGTGCCCTCTCTGAAGCCTCCACACACTCTGGCAAGCTGGTCACACAATCCAGATCCAAGCAGGTTAAAGCAAGAGCAATCACCTCCCCCAGACTGATCGCTGGATCCCCCTACAGTCCTCAGGCCAGGAACTGCAGCTGCAACATGGCGGATGTACTGTGTGGCTAATCAGCACCTTCTTACCCCCAGGGAAAGAGGCCGATGCCCTCCCAAGTACTGTTCCCAAAGTCCACTGGGCACGGACCTCTCACTTTGTCCCCAGCATCTATGTTTTAATAATTCTGTAAATGCCACAGCTGCTGATGTTCTGGTGTCCCTCCAGCTGGCTGCTGGTCTGGCTGGCCTGGAGCTAAAACCTCCAACTCACAGGGGCCTTTGTTCAGCTCCCAGAGGGCTGTGCTGGCCGCTCCCTGCTGGGCTTCCTGACTGTCCTCAGTGGGAAGTTAGCTTCTCTGTGTCATTTTATGGGTTTAGCTCCAAAGTTTGCTCAGAGTCCCCTTTTACATAAATTTGGAAGTGGTGGAAGCAGGAGCTGTGTGGCAATAGTGTTTCTACTCTGCCATCTTGATTCTGCCCCCCAACCTTTTACTTTCTATTTGGCATTTTTGTCTTGAGAAATCTGGAAACCACCAGAGCTGCCAGTGATTCACTCTCCTAAAGTCTCCACTAGCTGGTCTGTGACACTGGTCAAGGCTGCCCTAGTCTGGGCCATGTGGTTCATGTGGGAATGCACTCAGCTCCCATCTCAGTGTGATAGACCCTTTCTGTTGGCCTGCCAGGCTGCCTTCAGTGGGAGATTTGTTTCTCACTGTCACTTTGTGGGTTCTGTAGCTCTAAAATTTGTTTAGTCATATTTTACAGGTATTGGAGGTGGCTGGAGTAGGAGCTCAGACAAATTCTCTCTTTTACTCTGCCATCTTAGCTCTGCTCCCCCATTTAGCTGGCAATTAAAGGGAGTAAGGGGTTCCAAGAGATAGAAGTAAGAAGGAAGCACATTCCAGTCACACAGAACACCCCATTCAAGTCAAGGAGATATATGATGAAATATTGTGTGTGGGGAGTAGACCAGTTAAACTGGATTGTAGTGTGTAAGAAAAAAGGAATATTTAATCAGCTTAGAAATAAAAATGGAAATTATATAATGAAGCTTTATTCACATACAATTTGTATTTTATCTGAGAGGTAATAGGGAACCATTGATGACTCTTGATTAGAAGGAATAATATGATCAGACCAGTATTTAGGAATGCAATGATGGCTACTGAGTAGTGCATGGGTCAGAATAGAAAGAGAAGGAAGGCAGAGAGACTAGTTAAAATATTACTGAAGTACTTTAGACAAGAGGTCACAGAGGCCAGATTTCCTTTCTGCCTCAGATATTCTATTTGTAAAATGGAGCAGTAGAGGTAGTGATAATAATATTAATAAGTGTTCCTCATGAGAATGTTGTGAAGATAAAAGTAGGACTCATTTCTAACAGCCATTTTAAATAAAGTGTTTTATATCTATGTTTTAAACAGTATTTTGAATGGCGTCTTATAATTTTTATCAATTGAGCAGTAAAAGATAAAGTTGCATTGTAGAATTTTAATTTTATGCATCTTAACAAAGCCTTAGCTAGTAAAAAAGAGTCATGGCAGTATGAATATAGGAAAATCGGAAGGTATAGAGGTGGCAATTTCAACCCAAGTCTTGTGACTCCAGAATTAGTGTGATTTCCACTTAAACTACCAGGTTTTATCTTCACCTTCCATGCCTGTTGGATTCCTATCCATTCTTTCAAGTCCAACTCAAAGGTCATCTCTTGACCCCTTCAGTCAATAATGGTATTTGTCCCCTTGGACCTCACATCCTCACATATCCTGGTGCTGTCACTTGTACTTCCATGACCTTGAATAAATCACTTAAATATTTAAATTCCCTGGGATTCAATTTCTTCCTACATAGAATAAGAAGGGTGAGATCTGATGGCCTTAAAGGTTCCTGTGAGCTTTGAATTAATTTTTCTGTTAACTTTCCAGAATCACAGGCATTCCACCATCTCAATGCTATTTCTCTAAAATTAGTTTCATTGTGCATTCTTTAGTATTTTAGTTTTGAGTGTGTATATCACTTGCTTTTACTAATTTATAAGCTGTGTGAGGGCAATAGTCCTGCCCTATCTAGTTCTGTAGCTCCTCAGAGGTACAGAAACTGTACAAAATTGCCTTTCTGCATATTAGACACAATAAATGTTGCATTAAATTTATAAAATCAAATATGAACATCAACATTGACTTTCAACTGGTTTATTTTATCTTACTGAAAACTAGAAAATGACACAACCTACCTCTTTTTTTATGTATTGCATTTGGTGATACTTAGCACTGTACTTATTCTGACCTCATCATCTAAATTGAGAGTTTCCTCCATAACTAGATTCTTTGAGCCTTAAGAGTGGAGCTTTGGTGCCCACCAGAACTCATTGGCTGAAAGTTGCAAAGTCTATGGAGAGAGAAAAAAATCAACAATGCATTTAATATTATGCAAATGTTAGAATGACTTAGGCTAAAGCAACTACTGATTGGGGTAGTATCTTTCACTGATTTTATCGACAGCATTTCTATTTTTTTTAAGTATATTCCATAGTGCTTGCCAAGAGAACTATTTAAAGAAATTTATAAAGTACAAAAATGTGAGTGCATAAAGGTTATGAAGGTGTGCTCATTTGGAGCAAAACTGTTGAATTTTTCTACGTGCTATAATATAATTCATTAGTAACTCTTTTTTCCCTCTCTTGCTTATTCAGTTCTCATATTAGTATGTGACTGCTAACACTGTCTAATGTAAGATCACCGTGTAAGAAGTTTTTGCCATTTACACATCTCTGTGAATGTGAGTATATCTTGTTTTTTGATCAATATCTCTTTGTGGTTGAATTCTTGAAATCGTTTTTGAAACTTATTTTATTTGGCCACTTGTTTGTACAATCCTAAACATCCTAAAACTAAGGGGCCCCAGTGGTCATCTAATTTGCCCATCACTGAAAAGGAATTCCCAGTATAACATATTAGATAAATGGTCATAATAATAATATTTATCACCTCCTGCTTCCAAAATAACTTCAAAGGGTTTAGAGATTATGTAGTGTAATAGCTGAATGTCAGTTGCTATTCCAGAATGTTCATACCTAAAAGAGCTTATGAGATACTTAAAGGAGCCATCTAGCCATCATTTGGGAAGATGTAGTCATTGAGGCAGATTGAAGAAAGCCAAACCAAAAGAATGACATGTACAGTAACTATAATATAAATTAAAAGACAATAAGGGTAGCTGGACTCTGATAAAAGACAGGAACATTTGTTCTAGAGGACAGTTGAGAAAATATACCTTCTTGTTCCCACTAGAGAGCAAGAGTCTATGGGTCCTGAATGTAGCATCTACTATAAGACTCAGTTGATGGGTAGATTGATATCACTTAATTGTTTTTCTTTGTGATGAGGGGGGGTTCTACGAAGGGCTTTGGGAAATGTCTACTGTGTAAAAATATATATATCAATGAAACTTTAAAGTAAAAGATGACTTAGTTCCTTTCCCAAATCCTAAAACACTGAGGACCATGGGGAAAAAATCAGACAGATGAAAAAAATGTGAGTATATTTATCTTTCTTAGAGGTGATAAATGCAAATGGGGGTGGGGCCAAGAAGTCAGTCATTTAGAGTGTGAGGTACTTGGTCCTCAATTAGAAAGGGACCTTGAGTGTGAGCATATTATCCATTAAACTGACCTGCTAGCTAGCACCATACACACCATTACAGTTCCTACATCTAGAGTCACCACCTACATGATGCTTTTACCTCTATTCCATATGTCAACATTTCCTACCCTTTGGGATTATTTTTGTATAACTTTGTATTTGCTTATCTAAGCTTTTGTAGAAGTTCTTTGCATGAATCAAGTTCCTTAAAGGCAGGGAAATGTTCATTTGTTGTGTCATGATTCTTTTCAGGGCCTAGAAGATCTTGCACAAAAATGGTTAATAAATGTTTCCCTAATTGAAATGAATTGTGTGTTCTTTTAAGAAGGATGGGGAAGGAGAAGCAGATGTCTTCACACTTACTTCACAGGAGGTCAGGGTAACGTTCTATTGTCTGTTTGAAAGCTTTCTCTAACCCTGTTTACTAGTTAGAGCATTAAATTCTCAAAAGCCTTTGTAATAGTAGCAAAACCGTCCATATGTACTTGTGCCAAGGGCGGCACAATGAGTTCCCTATTAGGAGTCAACAACTAGTAAACAACACTTATGCAAGTGCATTTTTTTTTACCTCCTGGCTTTAAAAAAAATCAAAGTCTGTTAAAACATATTATCTCATCTTATCATTCTTATAAACATAAAGAAAAAAAAGAAAACTATGAGGCATATCAAACATTATTGCCTCCATTATAAAAGTGAAACTTATGCTTCCCAAAACCAAATTGATCGATTATTCTAACATCCCCTCTGGGGATACTTCTCGACTTCTCCCTTCAATGTTCTAAAAGAAAAATTGAGGGATTGTTGTTTTCTAAGACTGTTGCTCACAAGCCCCCACCAGTGTGCTTCCTATTATCAGTCAGTACCTTTAATTAGCTTTAAAAAAGGTATATATTAAATATGTATAGCAAAAATAGATGCTACAAACTTCTCCCCACACCTCTGCAACTGGACACACTCTACCCCTGCCCACAAGAGTTCTCTGTGGAAAATGGGCTCAGAATTAAAACATGATAATAAGAAATCACATATGTAGAAAGGGCTAAACTCACCCTTCCTTTGGCCCTATTGTGGAATCCTCATGAAATGACCCTTTCTTCTGGAAAGAATTAGTACATTTCAAGTTAACTACCAACATGACTCAGGTGCTGCTCCCTGAAATCATTGTCATACTTGGATGATTTTCTTTTCACATCTGTCTGCATATGCTCTGTTGTCCACCAGAGAGGGACACGTACAATGACTGTAATATAAATTAAAAGAAATTAAGGGCAGCTGGACTTTGATAAAACAAAACAAAACAAAACAAAACAGGAACATTGCAATATTTGTACCTACTCTGTGTAACCTGCCAGGAAGCATAGATCTAGGTGTTCTCTAAGGTCTGCATGCTTCTTCATTGGCCAGTCCTCCCTTTATCATATATTTATAGAGTCTGTTAGGTTGGATAAGTCTGATAGGTTAGACTTGGGAATTAGAATTATAATGTTTATCTTAGATTTGAAGCCTTTTGTCATCTTCACTATCTGTCAATCAATCAATCAGTTGTTATTGTTTAGTCATTTCATTCATATCTGGCTCTTCTTGACCCCATTTGTGTTTTTTAGTTTTTTTTTTTTTTGGCAAACATACTCTGCTGTTTCCTTCTCAAGCTGATTTTATAGATGAAGAACCTTAGACAAACAGGGTTAAGTGACTTGCCCAGGGTCACACTGCTATTAGGTATCTGAGGCCAGCTTTAAACTCAGAAAGATAAATCTTCTTGACTCCCGGCTTGGCAATCTATCCACTGTGCCATTTAACAGTCTCAACCAATCAATAAGCATTATTAAATGACTACTATGTTCCAGACACTATATATATATATATAGTAGTTGCTGCTGATGTGTATAGATAGATCTAGAAATAGATAGATAGATAGATAGATAGATAGATGATAGATAGATAGATAGATATGTGTGTACATGCACATACATACACACATACATATGTATATGAATGTCAGCTCCTTGAGAATAGGAGAATAGGGACGTATCTTTATCTATAGATATTCCTATCCCTATTCTTAAGGAACCAAAATGCTAGATTCTAGTGATGTCACACTCCCATGGCTATTTTCTTTATATTTTTTGAATTGGGTGATAATTATGGCTCAGATTTGAATGGAAGGCAAACTCTCTGAGGACAGGGTTTATCCTGGGCTTGTTTTTGTTTTTGTCTTATCTTCCTATTCACAGCCCCAGTCACATTGAATGGCTCGAAGTAGATATTTAATAGATGCTTGCTTAAAATTCATTCCCCCCAAAAATAGTTGGTCAAGGATATGACAAACAGTTCATAAAAGAATTGTAAACCATTATGGCAGCAAGAACCCTAGCATACCCAGGATGGCTGTTAGCATAGGTTCTTAGATCTGCTTTTATAAAGGAAAGCAACTCAAAATGGGTTAACAATCTTACTTTATTTTAATCAATCAAACATATATCATTTAACTAGTGCAGGGGACTAGCGCCCTGGACTTCAGAGAATACAAACAGAAGTTTCAACAGAAAATAACACAATTCAGCAGACAGAGCTTCCAGGTGTCTGACCATTACATCCATACTTAGTTAATTGCCAGAGAGGGAAGCACCAACATTTAGGTTTTCAAATTCAGGGGGCTCAACAGCTGCCCAGTGTTTTATCTGGCTAAATCACACAATTCTTCCCAAAGTGATCCCCAAAGCAAAACCTCACATCAGGGAATATAAAGCCTTCTTCTGGCTCAGAGAATGTCACAACCCTCTTGGCCCACTGCCCAATCACAAAGTAAAAAGGTGTGGGCATTCTTGAAAAACAAGCCTCCTGCCACAGTCTCCATGTGACCACATTCAGCCTATTAAGGGACAGAATATACTTTCAAATCAGGGAAGGTCCTCAGATTCACTTAAGCCTATCAAGGGGCCAAGGGGCAGGGAAGATCTTCCAGATTCCCATAGTCATTACAACCATTTAAAACATGAATGAATGGTACAAATCAGTAGTCACAACAGAACTTGCAAAACTCAGAACAACCTTGAGGTAATTGACAAATTAGATGAAAAAAGGTAGAAATAGTTCATGTTGAAGTGGTTGCAGAAAGATAGACAAACTCATACCTACTTGTGGCTTTTGAATTACTATAAATGTTTTGAAAAGAAATTTGAAATTTTATAAAGGAATTACTAAAATCTCTATATCTTTTCACTCATAGATTATAAAACTAAGCATATGCCCTAACAAGGTCATTGGTAAAAAAGAAAGGTCCCATATGCCACCAAATATTTATAATATCATATTTGTGATAGCAAAAAACTAAAACAGTAGTTCAGATAGTAAAAAACAAAAACAAAAACAAAAAAACCAGAGTCAATGATCATGTGTTGTAGAAGGGATAAACAAATTGTGGTACATTAACCTAATGAAAGATTACTATAGAAATGACAAATAGGATGAATACAGAGAATCATGAAACACACATGATCTAAAGTACAGTGGAGGGAGTGGAGTCAAATTATTATGTATATACATAAAGATTTGTGTATACATATACATATATACACACATGCTGATTTTAGCAATGGCATGAAAATGACCTCAAAACAAATCTAAAGTGAATGTTGCAAAATTACAAAATACCAAGTATGGGCCCAAAGGGGAAATATAAGAAGGAACCTCCTCACACACCTTTGAAAAAGTGGAAGGCGGCAGGAGGGCCAAGGATGGGGAACATTACCTATATTGTCAGATTTTTTTTTTCAATGTACTGATAACTTTGATGATTTTCTTCTGTTTTTTTTTTCTTTTTCCCTAAAAAAAATTTATTTGGTATGACTCTGAGAGGGATAGAGGTAGAGATAGAAATGGAAATTTAGGAGATATAAAAAAGCAAAGATGTTAATTTAAATTTATTTTTAAAAATAAATGTATGTTGAGTTGTATTGAAAAGGCAGATACTTTGCTTCTTCTTTTCAAATTACCATCACCATACATAGAAATGGATTTTATTGTATGTAAGCTTTTACTTTACTTGTGTATGATTTAATATTGTCTTTTTAACAAGTCAGGCAGACATTGGAGAAAGTTGTAAGGAGTATTAACAAAGTTCATTTTGTAGGTTTTTTTTTTTCAAAGACATTTCACTTATCCTAAATGAAAATTTCCCCCAATTATGCAGGTATACCATTTTAATGAGCCCCTATTTTTGTTTATCTCCACAGGTAGATAAGCAAAACTTGATGCCAGTAGGCATTTGTACATGGATATCAGATCATGAGAAAGCTTTATCAACAAATGAGGGCATACAAAAACTGGCTAACTCACTTAATGAGGCATTCTTTAAATTTTGGTTTTCAGTGCTTTAAGCTCATGAAACAAACGCCCTTCATTATTTTAAAGTCTCTGATGGGCAAAACTTTTTTTTCTTAAATTGCTTTATCATGAATAATCTTGATCTCATTTAAATAGTCACATAATCAAGGAAGAATACTCCACCCAGGAAAGAATAATTGTTTCCAACTACCATCCAGCTCCACTCCCCCCATTCTAGAAAATTAGCAATCAAAAGTATGGTAAACAGTAATGGTGATCTTTAAATATGAGTATTTATTAATTTTGATTAAAGTTTTGATCTTACTATTCTTTCTGTTGTCTGTATTTGAGAAAATGAAGAATGAGAATTTTATTTTCAAGTAAAATTAAAAATCATTTGTGATAACACAAAGTGCCTCGGCACTGTGCTAAGCGCTAGGGATACAAAAAAAAAAAAAAAGAGGCGGGGGTGGAGGGGGGGGAAGAAAATGCTCACAGTCAAATTTAGGAAACAACATATAATACTCTATAATCCAAAAAATTACATACAGGATAAATGTGGAATAAAAGTTTATATGGAAGGCACTAGCATAGGGGAAGTCTTTATGTAGAAAGTAGACTTTTAGGTGAGACCTTAAAGAAGCCAGGGAAACCAGGAGATAGGGACAAGGAGGGAGAGAATTCCAGCCATAAGGGACATCCAGCGAAAATGCTCAGTCAGTATACTGATAATGTGTCTTGTATAAGAAAATAATATGAACCCCATTATCACAGAAGTAAAGAAGACTGGAAAGGTCAGAAGGGGTCAGGTTATGAAATAGATCTAAATCTATTTAATCTAAATAGATGATTTTATACTTTAACCTGGAGGTAATAAATGGGTAATTCTATTGAATTGATGTGCTCAAACCAGAAGGCTCTTGCAATAATTCATGTGTGGGGTTGAGAGGGCTTACACCAGAGTGGTGGCAATGTCAGAGGAGAAAAGAACAGTACACAAGGGATGTTGGGCAAGTAGAATTCATGTGACTTGGCAACAGATTGAATATTTGTGAGAGTGAGGAGTCAGGGATAACATCAATGTTGTGGACCTCTGCAGAAATAGGGGAATTAAGAAAAGGGGAAATTTGGGTGGAAAGATAATGAATTCCGTTTTTGATGTCTTGAGTTTGAGGTTCCATAAGATATTTAACATAAGATGCCCCAAAGTCAGATGAGAAACTTCCAAGAAGCAGGTTCAGGAAAGTTAGTAGTAAAACCCATCTCTTTTATCTAGCACCTCAAAAACAATAAGGAACACTTCAAAGAAGATAAAAGAACAAATGTGAGAGAGAGAGAGAGAGAGAGAGAGAGAGAGAGAGAGAGAGAGAGAGAGAGAGAGAGAGAGAGGAAAACAAGGAAAGGGAGAGGGAGACAGGGATATAAAGAGACAGAAACAGAGAAATGGAAGGAGGAAGAGAGAAAAGAGAAAGAGAAGAGTAGAGTAGGAAAAGAATCTCTAACAAGGAGCAACAGAAAGTAAAAAAGGGAAAGGGATAGCATTATGAACATCCTGTTCCAATGCCCAGGTCAGCTTTCTATTCAGTATCCAATGATGTTTTTCATTCATAATGAATAATAATGCAAAAGTTTCTAGTAAAAGATTAGCAAAGAGTCTACAAAAATATACATTTTTACCAGGAATTCAATAACCATTTAACAATCGGAAATCTAAAAATGTAATGCATGATATCGATAAGCAAAATATTTAAAATAACATGATTTGATGGGTGTAGAAAAAGTCTTTTTACAAAATTTAGCATCTACTTATATTTAAAAGTATACAAAGGCCTTTTATTTTATATGAAATAAGTTTTTCTTTACCAAATCCCACCTTTAAACAAAAACAAGTGCTAGAATTGTCCATAATAAAAAAAAATAGAAACTTTCCCATTAGAGTCAGGGATAAAATAGTGATCCTTATTGTCTCTACTACTAAATAATACATTACTATAATATTAGCTATAGCAATGACAAAGAAAAAATTTAAAAGTATAATTTATAGGCAAATATGAAGCAAAATGATTTCTATTTGAGGATGACATTGCAGTTACTTAGTGATCCCTAGGCATTCAGTGGAAAAGAAGTATCAAAATAACAACCAGTAAAATAAAACTACAAAAATCAACTTTCTATACACCTTTAACAAACTCAGGAGAAAGCAATAGAATAATTATATTCAAAATCACTGCAAACTAAGAATAATTTGGAGGTAACCTGTCAGGCATGGCTCTCTAAAGAATTTTATACATACAACTTCTGCATTTTTCAATAAATCTTTTAAAATAACTATTATAAAGATAATCCAGACTACTACAGTCCCAGGTTTATTCAGTTTTAAGATGACCACATGTGTAACAAGACTTCTAAAGGATAAACAATGAAATACCTAGGATATAAGGTTCAACATATGCCCCCAATACAAATATTTGTCAATCAGCATCTAAAGCATTTTAGAGGTCAAATAGTATGGGAAAAAATTGGGCAAATATAAATAGCAATTTAGAAAGAAATATAACTAATGAAAAAAAAGGTTAAAAGTTTATCTTGAGTAAACATTACTGGGAAACAAATTTCCAATATATCCCTTCCTTCAAGATGACTCCAATGTCACTTCCTTTGGAAAGACTTTCTTTGATACCTTTTAGGTTTTAGTATCTAGTCCATAATAAAATTATTTAACATTTCCTTATATATGAACCTGCTATATATCCTGAGAAGAATATAAACTCCTTGAGAACAGGGCTTATTTTTCATTTAGTCTTTGTATCCCCAGCACTTTGCACATTTAATAAACAATTACTTGATTCTTTTTGAATTAAACCAAATTGAAATAAAAGCGAAAGATGCTCAATGAAGAAAAAAAATAAAAATTCGCAGTCGAATATATTTTACAGTGAGAAAAATCCAAGAGATAGGTAAAAGAAATGAATAAAACAATTTTAAAACTCTTTGAAGGAAAGGTGTTTAAGTTCTTTGTCCTTTATGATAACTTTGTCTGGAAAAGAGAATTCAAATAATAAATTTCTTCTTATTCACACATGTTATGGAAATGAAATGCTCTGGTTTCATCATTCTACTTAGTAGAAAGATACTGTGCATTTCCTTTTAAAATGGAATATATTTAACAGAAAACCATTCAAACATGTTTTAATCATTGATGATTCAGAAAATTGTCTTCTTTACTTTATCTTCTTGTACTTTATTCCATTGTACATGTGGAGGGAGATAAATTAATATTGTGGAGTTCTCTTAGAATTTTGGATAAGTACCTTGTACAAATAATGAGATCATGTTTGTGTAGTGTGAGGGTAAATAGGATGCTTATTGTCATAGAATACACATGACCTTGGCCATTTGTATTTTCAGAGTCAGTAAAGAGAAGAGTTAAGTCATGCCTTTTCATTCATGGTCAAATTAGAGACAAAGAAATATTTGGTAGCTTCAGTTTCTGTGGGTTTAAGAAAATATTGCAAATAGTGTGCTAGTATTTGCAGATTAACACTTTTTGAGGAACTGTATAAAGATGAGATGGAATTGCAGCCATGCTTTTGTTCAATTGGGGAGCTCTCAATTGGGACAATCTCTCCTGAATGTAGGACAGCATCTTTTATGCAACATCAACTTTTCGAGAGTTTCTTGGGTCCACTGAGAGATTAAATGGGTCACACAGTTATCCTGAGTCAAAAACAGGACTTGAACTCAAGTCATTTCTATCTCTAAGGCTAGTTTTCTATTCCTTATACAATAACATATCTCTATTCAGAGAAGAGATAACATGGCAAATTGGATAGAAACAATATTTCAGTTAAATATGGTTCTAAGATACATATATAGACATAAATTAAGAGCTAAGCAGTGGATAGTGAGAGAGGAAGATCAGAGACCATGTAGTCAGAACCGCAGATCCATAGATCAGCCTTCAAAAGTCACATTAAATAAGCTAATTTTAAAAGCTAAATCAAGAGATCAAAATTGAGCAATAAATAATGCACCTCACCAAAGATTTCAAAATTAAAACTTAACTGGATTTTTTTTTCTGATGTGGCAAAATAGGACAGCCTACTCTTTTGATTGCTTTAATCATAGCAATGAAATGTGACTTTTAAATGTGAAAATCATTTAATGAATTAAGTATACAGGAGTGCAGAAGGCATGTGTGCTTCTCTAACCACAATAATGTAAAATGCAAATGCATTCTTTATTAAAGCATTCTTTTCAGCTCTTGACTGAGAAATATCCAGTGAAATATATAACAAAATATTTCATAGGAGTGTGACCACACTAGTCTTATCCTTCATTGAATGTCTTGATTAGGAGGGATTTGGGGATGTTGCAAGACATTCAGTTCTCTCTCCCATTGCTAATTCAGGATCATTTTTAATCTGTTCTTATATTCAATAATTTAAAAAGTCCTCAAGCTTCACATTCTCCTTTTAATAAAGACCATAACCATTACCCAAGGGTAAATAGTTATTTCAAGGAAGTCCAAAGTCATGATTTTTGCTACTAAAATGTCTATTTCTTCTTCAAATCCCTCTGTATTCAGGTGATAGAACAGTTCATACTATAAACTAAATATGTAAACAATCTTCCTATAAAGTAATATATGCAGCATTTTAAAGATGTCAATTCAATTAAAGAATAAATGTTAATATTAATAAGTAAAAATATTCTTATTCTTTTCTTCTTCTGCTCTTTTTCTTTTTCTAAAGCTTGTGTTCATAAGCATACCTTAGCTTAGAGTGATTTAAAACAGTGAAATGTTCTAGTCCATTGGTAACTAAGTGAAGAATCCATAATATAGCCTTTTAAAAATCTTCCTGATCAGACTTAATTCTGCTGGGTGACATAAAGGATCCATTTACATTTCTAACACTTTAAAGAAAATTGAAAGAAGACTTTTAACAACTGTGCAGTTTAGTTACAACATTTGCTAATAAAGGGCTGATTTTATTTCAGAGATAACTCACTTGTTAATGACTAAAGGAAAAATTACCCTTAGAAGCCTTTACTCCAGCCAGCACTGTACCTAGCCATATGCTTGTGCTTAGGAGATGGGGGACCTCCACTTTACAATATGTAGACTACCCAACTAATTTTGAAAATCCGATCTTAAAACCTAATTCAAGGGGAAAACCTCTCAACTCAACAAAAGGAATTATTGCCGGAGATTAAACGGCTTGATGTTGTCCATTGTTCTAGCCGTTGTCAGAAGGGAATATTAATTGAGATGTGCCTTGGATTACGATGGGTATTCCACAGTGGTTCACATGTTTCCTGGTGGTCTTTCCAACAGGAATAACACAAATGAGGGAAATAAGATGGATCATTTGGAACCTCAGTAGTTAGGCTATTGTTCCATTCTGCACAAAAGGTAATGCTTGGTTGATTTGCTTTATTTCTGGGCTGTTCTGATTTTTTTCCCTGTACACCCTAATCTCTACCACTTCCTCTGTGAGTCATCAGCAGCTGGACCCAGGGAGACCACGGGAATTGGCTCTTGGTAAAGAGCTTTAATGGTGTGATTACTCAAGTTCATTTCTTTGTGAGCCTGGATAAGAATCATGAGTCACAAGGATGCAGAAAAGGGTTATTTTGCATTTTCCTCTTTGAAGGAACTTCAAATCACACTGACCTGTTTATGTGTTCATGCTTATACATTATATAACATTGTGTATTTGTGTGTGTATGTATTTGTATACATTTTGTGGAAAGAAAATCGAATTGAAATGAGACAGTAAGAATGTGTTCCATTGTTAGGCAGTGTAATCTAATTGCTTTAATTAGAATTTGTTTTGCTTATAAAATGCCTTATTTTCCCCCTCCCTTTTAAAGTCCAAAAGAGATGCTTAATTACTCACTTTTCACACCTCATCCCCTGGACTTGATGAGATTTTAGTACTTTAAAATTGTTATGGTCCTCCTCCTCATCATCCCCTGAATCAACATCAGCCACACATTTTTGTTTTCTGACCAGGCAGGGGGCTTTGTGACTTACTGCAAAAGAAGGCCTTGAATCTTAGTCATTTTCTGTTCCATTTGAACCAAAATACCATAACATTGGGCCTTGCAACAAGGGTACTCCCTGAGTCACCAGCAATAGCAGAACTGGACCTGGAGACTGGCACCAGTAATTCT
Source organism: Gymnobelideus leadbeateri (assembly GCA_011680675.1). Classification (NCBI taxonomy): domain Eukaryota; kingdom Metazoa; phylum Chordata; class Mammalia; order Diprotodontia; family Petauridae; genus Gymnobelideus; species Gymnobelideus leadbeateri. The sequence continues at coordinate 24,884 of WOXC01006233.1, forward strand.
ATTTTTTAAAGGGTGCCGAAGGACTATACTTGAGTCTTTGATAATGGTGGTGGGCCACTTTACAAATTTCAGAGGAAAGAACTGATTTCTGAAGGTTTCACAGATCATCTAATCTAAGTCCTTAGGGAGAATCTTTCTGATATGGTAGGCATTTCTGTTTGCTTTTTCAATTCAAATAAGTTGTCATTAACATGAAACGGCATGAGATAATTGCTAGAGAGACAAACAGGACACATCAAGACCCAGGTTCAAGTTTCACATCTGACTCATCCTGTCAACTTTCTAAGATTCAAAGAAGGCTCCAGCCTACATTGACCAAGGAATTTACCAGGAATTTCATACTCTGATGAAAGCACAGCTTCTCTCTCTACCCCCATTAAAAAAGTTCTCTGCTTAATATGCACCTCCCTCTGATGAAGTCTATGTTTCTCAGAGTGGGTGATAAACACTATCTGATGGACAGACTATAAAAAGGGAGTATGGTCACTTTAACTAGTAAATAAATAAGACATTTACTTTACTAGTATTTGTGATGTAAGTAAATGTGATAAGACATTTACATTTAGTATTACTGGGACTCCTACCTTAAACAAGGTCATTAAGTACAATGGGCAGACTCTAGTGGTGGTGCTCCCTTAGAACTTACCTTTTAGCTTTTTCTGATGCTTTCCCTCAAGGGTACCTTCCCCTGTGGTGGCCAACACTAGGACTACCCTGATAGACAGAGTCCCATGCTCTGGACTTAAGAGAGACGATGCGGCATGAGGAATAAAATGATAGATGGGGAATATGTGGCTTCAAATCCTGTTTGTAATCACTGAGATTCAACAGATCTGTGATGATGAATAATAGTCTCAGTTTTCTTATCTATAAAATGTGGATGGTACTATTTATGGTACCTATCTCCATGAGGCTGCTGTAAGCTCAAACTAGATTTTGTAGAATATTTTGCACAACATACTGTCTCCCAGAAAATAAAGTAGTAGGTCTGGAATCAGGAAGACCTGAGTTCAAACCTAGCTTCAAACATTTACTAGCTGTGTGACCCTAGTCAAGTAATTTAACCTCTGTTTCAGTCTCCTCATCTAAAAAATGAGATTAATGTAGCATTTACTTCCCAGCATTGTTGGATAAAGTGAGATGATATTTATAAAGCACTTTCAATCCTTTAAAAATTACTATATAAGTATTATTATTATTATTATTATTATATCAGTTATTATTATCCTTTCCCTTTTTTTCCTAGTCCATTGTCACAGCTTTTTTTCCCTCTGACTCATTTTCTGAGACATCTGCTAGGGATGCTTTTGATACATTTCACCTTCCTTGTCCAAATATTTGGGGAGTTTGGGAAAGAAATATTTCAGATGGCACCACTTTGTTTCTCATAAAGGGGTTCATGTAGAAAGTGTCCAGAAAGTAAGAAATGGAAATAGAGACCCAGGTGTGACTTATTTAAATTAATCATCACTAGTACATTAAACATAATGAAATAGTATCATCAGTAACTCACACCAAACTAATACTCTGAGATTTTACAAAGCACTGAAACAAGAAGATATCATGAGATCTAGGACTAGAAAGGACCTCAGATATCACAGATCAGATTCCAGGCTTTACAGTGAGGAAATTGAGAACCAGAGAGCTTAAGTGACATGGGATCATAGAGCCAGAGTTAGAAGAAAACTTAGAGTCAAATCTCCTTACTTTACAGATGAGGAAACTGATGCCCAGGTAAGTTGAGAGACTTTTTAAATGTCACTCAGTAAATTACATAAGAGAAAAATGTCATTAAATAAAATAATCTACCATTTCATGATATTTTGAATTACTACCCTCTCCATACCATGGAAACATTCAAATTCTTCAAAATATCATGACATTCTAGAGTATCTAAAACATTTCATCTTTGTCACTTTACTCCCATGCTATTACAATCTTATCTAGAGTTAATAGCAGTCAACTAGTTACATAAAATATCACTGTTTTCTTTATGAACACACACGTACAAGCATATTTATACACACATGTGCATGCACACACACACACACACACACACACACACACTTGAACTGCATATATATTTTACCTGATATTTTAAGGTTAAAATTCTGTGGTGGGAAAATTCCTCCATGTCTTGTATCTGTCTTTTATTCTAGAACCATTGATACTAATGCTAAGAAGGCCTTTCAATACCATCTCATTCAATTTTCTTCAATAAGAAAATAAATCTCAGAGATGAAAGTTTCGTGATTTGGAGGAATTTTTTTCCCTTAGGAATTTCTTTCTTTCTTTCTTTCTTTCTTTCTTTCTTTCTTTCTTTCTTTCTTTCTTTCTTTCTTTCTTTCTTTCTTCTTCCTTCCTTCCTTCCTTCCTTCCTTCCTTCCTTCCTTCCTTCCTTCCTTCCTTTCTTTCTTTCTTTCTTTCTTTCTTTCTTTCTTTCTTTCTTTCTTTCTTTCTTTCCTTCCTACCTTCCTTCCCTCCCTCTCTTCTTTCCTCATTTCCCTCTATCTCTTCTCAACTAAAATGTCATGTTTCACTACAGCTGAGATTTCAGTTAAATTTCTAACCTTATGTTATATATATATATATATATATATATATGTATATATATATGTATGTATATAACTTACTTATGTTGGTATCATTGGGACTATATTTATAACCTTGGTATAAAATATTTAAGTTACATCCCAATAATCAATTATTTTTGCTATTAAGAGACTCTGAAAGCATTGCAGAAAAAAGTTGTGGAGTGAAAGGGGAAAATAAAAATCTTGGGGAGATATATTGAAACTTATAGGAAGTCAGATATAACGGTTTTGTGTTTCTTTTTATTTTCAGTGCGAGGGGAAGGAAAAAATGCTTAATAATTGAAAAAAATCTGAGAAATATATACATACATACATATCTCTATATACACATATCTAATATAAATGTATACACATAAAACATATACACATATATGTGCACATATGTATGTATATACACATGTCTATATGTGTATATGCATGTATGTGTGTGTGTGTGTGTGTGTGTGTGTGTGTGTATGGAGAGAGAGAGAGAAAAAAAGAGAGAGAGAGAGAGAGAGAGAGAGAGAGAGAGAGAGAGAGAGAGGGAGAGAAGTCAGATGGGGCAGATCTAGATGGATCAAACATTCCAGTATCTCTAGAGAGATGATTCATAAAGAATATCTGGAAACTGGTTACTAAAAAACTCAATTAAGAAGATGAGAAAAAATAATTCCAAACTCTCCTGCCAAAATAAAGGATGATATGAAGACGTCTTACAGATGGTATGGGAAAAAGTTAACATCTGGAGATGAGCAAACTGAGTACTTGTCAGAACAAGATGCTCACTATGAGAAGTAACTGTTCAGGAGACTTTCAGCTGGTGGGGAAATAGTCAGTCCATCAATAAACATATTTTAAATGCCTGCTATATGCTAGGCATAGTGCTAAGCACTAGGGATACAAAGAAAGACAAAAAATAGCCCCTGCCATAGAGGAGCTCACAATCTAATGAAGGAGACAACATACAAACAACTGCATACAGAATACAGTAACAGACTACATACAGAATAAATATGAAATAATTTACAGAGGAAAGGTTGTAGAATTATGGGGAATGGGGGAAAATTTGCTGTAGATAGTAAGATTTTAGATGGGACCTGAAGGAAACTAAGGAGCTAGGAGGTGGAGATGAAGAGGGAGAGAATTCCAATCATGGAGGACAGCCTGAGAAAATGCCCGAGTAGGGAGGTGTGCTTTATTGCTCAAAAAATAGCAAGCAGATGAGTGTGATTGGATTATATAAAATGAGAGACAGTCTGAGTTGAAAGAAGATTAGAAAAGTGGGGAAGGGCATGTGGCTAAGGTCTCTGAACACTAAACAGAAGATTCTGCATTTTATCCTGGAGGTGATAGGGTGACACTGGAGTTTAGAGATTAGGGAGAATGACCAGATTAGACATGCACTTTAGGAAGATCATTTTGACAGCTGAAAGGATGACAAACTGGAGTAGAGAGAGACTTGGGGCAGGCAAACCTGAAAGCAGGCTTTACAGTAATCCAGTTGTGAAATGATGAGGGTCTATATTAGAATGGTAGTAGTAACAAAGAAGAGAAGGGGACATATTAGAGGGAGGTTATGAAGCTAAACAGGCCTTGAAGGTGAGGAAGAGTGTGCAGTTAAAGATGATATCTAGGTTACAAGCTTGGATGATTCAGAAGTTTGTAGTACCCTCAACAGTAATATAGATTATAGGAAGAAAGGAAGACTTAGAGGGGGATAATATATCAGTTTTGGATATGCTGACATTCAGTTCAATATCTCTAATCGGCAGTTGTAGATGTGAGTCTGGAGATCAACAGAAAGATTCACATGGGATAGCAGATTTAAGAATATCAACATAGAGATGATAATTGAATTCACTTGGAGATCAGATTACCACATGAAAGCGCATAGAGGGAGAAGAGAACAGGGCACAGAATAGCCTTGTGGGACCCCCACTGTAGGCATGATCTGCATGAAAATTGAGAAAGGGAGGCTGAGAAGAAACACTCAGATAGGTAGGAGGAGAGCCAAGAGAGAGTGGATCATGAAATCCTAGAGAAAAGGGAGCTTCAAATCCTGAAGAAGATAAGTCACAGAAAAATTGTAGTGGGGGTGGTTAACTAACATTCAAAAGGAAGAAAATAGTCAACAATATCAAGGGACCAACTTTTGATTTAGTGTGTAGTCTGAAAGTTGAAGACCCAGATGTCATAATATCATATTTACAAAGGATAGAACAACAGTGTTGGAATGAAGGTGATCTGCAGCAAGCTTATATTAAATTTGTCAATATATACTTGTTTGAAGGGGAAGGTACCCACTAATGACATAAACAATGTTAGATTTCCCCAAAAAATCAATGGTCTTGGTAGCAGGCAGGTACTTCTCTGACTGTCCTTGTAATGAATGACTCAAAATTACAATAGCAACAACAGGTTGAATACAATAAAGCATAGGATTCAATCAGTTCAAATTACCTTATCTAGTCATTTGAATGAAACACTTATTTCTTCAATTTAGAGCCCAGTAAAACATCACCCAACATAACTAGTAAACTTTCAGGTGAAATTTCTAGCCTTTTTGAGAGTAGTGGTCCTTTCCACAACCAAAGTAAGGAACTTAGGGAAAGTAGCTGAGAAATGGAAAAATGGTCAGAGGCAAAGTTGGGCATTCTGTCCACAGCTAATGGCTCTAGTCACTTATGGATTTGTCATGTACTATATAGATCAGGGAAGACTAATATATCCATACAGCTGTGGGTCAAGGACTCCACAAATCCTATGTCTTAACTCAAGGTAGGTCTATTTCATCCAAAGAAAATGCAAAAAAATGAAACAAATAAAAAATACATAAACCCTCATGTACAAAAAGTATTAATATAACTATTTTTTTTAGGTTCCAACTTTTCCACCCAAGGTCCAATACCATCTTTCAGAAATAAAGCCCAATCCTGTAGTTTATACTCCCCTCAGGTACTCAGGAGGTAAGTAAATTTATACAGTTCTAAATAAAGGATTTGGACACCATCACCCCCACCACATCCCCACTCATGTGGCTGCTAGAAAAGCAATCCCCTTCCTACCACATCTGAACTGTCTCAATAAATCACACAATAGTTGGGTACAAAATTCAGATCTTTTGCTTCCAAAGTCAAGGCTGTTTTAGTTCCAGAGTCAAATGAGGGTGATTATCTTTTCTTCAGGAGGCTCTTTTTACAATGAAACTCGGGGTTCTGGGATCCTTTTGTTTCCAAGGGTCTGGTGCTTCCTGGGATCCTTAAAGATATTGTCTCACTGTCAGGCTTAGTACTAGAACTCTTTGGCTTAGGGTTCCTGGTGAAAAAAATTCAGAGGAGAGTGTTACAAATGAACTTACTTTTTTCTCTCTAAAAGTCAGAATTCTGAACTTCTCACACTGTCAGCTCCTGGAGAGGCAGACTAGAGAGTGGGGTTTCTCTCTTTCTAGAAGCTAGATTCATAAATATTCTAAGACCTTGACATTGTCTAATTTTTCTCCTCTATCCAGAAATCTGATGTTCAGGAAACCTTTTCTCAAGCCACATGAAAGTGAGCTCATGAAACCACCTGGTGCCTCTGCCTCAAGGCATCCATTAGTGATTCTAAGGGAGAGGTGAAGGAATTACATGCCTGTGTAATTCCTTCCCATCCCCTGATGCTCTAGGACCCAAGTCTGTTAGATCTGGAAAAGGGAGAGAGAATAAAGAGGCCAGTTCTGCCAAGCACCCAAATTTTTAAACCAACACAAAGCAGTGCTTCCAACCCACAAAAGACTAAACCAAGTATTTCATCCTCAACTGATTCACAGAAACTTAGGCCAATCAATTTATTATTAAAGGAATATGTTCCCATACAATTAGGTCCCAAACAAAACTCATCACCTGTAAACTTATGAAGTTGACCAGGCTTCTAAGGACTGAAAGTACAAAGAATAAACATCAGAATATTTGTTGTGACAGATTTAGAAACTGTCATCTATCATTAAATTAGAGAATCCTAACTCATGAGGACAGTCAAAACTGGACAAAACTTTGAAGAATTTGATGAGAATTGGTAACAAAGTGACCTCAACGAATATGTTCATCATTGGCTTTTACCATCTTTTGTGTTACAAGGATACTGCTGAAAACCTCTATGGTTTAACATAGAAAGTAGATCTTTAAAGAGTATTCATGAGAAACTGTCTTAAATATTATGATATGCATATTCATAGTACACTTAGAATATTTATAAGACAAAAATGGAGTTTTGTCCCTTTTAACCAGTGAAAAGAACTTAAATATGAAAATAGAAAACTGAGGTAAAAAGGGGACAAAATAAATATAGGTTAAATATTTATAAGGAAAGCCAAGAAAGTCCTGGACCAGCGTTTCCCTAGAGTCATGGAAGACATACATTAGAAAAGAAAGGGATACTTCTGAAACTCTTTACTCACAGTAGACAAGGCATACCACAAAGGAGCATAAGATCTAGAACCAGAAGGAATCCTGACAGCTGTCTTGTTCAATTCTTTCATTTCAAAGATGAAGCAACTGAGCTACTGAAAAGGAAAGTATTTTCTAATCACAAAAGTAATGAGTATCAAAACTAGAATTTAACTCAGGCACTCTTGATTCCATATTCAATAATGTTTCAAACACAACATGCTTGGTTCTACTAGATATGGCTAAAACTATATTAAGGGCCGTAGGTAGAGAGAGATAGACATAACGTCCACCAAATTTTGTTTTTCATCTATTGTACATAGAATTTTCTAGAATTGTAAGAGCTATCATTAACACTCATCCATATTACCTCTCATGTAAGGAACATAGCAGCTCAGGATATAGAAATATATATGTAAGTCTCAACCACAATAAATAGGTTAAAATAAAGGTGGTCAATTCTTTGCCTGTAAAGACTAGATAACAAATATTTTATACTTTCATAGGACAAGAGGAAAATTTGAAGATATTACGTAAGTATTTATGAAAAAACAGAGAAAACAAATTTCACAAATCTTTTGACAGAATTCAAAATATATAATGATAATCAAGTACAACTTTTTGGTAATGCGAATATACTAATAAAAATGATAATTTTGAAGTGGACAATATTTTGTTTAATTGAGGTCCAAAGATAGTGTTTCCTGATATTAAAACTGACTGCAAATGGTCATCTATTCATGGCAATCTGTAATGAATACTTACTTATTTCATCTTTGTAAATGTCTTTTCAAATAGGTAGTTACTGCCAAATACTAATATCAATCCATGAACAGATGATTTTAATCAAACATATTCATCACTTGGGAGGCACTTAATATAACCTTTTTAGATTCTTCTCCTCCTGTTTGACTTTTTGCGTGTCATTACATTGCAGATTAATAATTTAAAATGAAGAGTTATGTGGAAACTTTTCCATAGCACAGTTAAATGGATTTTGAAATATGTAAATTCCCTTTGCACTTGCTACTGGAACTGTAGTTTGAGCTCAGAAAACATACATGCTTCAAATCTGTGTGGGAATGCAGATCTTAGTTATTGTTTTAATTTTTGATATCAAAATAAAAGTATAAAGTGACTTGATATTCCTTATGATTAAACAACATTAGTTGCCATTTAATAGACTTTACTGTTGTATAAGTTTTGCATAAAATTCTGTTTTACCTTGTAATTTTAGGCTGAATTCATTAAGAAATATTATCAAGTCTGAATCAGAAGGTAATTTCCAAAATCATTCAATGTTTGATAATAGTGGCTGAGGGAGGTTTTATATAAGAAAAATATCAATCTTGGTCATGAGATCAAAAAATTGCAATAACTTCTTTCTTATGTTGATTTGACATATATTTAGCTGGTAATGCAAAATATTGTAGTAGGTGTTATACACAGGACTAAAAACGCTACCAAATTATTTTGTGCCACTGTGATTTGTAGTGCATTATGCAGCAGTTCAAATTAATGAGAGAATGGCAGATAGTCTTTAGTGTCAACTTTGCTCATATAGTGCAAAACCAGTCATAACATATGTAAATAAGTGTGCATAGCAGTGTTCTGATAAAACCTTATTTGTGGACACTGAATTTTGAGTTTAATATCAGTTTCATATCATACAAAGCAAATCCTCTTTTGATTTTTTTCAACCATTAAAAAACAAAAACATTCTCAGTTCAGGGCCCCTAGAAAAACTGGTGTTTTGATGGCAGTGGAGCAAAGACTCAGAACTATTGCAGATGTATGTGGCAAATTTTGCTGCACTGCTACTCAGGCATATCTTTTGCATGGCTTTGCATGGTTCATTTGTATGACGAATTTTAAAACAAAGTAAACATTCCTGAAAATGATGCTTTTGACTGAGAAATTTTGAAAGATCTAAGTACCTGGTGATAATTTGTATAGTTATTGAAAGTATACTACAGATTTCATTTTGCCTCCTTCCAAATTATATTGCAAAGGGTACATATATCTTACATGGCTAAAATATTTAGGTAATATAGCTATGTTTGAATAAAAACAATATTTGTTACAGGATAAGTTGGTACATTTGACTTCATCAATGAGACTCAACCAATCATGTCTGATGAAACTTTGTCTATGTTCCCTAACAGCTTCATTGCCATCTGGTGGCTATCAGATGAACTACAGATAACTTTCAGATCACTAGTCAGCCACAAAAGGGGTATGCCTAGCCAATTCAACCCTCTTTTAGAGAAGTAAATTCTATAGTAGAAAGATATTAAATGAAAAAAAATATTTAAAAAAAACTGAGTATCAAGACTGCTTTACTTCAGTTTGCTAATGTTTATCTTGGCTCAGCCCATTGATTAAGCCAAACCTTGGCCAAAAAGCATAGTGAATTCATTGGTGCAATATCTTAAAAGTCTTTACTTTTCAGAATGAGAAAGGAAAGATAAGGAGAAGAATAGTTTTACTTTTTCTTTTCCAGGTGAATGATAAAATTCATCTCTTCCTCTTTTGAGAGAGGAGGTAAAATCTGGTCAGAAACTGGAAAACAAAGAGGAGGTAAAAAGCAATATGACTCCACCAACATTTTCTCTGCCATTACTTCTGTCTCCATTTTCAAGGAAGGAAAGATTATGAGCATATACTTATTAAACACTCTCTTATGCCTAAAATGGATTTAAACTTATATTTCATTTTCCTCAAGGCCTGATATTTCCTTTGATGAAATATATTTTCTAATGATTTAAAAAATCATTGTGACTTTAGTCACAACATTTTTCATCTTTTTTCTTATTAAAAAATAGTTCCTCTAGGTACCTGTACTGTCTACAGCAACTTAGCTAAAAAGGCTTATAACCTAACATTCTGAAAAGGTCCAACTCCAGGCATAAACCTTTAGAGTTAACAAAATGCACACATACCATAAGACCTTCTTCAAAATACCAGGCCTTAGAGAAACCTACATTGTGAAATCATGAATCTTTTGTATTTGGATTTGCTGAATGTTTTCACAAGAAACACATCCAGCATTTTATAAATACTGATACTGTGCTTGCTTCTTCATCCTGAAATAAAGCATCATTCATGTTCTCAATTCTTTATGTTATATTTTTTCCCAGCATTTTGATCTATATTACCATCTGGGACTCATCATGAGTTTTTGACTGCTTGAACTTTTTGTTGAAGAGATGGCATCATTGTTCAGTACTTCAACAAACACAGTTCCAGTTTAATTTAATGAATAAAAGCAGAGTACAAATTACTTTTAAGGTCAGAGATAATATGAGAATGCACATAAGATATTTTAGTGAAATGGAAAGGGATTAATTAAGAGGGCTAGAGGCCATGGAACTTGTATCTGGGAATTGTATGAGCTCAGGAGATTTAATCTTTTGATATCTTTTACATTTTAGATAAGCTTAAGCTAACCTCTGGAAAAGAAAAGATACACAGTGATTTTATTAAGATCTAAAACAAATGGAAAATACTGTACTTTGACTGGATTGACTTTGCTGTGAATTTTGCTGAGATATTGAGAATAACAAGTTAAATGAATTTTCCTGCTCTCTGAGGAGTGAATAAACATTGATAGGCAAGGGTGATGAGTTTACATTATAAGATTTTCTTGGTTTATAATTTTCTAGTTTGTCTAACTAGAAATCAATTAAAAGTTTTAAAAATGTAAGCACATGATTTGAGAGGTTCACAAAGACCCATCAACTTGGATTTTCAGTTTATAATTATGTCATCATTAAAAAAAATTGAAGAATTATCTGAAATAAACATATCCCTGATTAATTCATAGAGTCAAAGAATATAGAAACTTCCAGGTTCGAAACCCCAAAACCTACTGTTGTAGAAACATTTGTGTTAAGTGGGTAACCAGAAACTTAAAAAAAATCTCCTTGAATTTATCAAAACTGATCTTGGTGTTCAGAATCAGAAATTGGGATGGGGGAAGGGGATTGCTCTTCAGCAAAATGAAGGAATTCTTTAATTGTCAACTGCATATTTGTACATGTATATGTACACAAAGACATATTATAGTGTCCCAAAAGTCTTAGTGCAATTTTAATTTTTGTTGTCATAATTCAGAACTACACTGAGATTTTTGGTATATCTTGTATATGACTTGCCCAGGCTCATACAAGGAGTGGGTCACACAGGCAGAACTTGAACCCAGGTCTTCCTCATTTTGAGGAAAGATCTTTGTATACTACTCAATGGTGCATCTCATGTTAGTTATTTATTGTTTTTATTATTACACTTCTATAATAAATTACAAAAATGAGAATTTCAGGGGAAAAAAGAAATACGAGGATGCATATATGAGGTAAACAGAGTGAAGTGATGAGGTTGAGGTTCTTTGTGGTATCCAAGAACTGATTATCGCAGGGATACTCATTAATTGCGGAATGACTGAACAAGTTGTGGTATAGGGTCATGATGGAATACTACTCTATTATAAGAAATGATGAGTTTGACTATCTTAGAAAAACAGACACACTTGCATGAAATAATTAAGAGCAAAATGAACAGAACCAAGGGATTATAGTACACAGTAAGAGCAATAGTTTAAAGAATAATTTTGAGCAACTAAATCATTTTGACTATTATAAATACCCAAATTAACTGCAAAGGACCTGTTAAAGAAGACATTATCTGTATCCAGAGAAAAAGCTGAGAAATAGGAGTATAGAATGATTTTATAGATCTGTCTATATCCATATCTAACTATATCTATACACACAACACAACACACACACACACACACACACACATATTTGTGTCTAATGGTAGCCATATCTGAGCAGGGAAGGGAGGGAAGGAAAAAAAGAAAGTTAGCAAACCTTTATTATATATTTAACAGGAATAGCGAGTTGTATGTAATAGATTTGCAATTTTAAAATATGCATTTTATTCTCAGCTTAAGGAATAAAACAAACATTTCCATAACATAGTAAAATGATAATTATAAAAAGGAAATTGATAAGCTAAGGAATCTCCAAAGGAGGACCACAATGTGAAAAGTAAAGGATAGTGAAGGACTTTGGGACAATTGTGTGAAAAACAAATGAGGTATGTTTAGCCTGAAGAAGAGAAGACTCAAAATGGTCCTTCTTAAACCCAGAACTGAACATCTGACAAGACCAGATGGAGGTAGGGTACAGTGAGACTGTCATTTCCCTTTTCTTGACAGTGATGTTCTTAATTCAGTTCAAGGAGGCATTAGCCTTTTGGGATGTTAAGTCACACTGTAGAGTCATATTGAACTTTCAGTTCACTAAATCCACAGATTTTTTTTTCATAATGATGTTTAAACATTCCTTCTCTACTTCATATTTATTAAGTGAATTTTTCCTTCACATAAGGCTATGATATTTCTCTCAAATGAACTTATTGTTACTACATTCAGCTCAATGCTCGTCTGTCAAGATCTTTTTTTTTTGTATTCCAAATCTGTCTTCCAATGTGTTAACTATTCCTCCCAGTTTTGTCATTTGTAAATTTAATTAATATGCTGTCTATGACTTTATCCAATTTATTGATATAAATTTTAAACAGCACAGAGTTAAACATAGATTCTTGGGATTTACTCCAATATGGAACTCTTCCCACCTTGACATTGAACCATTTTAACCACATATTAAGTCTTGTCGTCCAAGCAATTCTCAGAACATCTGATTTTGTTATCTTTTAGTCCAAGGTTGTCAAACTTAAACAGAAACAGATCCATGCAGGTTGATTAGTCAGTAAGAAAACCACAGACTGATATTATCTATATTGCATTTTTCTTTATTTTGTTACATATTTCTCAGTTAGGTTGTAATCTGGTTCTGGCAGCTGCCTAAGATTTCAACCCCTTTGCTACAGGCCACATATTTCCATCTTTATGTAAGAAAGTAAGAGCTACTTTATTCCAAAGCTTTGCTAAAATCTAGGTAAATCACATTCACAGAATTCTCATTAATTAGATTAGTTTAGTAATCCTTTCAAAAACATGAGAATCATGATCACTCAAGGAGAGATTCATCAATTTGTCAATTTAAGAAGGAAAAAATGAATAATGCCCATGGCTTAACTTATGACATGCATTTGGATAAACATCAAATTTGGTTTTTGGCTGCACGAATCTGAGCAGGAAATTTAGGTGAACAATGAGCTTGGCACAGGATTGAATAGAAAGAATAGAGTAGATTTACTTGGGTTTGGAAAATTGTTTGGTGCTTTCAATGATCTCAACTTTTTCCTAAGTAAATTTTTCTTTAACACTGAGTCTTTTTCCTGATGCTGTGAAATGGCTACAAATCATGAAATACCACAATGTCAAAATTACAGGTGACATAATAAGAAATGAAAAGACATGTAATGGGTATATGTAGGTGGAAAGCTATTATGAAAAATGACTTATAAGCAAATGACATAAAATATACTTTCATCTACGTGCATTACTAGAAAAGAATGTAAGCTACATATATAATAAGAGCAAGAGGAAATATTAGAGTATATAAGATGGATCCAATGGATGGGGAAGGGCCATAGAAGGTAAGAAGGCCTAATTGGATTTTAATTTGCCCCAAGGGAATGAATAGCTACACCAATAAGATCACAGTTTTATGAAAGAATTTTTAATCATTTTTTTTTGTTCTTTGTTGTTCACCTGTTTATAATTCTTAATTCTGCTGTTTGGTAGTCATTTATCCAGTACCTTCTGACACAATTCTAAAAGAAAATATGCATACTATAAAATGCCTGAGGGTTCTGATCACCCTACAAACTTTTGATTTCTTTTGCTTCTTCTGCCTCAACTGTATTTTTAAAAATAAAATATTCCATTTTGTTTTCCCTCCCCCTTGTTCACCTTCACACTAAACTCACTGTTTCAAGGCATATATTGATTGAATCTAGGGCATTTTGTCAAGTGGTTCAAAGAATAACTCTACTTCATCTTTGAAGGATTTTGATGTTTAAATCGCAATTATTTTGATGGCAGTTTCTTTGCTTATTCTCATTGTGAATATTATGTGGTAAGATGACCAAATGTCCCATGAAATTGTCTGGGTAGGGGCTGATTTTTGCCTTTATTTTTATATCCAGATCATTTGGCACACTGCCTGACACATTCCTTATTTCACTTCACCTATTTCTTCACACTTCTACTAAAGTTCTCTGTGGTCCTAGGATCTTGAAGTCTTTGGGAATAGCATTCAAATATGTTTTGAAGATCTTTATAATCTAGAGTAGCCTTTAGCATGGGTATGGGAGGAGACTGTTGTTCAAGGACCAGTTTAGAAAAATAGAAAGAGAATCATCCCTAGATGCTTGGAAATTTTAAGGAACACCTAGCTCAATGCCTTCACTTTATGAATGAAGAAACTGAAGGCTTTAGGACAATGGAGTTTTAACCCTTTTTGCACCATGCATTTCTCTATCAGTCTGGTGAAGTCTGTAGGTGCTTCTCAGAATAATGTCTTAAATGCATAAGATAAAATATATAGGATTACAAATGTAACAAAACATATTGAAATATAGTCATTAATCTTTTTAAAAATTCATAGATCTTAGGTTAAGGATCACACTTATATAGATTGAGTTATCTCATCTGTAAAATGGGGATAAGAATAATTAATACTTGTCTCACAAAATTGTAGCTGTCAGATGAACTAATATACGTCAACCTCCTTAAAAACCTTAATGATATTATTGTTATGATGGTTGCTGTTATTGTGATATTATTATTAATTATTAATAACTTAATGACTTAGGTGAGGTCACACAAGTAACAAATGCAAGAGTTCAAACTGAGGTCCTCTCTTTATCACTTTAAAAAGTCCCTTTTGGAGCAGCTAGGTGGCACAGTGAGTAGAGGACCGGCCCTGGAGTCAGGAGGACCTGAGTTCGGATCTGGCCTCAGACACTTAACACACAAACAAACAGAAAAACCTAGCCATGTAACATTGGGCAAGTTACTTAACCCCAATTGCCCTCCAAAAAGCAAAAAAAGTCCCTTTCATTATGAAGCCTAGACACTATTCTGGGAGAAAACATGCCAATTTTTTTTTTAAATGACGGTAACATCTGCATGAAAGAAACTTTTGTGTTATGACTGTATATTTATGTAACTGATTGTCATTGAGCAGTAATACTAATTTCTTTATAATTGTACCTCATATGAAATATAGTTATGGTTCTATAAAAGGGAGGAATTTACAAATGGTGTTTTCAGCCTCCACATTTAGTGAATGAGGAAACTGAGGCCCACAGAGGTTAAATGAATTTTCTGATATCACATATGGTAGTAGAATCAGGAAGAAAGCCCAGGTCTTCACCAACCCAATTGCTCTTTTCAAAATATGTTTTAAGAAAGTTACTTTGGATGAAATAATGATCACATTAAAAAGCTATTCGTATTTCTTCAGCTTATAATAAAATTATATAATCTCAAACCTAACCATCCTATAAAATATTTTATCAGCATATCTTTACATCAGGTTGCATAGCTTGTAATATCTAGATGCTAAAATAAATAAGACTCATCACCCTTTTTTTCCCCCTTGACCTCTACAAACTATTATCAGCTTGAGGTGTATATGTTCACCGCTATATGCAATACTAGAAAATGGGCTCAGACTCTCTGAAAGCATGACTGTGATTTATTTCATTTCCAAGAAGTCTTATTTACATGTAGTGAAAAATGTATGAAATGCACTTTCTGAGAAATAGCAAAATTACATTTCCAATAGGCACTAAAATCAAATTTCTTTTTCATTTTTTTAAAACTACGTTTCTTTGTTGATCATGAGTGGTATGGAATTGGTGACTGGGGAGACTGAATTTATAAAGTCATTTGTATTTTCATCACTGCCAAAGGAAGGAGTTCAACTTGCAATTGGAGGGATTGACTGAGAAGGAAATGTGGAAGTTCAAGTTTGATAGTTTGATCAACCCCTAGGCTTTGTGCTTTGGATGATTAACAAATACAAAACTCATCAAACCTTTTTTTTTTTTTTTTAGTATTATCTCCCTGGAAAATAATAAAAGTCATAAGCCCCTCGATTTCACATAAACTGATAACTGGGGATGACAGTCTTGGATCACAAACTGGGGATGACAGTCTTGGATCACAAACCACTTGGACCAGCTGTAAGTTGAACTGGTGTCATAGACTTGACTTCCATATCTGTTCTGACCTAGTATATACCTAGCCAGTTCTGTCAGGCACCTCGTCAGTATCCTTCCATAACTATTAAGCATTAACCTCAAAAGAAAAGATTTATGAGAATGTTCAATTCAATCAGACCAGCATTTATGAAACACTGACCCTGTACCAAAGAGTGTGCTAAATTCTTGGGGTGTAAAGACACAAATGACAAAGAGCCTGACTTTAAGGAGCTTATATTCAAGTGAAAGAGTGTGCAAAACAACATGAAATTCTCTATACCCTGATATTCTTCAGATAAGCTCACCCAAATAACACATAAAGCAATGGCAAAATTACACTATTGAAAACCATTGTGGATTTCTACTAAAAAGCTACACAGAGTGATAAAATATTTTAAATATTATATATCTCATTTATTATTTTATACTATAAAATTATATATGTGTAGCTAGATAGATGTAGATGGTGAATTCTCAAGCCTTTAGCTCTCTTTGGTGGAACTAATTTTCATTGTATCAGTAAGATGCAACTACTTTTGTTTTAGGCAATTCTTTTAGTGAAAAACGTCAGTGTATCTGTTCTGTAGAATACCTGAGGCTATGGAGAACTGCTTCACTTCATTTATCTAGTGTGACTCAAATTTTCAGGAACATATGACCATTTCTTGTAAATATTAAGATTGATAAAAAAAAAATCTGTTTCCTCCTGCTCACTCTATCATTTAGATAGGTCATGGGGAATTATGCCCTATGACATGTGGTCCAGTTCTGTTATAATGTGTCCAGAGGCAACCTGAAATAGAGGAGAAAGAGAGAGAGAAAAGAGGAGAGAGAGAGAGAGAGAGAGAGAGAGAGAGAGAGAGAGAGAGAGAGAGAGAGAGAATTTAGAGGGACTTCATTCCAGTTCAAAATTTATCATTCTATAATCTAGTAATTCAAAGATTTATAGCTTCACCAATCTAATCCAGTAAACATTTATAAAGTGCCTACTGTGTGTAGGCATTGTGCTAGGTTCTGGCTATATAAAGAAACAAAATTAAACATTACCTGTCCTCAAGGAGTTAACATTCTATCAAAGAAAAAAAAAACATGTGCATTTATAGGATTATATCATTTATTCAAAATAAATTAAAGGTAAATTCAGCAGGAAAAAATCCATTGCCTCAGACCAGGGATTAAGAAAGGCTTCTTAAGCATACTTTCCACTTCTAGAGAAAAGAATCAATATTGATTGAATACAGACTGAAGCATGCTACTTTTTACTTTCTCACTTTTATTTCTTCTTTTATTCTAGTCTTCTTGCACAAAATGGCTAAGATGGAAATGTTTTACATAACTGCACATGTACAACCTATATGTGATTGCTTACTGTCTCAGAGTGGGAGGTGTAGGCAAGGAGGGAGAGAGGGATAGAATTTGGAACTCAAAACTTTAAATAAAAATGTTGAAAAATTGAAAGAAAAAGAAAGAAAGGATTCATGACAAATGGCAAGAGTTGATGTTTGAAGGAACCTAGGAATCTGGGGTGAGTAGGGGTTGCAGGTAGGTGGCATAGAAGGTAGAGCCCTGGGCTTAGAGGCAGGAACATTCATCTTCATGAGTTCAAATCTGACCTCAGAAACTTAATAGCTATGTGACCCTGGCAAGTCACTTAGCCTTGTTTACCTCAGTTTCCTTATCTGTAAAAAGAGTTGGAGAAGGAAATGACCAACTATTCTAGTATTTTTTGCCAAGAAAATACCAAATGGGGTCACAATGAGTCAAACACAACTGAAGAACAAGAAAAGGACCCTAAGAGATATAGGCAATGGATTCTTTTAAACTGGACAGTTATTGCCTTTCCAATGTTAGTTTAAACTTCCACAGAATTCCTCTGTTCAGTCTTTATCTGAAGTCAGTGGAAAGAACTCTATCTCGATAGTTAAAAGGACCTGTGTTCTAATCTGGACTTTGGTGTTTAATTATTGCTGATAATTGGATGAATCAGTTCAATTCTTTGTGTGTACATTTCCTTATCTTTACACTGACAGAGCTGTAAGAGATGACCTGTGTGGCTCTTTCCAACTCTCAATCTAAACTTAATAATCCTAAGTATGGCAAGATATTCCTGTGAGTCACAAGGAAGACACAGGCAGGTTTTTTAAAAGCCCCTCCCAAAGCCTGAACAAACACCAAGAAATAACAATGGTAAATTGTTTCCCTTACTAATTGTGACCAAATGCATGCTTTTCTATCAAAAGATTCTCAGGAGGAGACTGCAGACTTCTCTAAGCAAACAATTTCTCTCATCTTTTTACTGAAGATGAACACAGGTCCTAGAAAAATATATCATGGGGAGAGACCCACCCAGAAGTTAAAATAGAGGTCCATAATGAATTTGTACAAGTCCAGTGTTTCTATTGCACTTAATATATTTACATCTGCCCTTAATAAGGTCTTGGCAAATGTCTGATCAAAAAGAAACATTCTTTAAAAGAAAGTAAACAGTATACTTCAAAACAGAGACAAAAGGAGCTCTTGATTATATTTTTCTTCTTTTTTGCCTTCTGATATTTAAGGATACAAAATTTAAGTGAGTTCTATCACTTGTATCATGATTTTCCAAAGAAAATAAAAGTTCCAGACCTGACTTAAATTCTTGACAGGGATCTCATCTATTGTGATAACTTTACTGATAGCATTGAAACTCAATCCAGAATGTAAAATAATAAAGAATCTTTTCTGCTGAAAGATAAGAAAGCGATGCATTAACACCCAGCTGCAAAGAATATAGATTTTAAACTTCAAGTCACTAGGTGAGTGAGAGAGCCCATAGTAAAATCAGGGTATCTAAAATAAATATTTCTTGATGTATGCTTTTTCTTTCAACTTATGAAACTTATTTAGGGCTTCTGATTAAGTCACAACTTCAGGAAGCCAATCATTTAGTGGAAAGATCACACTGTATCTGGGTTCAAGCCCCACAGCAAGCTACTGAAAGTCCCTAACCTTCTCTGAACCTGTTTTTTTCTTCCATAAAGTGGGGAAAACAGAATGTGTGACTTTCAAAGTTCCAACTGCTCAAAATTCTATTATCTGATTTTTTTTTTTTTTACGGAGGTGAGAGAATAGAAAGGTGAGTAGATTTAGCATCTACATGTAGATTTGGTGGGGACTCAGTGCTTGTATTTAACATATCAAGAAATAAAGCCCCGGAAGGGTAAGGCACTTCACCAAGGTCATAGGAAGTCACTCAACTAGACTTCAAACCCACATATCCTGACTTCAGTGCCAACATCCTTATAACTGTGCAATTTGGTTTCAATTTTGAGATAGGGGTTCCCTATCTTGTCCAGGTTGAAGGGCAGCAGTTGACTCAAAAGCTAATTCCACTACTGAAACTTCAACTTCATCTGTTTCTTACATGGGCCCTGTGTTTTCTGGGTCTCACCATAACAGTGCCAGACTCAGTGGCAATACTCCATTGGCAACAGGACTCCTGTAGCTCAGAACTCCCCAAACCAAGTGATCCATCATCCTCAACTTCTCATTATCAGGGCATAAAGGCTTGTAACACTACTCCCTACCACAGTGTAACTTTTTAATTTTGTTTTTCTTTTTTATTGTAAGCATCTTAAATTACAATAGTAAAGATCACAACAGCAAACTTAAAGCTAATAAATTTGAACTGAACTAGCTTTGAGGATTAGCACTTTCAAACTTGAGTGGTTAAAAATGTCTTGGGGACTGATTTTTGTTTTTTTTCTTTTTTTTAATTAATTTATTAGTTTAGTTTCAGTTAACAAGATTCGATTCCATAGTTCCTTAATTTTCAAATTTCCTTTACTTCTCTCCCCTCTTCCCCCATGACAGCATATAGTCCAGTATAAGATCTGCAAATGCATTCATATTAGACATTATTCCAATTACAAAGGCGTATTGTACTAGGTGGGATGAAAGATGGTAAGGAAGAAATAAAACCAAACAACGAAAAGAAAAAGATCGATTTCTGTTTTTTTCTAACCTGACTTAGTAGAATGAAACCATGAAGGACCAATGAAATGGTCCAGTAAGCAAATCATGATTTTAGTAAGAATATAGGAAATTTTAATTATACAGAAGGACATTTTATATTTTATATGACTGTGGGATCATCATCGCCTTTTTATACTTTTCAAAGTTCAATTTAACATTAACATCTGGAAAATTCAATAACCCTAATGGTTAGATTTAATATTTGTATAGAAAATAGTATTTTCTATGGCTCATTGCCAACAAGGGTTCAGAGAGCAGTTGATGCAGCCTAGAGAGCCAAAAGCATGACCAGTTTACTCCTCACCATCATCAAGATCAATGTTGGTTACTGTGGTCAAATCAATTGTACATAGAAATAGATCATTATTAAATACCATTAAATACCATAGTCCTCACACTTTGCATTTCTAGGTGTGGCCTCTGATGGGAAAGGAAGAACAGGGCAGGAATTTCAGAAGATCCAAGAGTCAAGTCATTGGGAGAAAACTGGAAGAATGAACCAGGACATTCTCAATCTTTCAGTCAATAAGCATCAGTTAAATGCTTAATATGTGCCAGGTGCAGTGCTCACACTAGGGATACATACATACACACACATATACATATATGTGTGTATACATAATACATATATACACATGCATATACATATATACATATCTATCTCTATATCTAATAATATGTAAATAACTATGTAATACAAGGTATAACCAATATAAATGGAAGGTAATTTCAGAGAGAAGTTAACTGGAGAAAGGGGAGTTATGGAAAGCCTTTTCCAGAAGGTGGGATTTAAGCAGAGCATTGAAGGAAGCCAGGGAATGTGAAATGCAGGATGTGGAGGGAGAGCATTCTAGATATGGTAGGTAATAAGTAGAAATGCATGGAATGATGAGATAGAGTGTTGTGTATGGGGAAACAGCAAGTTGACCAGTATTACCAGATCATAGAGCATATGGAGGATAAGAAGTTACAACACTGGAGAGGCAGAAAAGAATTAGGTTGTAAGAGGGCTTTAAATGTCATGCAGAGAATTTTATGTCTATTCCTAGAGATAATTGGAAGCTGCTCTGGCCAATGTAGGGTATGTGAATATGAGTTTCAACTGGGGTCTTCTTGATCTGAGACCTGGCTCTCTATCCACGGAACCACTTAATTGCCTCAAGTATTGGTGAAGAAGATATTCCTCCACCTGCTTAAGGTTGGGTCTCTTAGTGGGCTGCTTGAGGGGTAGAGTTTATGTGAAAGAAGAAGGAAGTGAGAAAATAGGAGATAAGACTATGAAAACTTACCCCCCCACCTTAAAAAATCTCTATTTTTAGTTGCTGCCCCTGTATCAAAAATAGTTTTTCTCTGTTTTTTTTTTTTTCCTGGATCAGCATAGTAGAGATAGTCGATCATTCAAGTAAGATCCCAATTGAGCTAAATGACTGGTCACTAACTTGGCCACCATTTTCTTTGAATAGCATTTGATAATTATTTTTACCTTGCCTTGAAGAAGCTGGACAAATACAGAGAGAAATGAACTCTTCCTTTCTTTGTGTAACAAAAATAACAATCTCTCATTTTAGCTTTAAGGAGAAGCTGTAATTCCAGGTTACATTGTGTCAGATATTTACATGCTGATTTAATAATCTCCAGGGACCTTGATTTGCATCAAGTTAAAGTTCACAGCTAAATATTAAGCATCCACATTGTGCTTTGCAAATTACTTTATAATAACACTTTTATTTTTGTTGAAAGTTACTCACAGATTGACTTGTGTCAATTTGTCTTGGAGGGAAGATGAGATTGTTAAAAGATCCTCCAGTATCAAAACTAAAATATTTAATTTACTTCAAGATAGTTTTTTTTTCTCTTGGGGGCTGGGGTGGGCTGGTGTAAGGGCCTATTTGCAGCCCTGGCAGTAGTCAGTCATCATAAATTCACAACACTGTTCAAAATTGTGAAGCTAGTAACAATCATTCTCAGTCTTATGTCAGAAAATGAGTATGGAAAGAAAGCTGGATTTGTTTTTCCTTTCCATAAAACTATAGGAATATTTGTTTGGAACTAACAGTTCCTAGTGTTTAAATTAAGTGTTTTTGGAGAAGGCATAAAAGGTATAGCAAAGGAACATCAAATATATTGCCTTTAGAATCAAAGGACTTGAGTGTTAATTCAGCTCTGACACCACTTGTGTTACCTTAGGCCAGTCACTCTACCTATCTAAGCAAGCTATATAATAAGGGGATTAGATTGGAAAACCTGTAAGGACACATATTGATTGTGCCTTAAAAGGCAATATTATCTGTGTTTTGTTGTATCTTTGTTATTTTGTTAAATGTTTCTCGATTACACTTTAATCTGATTCTGGCTACACTGGGTAGTGTTGAGGGTCATATTTCTCAAGCTGTATGTTTGGCACTTCTGCTTGAAGTTTCTCTTTTTAAATTTCATAATTCCAGAGATAATTTGGTCAGTCAGTTTATTTTAAAGATACTCGTGAATAGCTAACTGTCTTGAGCCAGGTTGAACATACCAATATATCAATACCATTAAGATTTGTCAATTAATATTTTCAGTGCTGTTCCCTAGATAGACCAAATAACAAAGAAAAAATGGTTGAAAATATGAAAAACAGAAGGGAAAGGAACTGAATAAACAGCCCAAGTGTAAAATATTGGTAAAATATGCTTTATTTTTTTTTTAGATTTCAGACCTCTGATTTTCCTAACATGGGGCTACCAATGTAAGATAGCAACTCATCTGTAACTTCTAGCAGGTGCTTTATGGTAAGGTGGTAAGAACACCAGATCTGGAGTCCAGAGGACCTGAGCTCACATCCTGTTGCTGGCTGAAACTAACTACTGGTGTGACATCATTCACTAAGGAAAATGATATGCCATACCAGGTCATGGTTGTTTTGTTGCTTTTTTTTTTCATCTGTTAACTGAAGTGGGAAAAAAGGAAGAGGGAGAGAAAGTTACATGCACTAGATGGCCCCTAATGTTCCTCCTTGATTTAGATCTAATATCTACCATTAGGAATTTGCCCAGAGCATTAACAGGTTAAGTGACCTACCAGTGGACACACAGCCAACAGGTCTTCTACACAGTTAAGGTAGATAGAGCTAGTAGATAGATAGACAATACATAGATTTCTGGGACTAGAATCAAGGAAATATGAGTTCTTATTCAGAAACTTGATGATTGTATCATCCTGGGTGAGGCACTTAATCCTTGCCTCAATTTCCTCAATTATAAAATGGGGATAATAGCACCTACTCTTCCAAGGTCATTGTGAGAATTAAGAGAGACAGTATTTGTATAACAGCACAATTCTTGACACATAGTGGGTGGTTAATCATATATTTCTTTTTCTTCTACACTGCCAAAGCCTAATAGGAAATATGCAATATGCCAAGCTGCTTCTCTGCAACACAGAGAGGGAAACAGATAACATTTACATGATATTTTAAGGCATCAGGTCATTCCATCCTTACAACACTTTCTGTGAAGTAGGTGCTATTATAAACCCCATTCTGCAGAGGGGCTAAGTGAGGCTGAGAGAGGCTTGTCCAGTGTCACAGCCAGTATGGTGCATGGAGGCAGGATTCAGGCTCAAGGTTTCTTGGCTCTAATTGACTCTAAGGAGTCTAAGGACCTCCACTAACAACAACGAGGTCAAGTTCATAGAACCACTGTTTCAGACTGAGGGAACACTCCAGCCTAGCCAAAGGATCCCTGACAAAAGGCAGAATCTCTGCTGGCTCAGGCCTGCTTTAATGGCAAGATCCCCCCCTTTTCTTTCCCCCTCCCCCCCATTCTCTCTCACAAGCAGTGAAATCCCTTTATGAAGCTGGAGATGGGCCGGGGGCTAACACCTGCCCAGGGTGCTTTGGCCTCTAAGCTGAGGAGCCGTATTTCCGGATCTGGGCCATAATGCCCCCTGATAGAACAAGGGGTACACGCAAGGCCTGAATGGCACTTGCAAGCCTAACAAAGCCAGCATTAGCAGCTCTCTCCTCCCCCCTCCTCCTTCTCCCTGGTCATGAAGCATATTTTTGTTTCTTACTAAGAACAAGTGGAAACCCGGGAGCAGAAGGCTCTCCGGGAGCCACCACATGGAGGCAGCCAGCCTGACCGTGGCCATCAGACTGAGACCTCAGCAGGCCCGTCCCCAGCTGGAGACAGTCCAGAAGAATCCCTGGGCTCCAGGGAGGGTGGGGGGCGGGGAACGAGCTGGAGAAGGAGTGAATGAGAGCCGCAGCAGACACTACACATGGGCTTAAGTGCCAAGCCCTGGGCGCATTGTGGAGAAGGATTAGTGCTAATGGACAGGGCCTCTCCCTATGCAACAACTGCCCGGTAAATCCCAATGAAATCTGCATGCAGCTGGGAATCCAGAGAGGACGACGTCCAACATTTGGGTGCCAGACAGATACAGCTGTGTGTGCGAGACTCCTTATCTGGCTTCAGCGCAGGCCAGCCCACATGCCAGCCAATTCACTGGGGGCTGGAGGGGGGAGGAAGGGAATGGAGGGGATGGGGGGTGCTTGGCACAATAGATACAAAGAGAAAGAAAACCCATTAGTGAGAAGCTTTGAGACCACTCAGTCTTCTCTCTCCCCCTCCCAATCTGGCTCTGGCTCTCTGGCTCTGTTCTCTGCCTCTCTCTTTTCTTCTACCTATCTCTTACTGTCTCTCTTTTTGCTCCCTCTGTCTTTGTCTCTCTTTTTCTCTCTGTCTCCTTTCTCTTTGTCTCTATGTTGTCTGTTTCTATAAGGCTTCCTCTCTATCTTTGTGTCTGTCTTTGCTCTCTCTGCATCTCTCTGCCTCTCCCTCTATGCCTTTTTATCTCCGTTATTATCTCTCTGTCTCTTTTTTTGTCTTTGATTCAGTTCTCAGTTTCTGTTTCTCTCGATTTCTCTCTCCCTTCTCTGTGTATATTTCTCTTCTCTGTCTAGCTCTCCCAGTCTCACTGCCTCCATCTTTCTCTGTCTTTGTTTCTGTCTGTTTTTCTGTCTCTCACAGTATTTCTGTCTCTGTCTCTCTCTGTCTTTGTCTCTGTCTCTCTCTGTGTCTGTTTCTGTCTCTGTCTCTCTCTGTCTTTGTCTCTGTCTCTCTGTCTGTGTCTCTGTCTCTCTCCCCCTCTATCTCTCCTTTCCTTTTCTCTCCTTTTTTCAACAGAACTGGGTACTGAGGTAGAGCTCTGATGGAGTTTGTGACCCTAGCAGCAAGATGTGGGTATGTATCATGTCAGGGAGAGTTATAATTCTAAAATATAATGAAAAGACTTCCTGTTACCTAAAAGTCTCAGGGCTCGGTGGAGGAAAGCAGAATACCTGCTTGCCCTAACTAGAGGTTGACTGATTATGTAAACAGACATGTCAGCAAATTTTTGCCAAACTAGGAAACAGGGCAGGCAGAAAGGTGTATCATCCTTTCCATCCAATTAGGATAAATTTATTTTAGCTTAGATAAGATTTCAATATGATAATTGCAGGTAAAAGGTAAAGAACATTCTATACATGGATCAGGCTTGAGGACAGTGTATATTCTTAACAGAGAAAGCAGCAAAGTTATTTCTAAATTTTTTTGCTAGTTATATCAGGAACAAGTTTAACAGAGATCATCTTTATTAGAAGTCCCCTTGGTTTATTCTCGATTACTTTCTAAGATCTAGTATTTTCCTCTCCTTGTTATTTCTTGCTGGCCATGTTTTTCCTCATTTTAAATTCTCCATTGAGACTGCTTTCCAAGTAGATTATCCCCAAACTCTTACTTTTATAGGTTTAAAGAAAATAGTATATTCAATAAACCCATAACAAATATAATTTATAAGAAAAAAAGCATAGCATGCAGTGCAAGCTCTTTTAAGGGACACTCCCCCCTCCTGCTTGTATGTGCATAATGAGAGAATGTGTATCAGGAAGGGAATAGACTTCTTTGGTCCCCAGATTGCTTGGCCTATTTAGCATTTTTTCCTCAAAGTTGCAATTAGTATTAGCCTTAAGAAATGAATGAAAATTGATGATGAATGAAAAAAAAAGTTAATAGATGTTAGTACTGTAATTAGCAAGGGTCTGATCCTGTAAGGAGAGGCTTTGCTACGGCAATCTTTAGAGGCCACCTGAATCTCCAGCCTTGCTGCCTAGAGCTTTACACGTCCTCTTCCAGCTGTCATGGGGACATGAGAGAAAGATGCCTGCTCTGTCTCCTAGAGCATTATGGGCATGGTCAGTCCTTTCCCCAAGAAAATAAGAATTGTCAAGGAAAAAGGTTGAAATGAGCTATGGGAACTGAGTAAATTTGGTCTAGATCACAGTGTTAGCCCAA
Organism: Gymnobelideus leadbeateri; assembly: GCA_011680675.1. Lineage (NCBI taxonomy): Eukaryota > Metazoa > Chordata > Mammalia > Diprotodontia > Petauridae > Gymnobelideus > Gymnobelideus leadbeateri. Next base: position 51,395 of record WOXC01006233.1, read on the forward strand.
GACAGAAAATGGGGCTGTGAGAGAAAGGAAGCAGCTAGAAGGATGAATAGCTGAACAACTGAGTGTTTTTCAGGAGGAAACCAATTTTTGGGTGGCAAGACAACTTTTCCTCCAGGGGTCAAGTCAAAGTACATACTTTATGAGAGGCACTATACTAAGTTTTGGGATATGAAAAAGGCAAAAACTCTGCCTCCAAGGGGTTCAAAATAAAATGGGTAAGGTGAAAAAAAACACAACCAACCAAACGTTTATGTGCTAGGCACAGAGTTAGTTAAGCACTTCACTATCTTATTTGATCTTCACAACAATCCTGAGAGGTAGATGATATATTATACCCATTTTTGGATTAGGGAAACTGAGGTATATAGCAATTAAGTGACATGTCCATGATCACACAGCTATTAAATATCTGGAGATATATTTGAACTCAGGTCTTCCGGACCCAAGGTCCAGCTCTCTCTCCTAGGCACAACCTAGCCCCTCTCATAGACATGTCAGCAAATTCTTAACAAAAAAAGAAATGGGACAGGTAGAGACATGGAGAAAACATGGAAACAGCTCCGTACAAACCAGAGGTATGCATCATAAAAGGGAGATGATCTCAGATAGAAGACACTAGCACTAAGGGAATTAGGATAGGGGGGCAGAGCCAAGATGGCGGAGTAGAAACATCACTTCCTAGGCGATCTCCCCCACACCACTTCCAAACCATGTAAAAGGTGGACTCTGAACAACTTCTGGAGCTCCAGCACCCACAGAAAGACAGAGGGAAGCTAACTTCCCACTGAGGACAGCCCGGCAGCCCTGCAGGGAGTGGCCAGCACAGCACTCCAGAAGTGGCCAGCACAACACCACAGCGCTCTGGGAGCCAAGCCCAGGCCTGCCTGAGTTGGGGTTTTAGCCCCATGGCAGCCTGGCCAGCAGCCAGCTGGAGGGACACCAGAACACGAGCAGCTGTGGCGATTCCAGAATTATAAACACAAATATTTGGGGAATCCATGGGCTTCTTCCCCTGGGGGTGAAAAGAGGCTGAGGAGACACGGCAAAGACAGCATTTTTCAGCTTCAGCTCCTGGTCTGCAAACTGTAGGGAGATCCAGCGATCAGTCTGGGGCAGGGGGGTAATCTCTCTTGCTTTAACCTCCCTGGATCTGGATTGCAGTCTGGGGGGGAGGTTATAGGGTGGGTATCCAGCTTGCTGGAGTGGGTGGAGGGTTAACAGAGGCCACCCAACTAATACCTCTGGAAGGTGAAGACCCCAAAGTTTGGGACAGAAGCTCCCTTGTCTGGTGGCAGAGTCCTACTGTGGCAACAAGCCCAAAAGTCAAGTAATTAAGTGGCAACATACCTAGGCAAAGGAAACAAAACAAACAGAAAAATGGAACAGTAGACTCCTATTTTGGGGGCAAAGAGGATCAAAGCATGGAACAAGAGGAGGGCTGGGAGGTCAAAAATCCTTCACCAAAAGCCCCAAATGAAAATATGAGTGGGTTACAGGCCAAAGAGGACCTTAAGAAGGATTTTAAAAACTAAATAATAGAAGTGGAGGAAAAATTGGGGAGAGAAATGAGAAGGATGCAGGAAAAGTATGAAATGAAAGTCAACAGCCTGACTGAGGAAAATAACACCTTAAAAAATAGAATAACTCAGATGGCAAAGGAGACTCAAAAGGGCAATGAGGAGAAGAATGCCTTAAAAAGACGAATTTGCCAGATGGAAAAAGAATCTCAAAAGCTCACTGAGGAGATTCATTCCTTCAGAATTAGACTGGAGCAAATGGAAGGTAGTGACTTTATGAGAAATCAAGATGCTGTTAAACAGATCAAAACAAATGAAAGAATAGAAGGCAATGTGAAATATCTCATGGGAAAAACCACTGACCTGGAAAATAGATCTAGGAGAGAGAATTTAAAAATTATTGGACTATCTGAAAGCCATGATCAAAGAAAGAACCTAGAAATCATCCTTCAAGAAATGCTCAAGGAGCTGGAGAGGATGTGGGCAAATTGGAACGCTAATACATTGCTGGTGGAGTTGTGAACTTATCCAACCATTCTGGAGAGCAATCTGGAATTATGCCCAAAGGATTATAAATAATTTCATACCCTTTGACCCAGCCATACCAATTCTAGGGTTATATCCCAAAGAGATCATAGAAGTGGGAGGAAGACCCATATGTACAAAAATATTCTTAGCAGCTGTTTTTGTGGTTGCAAAGAATTGGAAACTAAAGGGGTGCCCATCAATTGGGGAATGGCTAAACAAGTTGTGGTATATGAATGTAATGGAATTTTATTGTGCTATAAGAAACGAGGAGGTGACGGATTTCATAATTACCTGGAGAGACTTATACAAACTGATGCTGAGCGAGAAGAGTAGAATCAGAAGAAATTTGTATACATTCACAGACATACCATATCTGTGACAACCAACTATGACAGACTGGACTCTTTTCAGCAATGCAGTGATATAAGTTAATCCCGAATGACTCAAGAAAGTGAGAAATGCTCCATCCAGAGATATAACTAGAAAGAACTGAGCCTGAATCCTGATGGAAGCAAACTAAATGATCTTGTTCTTCTCATTGTTTGGTTTTACTTCTTCTTTACCATCTTTCATCCCACCTAGTACAATATGCCTTTGTAATTGGAATACTGTTTAATATGAATGCATTTGCAGACCCTATACTGTACTATATGCTATCATGAGGGGAGGGGGGAGGGAAGTAAAGGAAATTTGAAAATCAAGGAACTATGGAATTGAATCTTGTTAACTGAAACTAAACTAATAAATTAATTAAAAAAAGAGAAATGCTCAAGGAAAATTTCCCCCCAGAGGGGGAAATAGAGGTTGAAAGAATCCAGAGATCACCTCCTGCAAAAAAGATCCCCCTAGCCGTGTGACCTTGGGCAAGTTACTTAACCCCAATTGCCCACCAAAAAGAAAAAAAAAAGATCCCAAAAAGAAAACTCCTAGGAATATTATAGCCAGATTCCAAAATCCCCAGATCAAGGAGAAAATACTACAAGCAGCCAGGAAGAAACAATTTCAGTATTGTGTAAACACAATCAGAATAGCACAGGACCTGGCAGCTTCTACACTGAGGGACTGAAGGACATGGGATATGATATTCTGCAGGGCAAAGAGCTGGGATTAAAACCAAGAATCACCTACCCAGTAAAACTGAGTATCTTGTTTCAGGGGTAAATATGGTCATTCAGTGGAATAGAGGACTTTCAAGCATTCTTGAGGAAAAAACCAGAGTTGAATAGAAAATTTGACATTCAGACATAAGAAGCAAGAGATACTTGAGAAGGTAAACAGGGAAAAGAAATCAAAAGGAAATTATCAAAGTTGAACTATTTACATTCTACATGGAAAAACAATAACTGTGACTGATAAAACCTTTCTCAGTATGAAAATAATTGAAGAAGGATATATGGGCATATGAATACATATGTGAATGTGTGTATATATGTTTACAGGTAAATGTGGATAGAGGGCACAGGTCAAATTTGGTGGGAAGGGATGATACTTAAGGGGTGAAGTTAAAAGGTGAGAGAGGAATGTGGCAAGAGGAGATGGGGAGAGACAGGGTAGGGTAAACTATCTTATGTAGAAGAGGCAAGGGGAAGTGGTTGCAGGGGAGGGGAAGAACAGGAAGGCAAAAAGGCAAAACCATATTCTCATTGAATTTGGCTCAGGGAGAGAATGACATACATACTAAATGGGATATCTCACCCTGAAGGAGAGTAGGGGGAAGGGGGATGAGAGGGGAGATGATGGAGGGGAGGGCATTCTGGGGGGGAGGGGAGGTTGGAAGTACCCACTTTTGAAGAGGGACAGGATCAAAGTAGGGAATGGACCAGGTGGGGGGTGGGATGGGTGGGAGGGAAATATAAACAGTCTTTTACAATATATCTACTATGGTAATGTTATGCATAGCTATACATGTACAACACATACTGAATTGCTTATCTTCCCAAAGGGAGTGGGTGACAAGGGAGGAAAGGAATGGATCTGAAATTCGAAGTTTTAAAATTAAATGTTTCAAATATATATAAATACTATTATTAATACTATTTTGCGTCTAATTGAGAGATACGATGTGCAGGCATTGGGGCAGAGATCCACCTTGCCCTAATGGCAAAGTCGAAGGGGGTATGGGAGAAGACATAGCAGAGATCAGATTGGATGAAGGGATATCTTGTGGGACTGCTATTCTGGGGTGGTGGGTAGGGGAAAAATGGGGATAAAATTGTAACTCAAAATCTGACAGAAATGAATGATGTAAACAAGAAGTTAATAAAACTCACACCCAAGTGAATTTCTGTGAAGAGATGTGAATGCAAGTCCTCCAATGTATCTATTGAACCACCTGGCTACCATTCTCCAACCTATACACGGAAAATTAAGTAAGAAAATTTAGAGAATGGATATGGTGCTAATAACTGCAGGTAATAAGGGAAAACATTCCATGGAAGGTGTGATCTGAATTTATCCTTGAAGAGAGATGAGGACTTTGAGAAGTGAAGGTGAAAATGGAGTACATTTCGATCATGCAGGACAACATATGTAAAGAAGAATTAGCAGGAGATAAGATGTCAGCTTAGAAAGCAGCAATAGTCCAGTTGGATAAGAAGGTAGATCGTGTGAACAGAAGTACTATGAACTAAGTCTGGAAAGATGAGGTGGAACCACAATAGAAGACGTTTAAATATCAAGTTAAGAAGTTTGCATGTTATCCTAATAGTAATAGAGAGCCACTGAAGATTTTGTAGCAAAGGGAATAACATGGCCAGGCCTGGCAATTATATGGACGATGGATTGGAGAAAGTAGAAGTAATGGGATTGCAAAATGTGTAGGGACTAGAATTGGTATTAAGATTCAGATACTTGTTTCAGATAAGACAATAGTTCTGTGACCGGGACAAGTCATTTGACCCCACTCTGCCTTGGTTTCCCCCTCTAAAAAGTGAAACAGTTGGACTGGGCATAGTAACATATGCCTATGAGCCTTACTAGAAGGAGTCTGAGGCTGTGGATTGCTCAACTTTAGGAGCTCTGAGTTTTTGCAGGAAAAGTCAATCATGTGTGTACACTAAGTCCGGCAGAAATATAATGAGCCCCTGGGAATGAGACAGGGTGACCCAGGTATAAAAAAAAAAAAACACAAGCAAATTGGCCTTGGCCTCTAAGGGCCCTTCCAACTCTCAGTGTATGATCTTATGACTAATTTAGAGCCCATCATTACATTCTATTCAGTAAATAAGATCTTGAGAGGAAGAGCCAAGATGATGGAGTAAAAGCAAGGACTCTCCTGAGCTCTAACAAATTTCCCTACAAATAATGTGAAAGCAATGTCTCAAAATGGATTGTGAAGTGGCAGAACCAACAACAACAAAAAGGTGAAACGATTTTCCAGCCAAAGACAACTTAGAAGTTCAGTAAGGAAGGTCTGGATTACTGGAGTGAGAGTGGAGTGTAGTCCAGTGTAAGCTGCAACAGTGCAGGCCCATTCAAACAAGCCAGAAGCAGGCCTTGGAGATTACTGAAGCAGATGCTGGGAAATATTGGGAACTCTCAACCCACAGATGGTAAGGGGGTTGAGCAATTTGCTAGAAAAAAGATCACAGTGGACCAGTGTAGGACTCTTGTGTTCCCCATAAACAGTTCTAGGTCATAGTCCCAGAGCAATGAGAAGCATTAGTAGGAGCTAGGACTCTGGACAACTTTACAGGACAGAAAAGAGTGCTTGTGATCACTCACAGCTTATACAAGCCAGGAGAAGAGTGTCCATGCCTCTCCTTAGATCCTACTACTTTGAAATAACTGAAAACTTAACTCTAGAACTAGCTCTGAAAACAGTAGTGGTAAAGCATAAAATTGGGGCAGTGTCCCCTCCACTTCAGGAGCAGCGTCTGAGTTTAACATAAAGTTAAAAATAGAAATAAAAAAATAGACTGAGAAAATGAGCAAACAACAACACCAAAGTACCTGACTATACTATGGTAACAGGGAAGAACAGAACAGAAACTCAGAAGAAAACAATGAAATCAAAGCATCTACATGCAAGCTTCAGAGAAAAATGTGAATTGGTCTCATAGCCAAAGATGATTTCTGGGAGAGTTCAAAAAGGATTTTAAAAATTAAAAAAAGAGAGGTAGAGGGAAAACTTGGAAAAGAAATGAGAATGATGCAAATAAAATCATGAAAAATTAGTCAACAACTTGGTGAAGGAGGCACAAAAAATACTGAAGATAATAACACCTTAAAAATAGAATAGGCCAAATGGTAAAAGAAGCACAAAAATCTACAAAAGAGAAATTTTTCAAAAAATAGAAATAGACAAATGGAATATGTTGTGTGTATAATTGTATGTATACATATATGTGTTTTATATTGTGTGTGTATACATATATATATATATATACATTAAAAATAAACTCTTTACAAATTAGAAATGGCCAAATTGAAAAGGAGGCACAAAAGCTCACTGAAGAAAATCATTCCTTAAAATTAGAATTAAGCAAATGGAAGCTAATGGCTTTATGAGAAACAACAAAACAAAAAGAAGAAAAAATAGAAGAAAATATGAAATATCTCATTGAAAAACAACTGATCTGGAAAATATGGTGAGGAGAGATAATTTAAGAATTATTGGGCTAATGGAAAATAATGATTAAAAAAAAGCCTAGACATCATCTATCAAAAACTTACCAAGGACAACTGTCCTGATAGTCTAAAATCAGAGGTTAAAATAGAAATTGAAAGAATTCACTCGTCACCTACTAAAAATAGATGCCAAAATGAAAATCCCAGGAATATTATGATCAAACTTGTAGGTCAAGGAGAAAATATTACAAACAGTCAGATAGAAACAATTCACATATTGTGGAGTCACTGTCAGGAAAATACAAGATTTAACATCTACATTAAAAGATCAGAGTGTTGGAATACAATATTCCAGAGGGCAAAGGGGCTAGTATTATAACCAAGAATCACCTACCCAGCAAAGCTGAGTATAATCCTTGAGGGGGAAAATAGATATTTAATGAAATAGAACACATTCAAGAATTCCTGATGAAAAGAGCTGAATAGAAAATTTGACTTTCATATACAAAACTCAAGAGAAGCATAAAAAGGAAATGGACAAGACAAATCTGAGACTCAATAAAGTTGAAATATTTGCAATCCTTCAGGTGAAGATAATATTTGTAACTCTTAAGAATTTGTTATCAGGGCAATTAGAAGGCAATATATAGACAGAGGACCAGGATGGGATAATATATAAAAAGTAAAGTTAAAGGGTGAGATGCACTAAGAGAAGGAGGGAGGAGTAGAAAGGGTTTAATTATCTCACATAAAAAGACATGAAAGAGCTTTTACAGTTGGGTGGGGGGGGTAGATAAAGAGGGTAGCAGGCAACACAAATCTTATTCTCATCAGAATTGGATCAAAGAGGGAAAAACAAACATACTCAGCTGGGTATAGAAATTTATCTTGCTATACAGGTAAGTAAGACAAAAGGGAATAATTGAAAGAAATATATTTTGCATTATTGCACATGTATAATTTAAAAGTGATGACAGATTGAAGGACATGGTGGTCAGAAATATAACAGACATTTGAGGGGGACCAAAGTGAAAGGAAAGAGAGAGAAGAATAAATAGGTGAAAAACACACATTTAGTAATTATAAACATGAACATAAATGGGATGGACTCACCCATAAAATTCAAGCAGGTAGCAAAGCAGATTACATGATTTTTAGACATCAAAGATGTGTAATGATGGACTCAAAGATGTCCATGAAGAAATTAGCAGAGCACAAAATAGTTTATCTGTCAGATATATGGATAAAGGTGGAATTTATGACTAAATAAGAGATAGAGAGAATTACAGGATATAAAATGGATAATTTATATTACATTAAATTAAAAGTTTTTTGTACAAGTGAAAACAATATACCTATGATTATAAGGAAAGCAGAAATCTGGGTGACGGAGGAGGATTAAAGCAATTTTCTCTGATAAAGGTCTTATTTGTCAAATACATGGAGAGAATTGAATCAAATTTATGAGAATACAAACCATTCCTCAATTTATAAATGATCAAAGGATATGAACAGGGAATTTTAGAAGAAAAACAATCAAAGCTATCTATAGTCGTGAAAAATGAGCTAAATCACTATTGATTAGAAAAAAATATATATACTAAAACAACGTTGAGGGACTGCCTTACACATATCAGATTGGTTAATATAGAAGAAGAAGAAGAAAGTGACAATTTTGGAGGGGATGTGGGAAAATTGGGAAGGTAAAGCACTGTTAGTGGAATTGCAAACCAATCCAACTATTTTGGAGTGCAATTTAGAACTATGCCTAAAATGACTATAAAACTGCTATTACTGGTAGTTCCATATGCCAAAGAGATTTTTTTTAAAAAAAGGAAAAGGACCTACATATGCAAATATGTTTATAATAACTCTTTGTGTTGGCAAAGAATTGGAAATTGAGGTTGTGCCATCAGCTGAAGAATAACTGAACATGCTGTGGTATGTGAATATAATGGAATAACTATCATGCTATAAGAAATAATGAGCAGAATGCTTTCAGAAAAACCAGTAAGGACTTACATGAACTAATGCAAAGTCAATGAACAGAACCAGGAAGAACCTACACAATAATAGCAATAGTGTGTAATGATCAACACTGAATGACTTAACTTCTCTCGGCAATATTATCTAAGACAAATTTGAAGGACTTATGAAAAAAATGCTATCCACTTCTAGATAAAGGACTGATGGACTCTAAATGCAGACCAAAGTAAACTTTTTAAAACTTAAATTTGCTTTTTTGTCATTTTTGATCTGTGTTTTCTTTCACATGACTATTATGGAAATATACTTTGCTTGACAATAGATATATAAATTATATTACATTACTTGCTTTATCCATAATGGGGGAGGAATGAAGGGGAGAACTAGAAACTCAAAATTTCTAAAAAATAGGAAATTGTTTTGCATATAATTGGAAAAAATGGAAAAAATTTAAAAATTAATAAAGTGACAAACTGTTTTCGAGAGATGGTAGGAATAGATTTGAGAGATATTGTGGAAGAAAGATCAGAAATAATCAATGTGAGGTATGGTTGTATAAAATATACTGTTTGCCCTGCAATCATTAATTCATTTATTTGTTATAATACTTATCAAACACATACTTTGCTGATGGGAATACAGGGATATAATAATAAATAGTTACTTAGTCCCTGACTCAAAAAGCTTAAAATTTTCTCAAACTGTAGTAGAGGGTGGAATTTTAATTGACCTTGGGGAATCAGGGAAGTGAAGAAAGAGGTGGAGGTGAGAAGGGAAAGCATTCCAGGCATAGCAGAGAGCCAGAGAAAATGTTCAGAGCCAAGAAATGTAATGTCTTGTTTCTAGGAATAGCAAAGAATCCAGTGTTACTAGTATGGAGAATAAGAGGCAGAGTGTAAGGTGCAAGAATCCTAGAAAGGTAGATGGGGGAGGGGAAGGGATATTATAAAGGGCTTTCAATGCCAATTAGAGGATTTTGAATTAAATGCTAGATGTGACAAGGAGTTTATAGAATAGTAAGGTTACATGATGGTATTGACTCTTTAGGAAAATCACTTTGGTGGTTTATTGGAGAAGGATTGGAGTGGAGAGAGTTGAGGGAGGCAGACCCACCAGCAGGTTATTTTAATAGTCCAAGCATGCAATGATGAGGACCTGTACCAGGCTAACAACAGTATCAAAAGAAACAGCAAAGGACATGTTTGAAAGCTGTCATAAAGGTAAAATCAACAGGCCTTAGCATCAGATTGGATATGGGAATATGAGAGAGTGAGGAGTCGAGGATGGCATTTGGGTTGTGAACCTGGAAGATTGTGAGGATGGGGTTGTCCTTAACAGGAATAGGGGGGTCTGGAGGTAGAGAAAGGGTTCAGGGGAAAAGAGGATGAATTCAGTTTTAGATATGTTGAACTTAAAACTTCAACTGCATATCAAATTTGAGATGTCTGAGAGATAATTGGAGATGAAAGATAGGATGTTAGCACAGAGGTTAGGGTAGGATAGGTAGTGAAATCCATGGGAGATGATGAGATGAATAATTACAGTAATATAGAGGGAGAAGTAAAAGAGGGCCAAAATAGGACCCTGTGGGACATCTAAAGTTAAAGGGCATGTTCTAGATTAAGAACTCACAATGGGAACTAAGAAGAAGTGGTCAGATAGGCAGGAGCAGAAGCAGGAGAGAATGGCATGCTGCAATCTCAGAGAGAAAAGAGCATCAAAGAGAAAACAGTGATCAAAGATGGTGATAAGTGTAAAAGGTTTCAGATAGGTCACGAAGAATGTTAGTGTGATTAATTTAAAAATGCAAAAGCTTCGGTGCCAAAGTCACATTTATTTCTCCTGTATTCCTAATATTCTTTCTAAATACTGTATCACAGTAATGTTTTCTGCATATCTATACAACCCCAGCCAGAGATCATTTCTAGGAAGTAGCTTTTTATATATTCAAACTGTATCTACTTGATAAATTAAAATCCCACCAGACAACCAGGATTTTTGTTGATTGCCACCATCAAACATATAGGATTGATATTTTTCCCCACTGAATTGATTGCTTTGAAATCATATCATACAACTGGGAGGATGTAGCTTTGAGTTTATCATAGAAGAGTTGTAATAAAGCAATTCATTTCAATTTACAAAAAACAAAAAATAAAATAATCCCTTACCTCAGGGTGTTTACTTTGTACTTGCAGGTTTCCCACCCCTGACTTAGAGGAACAACATGGAAACAGACAAATATATAAAAAGTAATTTTAGGAAGACAAGGGCAGCAAGAATCAAGTTTGGGGTCAAGTTATATATTTGTGTAACTGAAAGGATAGTAGTCTCTTCAACAGATACAGGGAGGGTTAGAGCAGGGGAAACTGGGGAAAATATGATGAGCTCTGCTTTGGACATGCTTAGTTTGCAATGCAGATGAGGAGTGAAAGTGGAGATGTCCATTGGGCAGTTGATGATATAGGGCTCATATTCAGGTGAGAAATCAAGCTGCATATAGATTTTTTTAGTTATCTCTGTGTGTGTGTATGTGATAAATGAACCCATTTTTAGTTGATGCAACCAAGAAACAGAATATATAACAAAAAGAGAGAGTGGCCTAAGACAGAGCCTTTGGGAAACCCCTATTTAATGGGCAAGAGATGAATGATGATCCAAGAATAGAAATGGAAATGAATGGAGAGATAGGAGGAGAACTAAGGCAGAGCAGCATCACAAGGGAGAAGTGAAAAACTATAAGGTTTGCTAGATAAACTGCTACACCCAGAGTCAGGAAGATCTGAATTAAAATCTTACCTCATACACATAGTATCTGTGTAACCTTAGGTAAGTCACTTAACTTCTGTTTGCTTCAATTTCCTCGTTTCTGAAATGGGGATATTAGTACCTACTTCCCTGGGTTGTGAGGATCTGAGATTATATTTGTAAAGCATTTTACAAAGCTAAGCTCTATATAAATGCTAGCTATTGTGAGTAGTAGTAGTAGTAGCAGCAGTAGTAGTAATTGTATATATAAGAGGAAGAGGTGGCCAATAGTATCAAAAGCCTCAAGAGAGGTTAAGTAGAAAGAAGCATGAGAAGAAGCCACTGAAGTAAGCAGTTTAGAATTTATTAGTATCATTAAAAATTAATTTTAGTCATGTGATTGAGTAACATCATTAGATACCTTATAACTTGCTTTCTCAGAATAAAAGTATTTTCAAGTTTTAATTCTAATTTGACCTGGAAAATAGTTTCTCTATGTTCACATTTTGTCCATCTTAAAAAAAACACTTTCTTGTAAGGACAGTTACTTCCTCATGCAATCCAAGAAAGCATTGTGGGCATAAACAATAATTTGGCATTTTATAAAGTGTAGAAAATTGTATACCTTAAAAAAAGCATATGAGAGGTCAATATCTATTAAAAACCACAGCTCACAAGCCTCTCACAACCTCCATTTAATTTTCTCAAGCCAATTACAGGAATAGTAGCTGAAAGCAAAAGACTAGATATTTGTATATAATATATGCAAAAACATTAGAAAAATCAACCCCCTTCACATAAATTTAGGGGCACACTCTTCCACAGATTCCCACAGCAAAATATGTCCCCACTTTCCCATTACGAGTTCTATATCCTCTTCTGTTGTTTCTTTGTACCATTAAAGGGGGAAGCAGACAGTCTCAACACCTCCTCATTAGCCCTTCTGCCACCCCAACACAGTGAAAGGGAAGATAACTCAGTCACCCATGAGAGGTGGTAGGGAATTTTGATTCAGCTCTTAAGAGTACACTAAAAATTGTAATATCAGAATCTCAAAGCATTAAAGCCAGCATTGCTGTTGCTTCTATCCCTAGATAGATAATCCTAGCAGAATTTAGAGACTATAAGCTTTTCCTTCCAATTTCTTTTTCTTAGTTCTATCTTCAGAACCTCCTCTACTCAGAAATGGCTCTATATTAAGCACTTAGCTCAGAGCACTCTGGAATGTGATTTTCAGGACCATCTCCAAGTGTGGCAACTCTATGCCCCCCACATTTGTGGAGAATGTAATCCAAAAAGTCTATACAAATCCAATCAATCAATCATTAATAAGCAACGAGTGAGTTCCTAATGTGTTTCAGGTACTGGGAAAAGATCTGAGTATACATGGGCAAAATAAAACAATTGCTACCCTCAGTATATGGATCCATTATTTATCAATCTAGGGAGTACCTTAGTGACAATCAGAAAGATTATACAAAAAGAAAGCCTAGGTGGATGAATGTTTATATTATATTTACATTCTCTTTGCTTTATGTTACCTCTTAGACTTCTGCTTTCAACAGCTCCATTTTTTTTCCTCTTTGTGTCTCTATGCCTCTATCTCTGTCTCTTAATAAACTAAAACTGGTCATAAAGCATGAGCCACCATAAAACAAAATTAAAAAAATACAAAATGACTAAGATAGGAGTTCAGACCTCTGTAATTACTCTGGGATCTTTCAGGTTTCAGTCATATAGGAAGTAGTGCTTGAAATTGCATTTTAATTCAACATGAGCTCAAAGGAAAATAGATTTGAGTACAATGAGCCTGATTTTCTGATCCCCGAATAGAAGGCAGGGATGCTGGAAGACTTTTCAGGGAAATGTTCTACAGGTTTCTGTAGACATGAATGAATTTGACTTTCTACTCAATTTTGCTTCCTGAGTACTATAATAGCTTTAAATAACATCCCATGAAAACACGAGTGATAAGAATTTGCAACTGAAATATGAGTAATATTGAATTTATGAATTCAGTAAAATTGTTGAAATAAGCTGTAATAAGTAGTAATAAATAATAATATGAAGAGCGGGAGAGTTGAAGTCAGATCATGGAGGCTTTTAAATTCTAGTCTGATGAGTTAATATTTTATCTTACAGGTGATAGGGATACATGTTTGTTTCGGTATAGCACAGCCACACTTGTACTTTAGAAAGATTTTGATTTCAATGTGGAAGATGGAGTAGAGAAGAAAAGTAGAAAGAGAGAAACAAACTACGAGGCTGCTGTAACAGTCTAGGTGAGAGTTGAGAGACAACTAGTGTAGTTACAGCATAAGATGAAAGAAAAGGACAAACGTGAGAGAATTCATGGAAAGAGATTTGCTAACATGTGGCAACCGATGAGATATATGTGGTGAGGATAGAGAAGAGTCAAAAACTGAGAATGAGAACCTTGCGGAACTGGAAAAGTGGTGAAAATCTCATAAAAATAGCTAAGTTTGATAGAAATATGGAGCAGGTATTTTAGATGCATTGAGTTTGGCAGGCCAATGAAATATCCAAGTAGGGATATTCAGTCTACATTCTGAGATGTGCAAAAGGAATTCAATAAGAGAAAGTAGTCATCTGGCCGTAGATGGTGTTTATACACACAAGACATGATGAGCTAACCAAGGGAGAAACTGTGGGGAGAGAAGGGAAGAGGTCCCAGGACACCCGTGATATCAACCAGAATGGGCTAATTAACTATAGAAATTGTTAACACACAGGACTGATGAGTTAGAATCCCTTTAATCAACACCTATGAGCAAGGGCCAATACTATTTCTACACACAATATTCTAATTTTAGTTGCTGAGTATAAGAAAACTTCTAGGCAAATTTTCTTATTCTTCTGGCCTCTGTTTAGCATAAGCATATTTGTTGCATTTTTCTGTGTGTGACATAACCCAAAAGGAACACTTATGCTTGAAACTGAAAACTATAATTTCTGAAAATTCACATAATGCTTGGATTTTCTTTCAAGTTGGTTTTTAGTTATGTATTTCAGAAACTGAAATTGTGACAAAATATATAGAATTCAGTGTGACTCGATGGATAGAGTGCTTCATAGTAAAAAAGAATTGAGTTTCAATCCTGCTGCTGCCACTTAGCTTATGGGATCTTAGATGCAGAGTTGGAATGAGTCTTTATAAACAAACCCCTAATTTGACAGATTAGGAAACTGAGGCCAAGAGAGGAAAAAATGACTTGCCTAGGTCACATAGATGGTTATGTTCCTAGAATTCAAAACAGGGTCTTCTGATTCCAATTCCACTGTTTTCCACAATTACTAGATCTATGATTTAAGGCTAATCAATTAACTTCTTTGGGATTGAATTTCTTCATCTATAAAATGAATTTGATACTGCCTGGAGAAACTTCTTCCAGGGTCTATATTAGACTTGAATGAGATACTTTGAAAACCTTTAAGTGCTATGTAAATGTCAGTTTTCATCATCATGATTGGACACAGGCTGTGATGAATGAATGAATGAATGTATGAATGAATGAATGAAAAAGCATTTATCAAGTGCTTAACCAAAGGATGTGCCTGGGAAACAATGATTTAGAAGTAAGACAGTCTCTGCCCTCAAGGAGATCACATGCTAATAAGAAAAAATAACACATATAGAAGAGTAGTAACCAGAGAGGGTTGCTTTGATCTGAGAAGTCACAGGGATGGAGGGTAGAATCATATTGCAAGAGATGCCTGAATTTCCTAGGAATGGTAGTGCTGATTTGATTACAGTACAATTAGCTAGAGGTCAAAGGCAGGTAGTGGGTTGTGCAAGTGAAGAGGAGGGGGAACAGACCCATATCTGAGACTGAATACAGTGAGTGTGAGTGTGTTGACTATGACATCATGGAGTTCATGTAAAATCAAAATGAAAAGAACCTTAGAGTTGAAAGAAACTTTGCCATTTAATTCAACCTCTCTCAAAATAGGAAGCTTGGTTGAAATGTCTCAGAAGAATTCAACTGTTTTTTTTTTTAAAGTAAATTTAACAAATATTAAATACCCAGCATTTTCTTTCAAGGTAGTAACTTCAGGAGGCTATGCATACACACATATAATACATAAATATACATATTATATCCATATGTGTCTCTATATATGCAGATACACACATTCCAACAATGCTCCTACTTTTGCTTCTTGGATCTCCTTTTCAAAAGAATACTTTGAAAACTCCATGCTCATTTTCGTGAAGGGTTTCTTCTTCTCATGTATGTATGTATATACATATGTATGATGTGTATATGTATATACATGTATTTGTGCGTGTATACACACACATACATATCTGGAGAAAATCTACTAAGTGGGATTGGGAAAGACTTCCTATAGAAGATGGGTTTTTAACTGAGTCTTGAAGGAGGAAAGTAAAGAATAAAAGGATAGGGGAGGGAATTCCAACCATGAGGAATAGCCAGTGAAAATGCATGGAGTTGAGAAATGGAGTGTCTTATGCAAGAAATAGTAAGGAGGTCAATGTAATTGGATCACAGAGTATGTGGAGGGGAGTGATGTGTAAGAAGACTGGAAAGAGAAGGAGCCGATTTATAAAGGGTTTTGAAAAGCAAGAGATCTCGTATTTGTTATTGGGGGCAATAGGAAGCCACTAGAATTTATTGAATTGAGGAGGTGACATTGTCACATCTGCCCTTTAAAAGGATAATTTGGGTAGTAGTGTAGAGGCTGGACTGGAATGTGGAGAGATTTGAATCAGAAAGGCTAACCCCAAGGATATTACAGTAATCCAGGTATGAAGTGATGAGGACTTGCAATAAGGTGGTGGTGATTTCAGAGGAGAAAGGAAGATGGACAAGAGAGAAGTTGCAAAGGTAATATGTAAAGGACTTGCCAGCAGATTGGATATCTGGATATTAGGGGTGAGAATGAGGAGTCAAGAATGATACCTAGGTTGAAAATCTGGTTACTGAGAAGTTAATTCCTAGATAGTAATAAGGTAGAAGTGTGGAGGGCTTAGGGAGTAAGAGATAATCAGTTCAGTCATGGAAATGTTGAGTTTGAAGTATCTATGTCAATCCACTTTCCATAGACCAATTGGAGATTGGACATGCAAGATTAGCTGTTCGGAGAGAGATTAGAGATAGATAAATAGATCTGAGAATCATCTGCATAGACATGCTCATTGAACCCATGAAAGCTGATGACTTCACTGAATATAATAGAATAGAGGGAGAAGAGAAGAGGACCTAAAACAGAGCCTTAGAAGATGCCAGTGGTTAGTGGCTGTAACATGGATGAAGACCCAGCAAAGGGATGATGGTCATAGTCCATCATTGGGCCCATACCTGAGTCCTCTAGAATCTAATGGCACCTCTGAGAGTTTCAGTTCTGCTGGTGCAGATTTCCATAATCTGGGGGGTTCTCCATTCTTTCAAGGGACGTCAGAGTAGAACTTTAATAGTGTTCCATGTTTACAGCAAATTTATATCCATTTATGCTCAATTGATCTTGGAGGGGGCAATTAAAGATATAATGAGCTATATCTAGTGAGTGAGATAGTTGATTTGATTTAGTGATCTCCAAATGCATTTGATTTCATATCTCAATCAGAAAAAAAGATCACATCCATATATATATTTATTTATTATAAATTGTATGCATGTATTAATTACTGTAGTAGTGATTGTGAGCATTATAAACAAGCAGAATAGAGATTTAAAAGGAAAAAGAAAACTAAAGCATATTTTATTACAGAGGGGAAAGAGAATGGAAGGGAATAAGCATTTATATAGCACCTACTACGTGCCAGGCAAAGTGCTAAGTATTTTATAATTATCTCATTGAATCAATAGTCAGTAAGAGAGTCACTAGAGCTTTTAGCATGCTCAGAACTATGCTGTGGAAAAATAATTTTGGCATCGGTGTAGAAAATGGATTGGAGAAAAGAACAAGGCAGAAGAGATTACCTTTTTCTAGACCTACAAAAAAGTAATGAGGGACTGAACTAATACAATAGCTGTGTGAGTAGAGAGAAAAGGAGAAATGTGAAAGATAGGGAGATAGAACTAACAAAATCACACACCTTTTTGTATATGTGGATATAGGGTGAAGGAAAGTCAAAGTAAAAAATGGAACCAAGATTGTGAAATGTGAGTGACTTGATTTCAAAATCGATAATAAAGTTTGGAAGAATGAAGGTTGGGGGGGGATAATATAATGACATTTGATCCCCAGGTCACACCGCAGAAGTGTCCCACCCAAAGTGAAATGAGGGGAGGCTAGGCTCTTACTCCCCAGTCACCCCAAAACCCCACCCAAGGACAGAGTCTGCTGGCTGTAAACCTAAAGTCAGGAAGACCTAAGTTCAAATTTGGCCATAGACTTTTTTACTAGTTGTGTGGCCTTAGGCTTTTCATTTAACCTATGTTAAATTATGTTTTCTCATCTGTAAAAATGAGTGGTTGGGTCCAAGGGCTTCTAAGGTCTCCCTAGAACTTGAAACTGATGAACATACAATTCTGCAGCCATGAATTAATTGGGTATGAGGATGACCCAAATTTTTCAAATAGCCCTTGTAAAACTACTGTGGGTGCTTGTCCCGAGGGGGTGATGCCCAGTGCAGAATGTGGAAAGGGAAGGGGGGGAAAGAGAGAGAGAGAGAGAGAGAGAGAGAGAGAGAGAGAGAGAGAGAGAGAG